>CAHIKZ030005338.1:277500-310000 GCA_903632075.3 Acanthosepion pharaonis
AAGAGACATTGACAACTTTGTTTTCCTACAGTTTCTATATGAAAGGGGAATTAACGTTTCGTAGTAGAAGCCCGGGTTTTTTTATACTTTTTCAATTGTTTACATGTGAACACACACACACACACACACACACATACACACACACACATACACACACACACACACACACACATCCTACAATAGATTGCAACAAGCAAACTTTTAAATTCCATAAGAAGAATTATTTCAATCTTTTTACTCTGTATACGATCTTGAATTATATTTATTTTCTCATTTTGTAGTCAATCTTTTATTAATTATTTTCGCTTTGAAGCCATTATTCTGTTATATTTGTCTTTTTTGTTTTCAATGCTGTCACCATTTCTAAGTTGATATCATTGAAAATTTCCGCCGTTTCTCTCTTTTCTTTGTGATATTCAAAACCCTGTCTCTTTCCATTTCAGTTACGCA
Source organism: Acanthosepion pharaonis (assembly GCA_903632075.3). Lineage (NCBI taxonomy): Eukaryota > Metazoa > Mollusca > Cephalopoda > Sepiida > Sepiidae > Acanthosepion > Acanthosepion pharaonis. The sequence goes on from CAHIKZ030005338.1 coordinate 277,951, forward strand.
GTCAAAAAGAGTATCAGACTGAGCAACCTGCTTGACCTTTGATAACATGTCACTTCTGATCTCCCTCCAGGCTTTCCTAATTTTATAGGTCAGAAATATTTGACCTACTAACTCTTATAGTGTGTTGAATTTGATACTATGAGAATCAAGAACCGGGGTTTCGAAGTCATTGTGCTTGAACCAATCATTCCGTTCCTTTCATTTTGTGCACTTGAAGCCTTCACCTTGGGTCAGATCTTTTTTGATGGACCTTAATTGGACCACTTGATCTTGACTTGGCTTGCAAGTGAAAAATTTAACTGAAGAGAAAATGGTAACAAGAATATTTATACCATCAACATTAAGATAATAATAATAATAATAATAATAATAATAATAATAATAATAATAATAATAATAATAAAGTTTTATTCTCGCTGCACAAAACCAATGCTTACTAGAAGTTACCAATCACACATACGGAAAAATTGTTCGCCTAAAATGCAGATACTGTGACAAATATCCAGATACAGTTGACCATCTTGTATGAGGTTGCACTGAATATAAAACCCAGCATGACAGAGTGGGCCAGTACCTGCATTGGAGAATATGCAAGTTTTATGGAGAGGAAACTGCAAGAAATTTGTATGAACACCACCCAGATCCGGTTACGGACTAAATACTCTTATGTAGATGTGAAGATCTTTTAAAAAACTCAAAATACAAGTATCTTGAAATAGAAATTTAAAAAATATGTCACATGAAGACATCAGTAATTTCATATAATGTTGTGAATCCGTGTTTCATTGGAAAAGGTTCTGATGAGAAGAATCCTTCGCAGCCTATGCCTTAAAAAGAAGAAAAAAAGTTGTTCTCACGAGCACAGTTCACATCCTACAAAGGGATTCATCAATGTGTTTGTAGGTTGTTTTGTTTTCTTCTTTTTTTACAGAAACGTACAGTGTAAAGGTTATTTTTGACTTTTGATTCCTTCTTGGGACCCGAGAGAAAAATGTATACACAGTAGAAATCAAAGGAAATGATGATGATGATGATGATGATGATGATGATGATGATGATTTGATCTTTGTTTAATCAAGAAGGGCTACAGTAAATAATCCCTTCAGTCCCACACATTTGTTTGTCATTTGCCTGACCATAACCAGTTTTTGTTGTGGTGTATTCGTAAATACAGAGTTAATTCCCTTGTGTCATGTGAGAAAAAAAAAAAATAAGATAAAGAAAAGCAAGTTGAACGACCGGAAATCCAACACGGTTTTATAGTAAACAAAACACATTTTATTTTTATTTTAGTGATTTGGTCAAAGGCTAAAAAGTAAAAAAAAAACATAAAGGGCTTGCCAGCAAGAACTTAGAAAAACTTCAAAATAACTTCACATTTTGATAAAGCTGTGGCTACTGACAGAGTTTGGTTTGCTATGAATTGCTACAGATAAACACGCAATACGTTTCGTCTAGACATTCACTTTTTGCACACAGTTGTCCAGCACAGTCCAATATAAATATGATAGATAACAGTCATGTCGCCAAGGACCTGTCGCAATGCTCATTTCTGTTATTGAGCGGGAGTAGTGGCGAGGAGAGTTTTTCTTTTTTTAAGTTTGAAAGATATGGCAGCTAAGACGACTTGGGAGTCACAACTGAATATTTAGGAACACACTCAATCATAGACCGTTTGAATGAACTGGGTTAGCCAACCTGTGGATATTCCTAACTGGGACACACCTGAAAGGTTATGAGATGCTTTTAACAATATATGTCACCACATCGCGCATATTTGACTGTGATGAATCTGTCTGGTATATTTTTATCTGATTGGGTGTCGTGATGTGTATAATGGACTACTAATCATCGGTTGTATTGTATTTTATTTCCCAGCTTCATTTTGTTGGCATGGGGCCCTCTCATTCAATAATAATAATAACTCTATTTAAGAAATGAACAGCTTTAGTTGGGGCCTTTCGAAGTCAATATCTGCTAATTTTATTTTCGTAGGCGAAACGTCTCCTCAAACACATATATGCACTGGATATAACGTATCTATATTTAGGCAGCATATCTTCAATAGAGGGTGAATAGTTAAGACAACAAATTAAGGTAATTGATGGTTGGGAATTTTTTTGTAAGATGATCTTGGATGAGATTGAAAGTACGTGGGAAAATAAAAGAAATAACAAAAACTACGGCGTCTTTCTTAATCAGTTTAATAACAACACTAAGAAATTGATCAGTGAATTTGAGAGGATTAAAATGAAAATAGACGTAATATGTCTAGAATATTCAACCAAACATGCGTGAATAGATATAACACACACACACACACATATATATATATATATATATATATATATATATATATATATATATATATATATATATATATATATTAGGCGTGTCTGATTGAATAAATTACAATCATTATGTCTGCTAATTTTTAACAACATCCGTTCATACTCACGAATAATCTTCCATGTACTGATGTTAAAGGATGAGAGATATTTGCTATAGCTGTTTAAATTTATTTAATTTTCATTTCCCAAGTACTTCCGATCTTCCAAAATTATCTTCAGGGGTGCAAGTAGTACAAAACTATATGTTGTTTCTTAGTACAAGCATTTATACAAAGTTATGCATTGTTATCCATTACCGTAATTTTTTCTTTATGCTTTTAAAGGCAAAACGGTTGACAATGTGCTGAGCGTTCATTAGAACGTGAAAAAATTATCCATTATGGAATTTTTTTCTCTCCATTTTATAATGTCATGGTCACGTGCGCATTAAAGCGTGAAAAAAACTGTTCCTTTATAGGAATTTCATAACATTACTGCAGTATTAATAGTTGATTCTGTTCAGTGCCGGCTTTCATTTTATTTTATTTTTTTTACTATAAATTGCTTCTAGTATCAGTAATTTAAATTTGTTGTTTTCATAGTGTAGGATAGTTGTTTAATCGATTAGTATTTTTTTTATATTGTGAATGTGGACTTGAATGTTGTTGTAGATATCTCGCAATGGTCAAATGATCAGATATGTGTAATGTAAGCCTTCTTGTTAGTGTATTTTTCGTATACCCAACAAATATATTTGTTTTTATTTATTTATTTATTTTTGTCGGAAATACATTATCCCAAGGGACATTTAATTTGCTATATAATGTTGGTTTTACGTAATAAATCAGTTAGTGGGGAGAAGTTATTGCGAATAATTACATCGGTTGTATTGTATTTTTTATAATATATGATTAATTTTATTTTTTTATTAGAATACATGGAAGATATGTTAGTATAAATAAGATTCTTTATCATTTTTTCATCCTATTTGTAGTTGGCATGCATCTGGTCACAATATAGTAGTTTGATATATTTAGTATCCTTTGAGGAAGTACTATATTCTATTTGACGCGTGTTGAATTTTATTTTTATATATCGTCTTATTTGTTCATCTACAATGTAGTTTGGGAAGTCATTATTAATGAGAGTCTGCTTAATATTTTTTAAGTTCATTGTAGAAAATCTTTTTTGTGGAGGAATTAATTTGTGCTCGGTTAATTAAATTCTGTATAAGTGCTATTTTGTAGTAATCTGGACGTTCGCTCTTATAGTTGAGAGTGCAAGAGTTTTTGTTGGTTGTTTTTTATACGGAGAGGTAGTAAATGTGTTGTTATTTGCGTCTATTCAAAAAAAAACTCCGTCCTCAAATTCACATACGAACTTAACAAAGATAACAAAATCCATTTCCTTGACATTTTAATAGAGACAAATAACAACACATTTATTACCTCTCCGTATAAAAAAGTTTTTGCTGGTGGTTTTTTTAGGCGGGACAGGAAGCTGAAGTAGGCTTTGGCGATAGCGTTCTTGTCAATGTTGGGCATGGTGTTCCTGATGGCTGTCTTGAGATCTTCCTTGATGCTGTAGGGGCTGCTGTTCACCTTCCTCCCCAAGACGCCCCACGAGAGGATTACAGTCTGTCGATAAGGGGGGTGCTATCAATGGTATGAGGAACAAGTGACATCCTTGACAAGATGCCCGATTTGTTTGTCTGGCTGGTGCCCATTTCCTTGGCGATTTTCCTTATATTTTTGTTGGAGTTCTTGATAGCCTCGGCAACATTGGCGACAAACTCGGACGTTCTAGTGACGCCAAAGTGCTTCTTATGAGTCTTGCGTTATGGCCTGAAATTGTCCTTGTCGTCTGAGGCACCATATGGTCTTTGCAATGTCGTAGACCACAGTTTTAGGATATTTAAACAATTCAATAATTTCCCTGGCATTTTAGCCGGCGTGAAGGCTCCCCACAACAACAACTCGACGATCGTATTCTGAAGTCATGTCAATTACTAAGAACCTCGTATGTCAATGGCCAGGCAGCTACTGAGGTGTAGTACTTTCTCCAAACCTCGCTACGCTGTGACATCACGACGCTGTTGCCGCGTAAAACTTCCGGATTTATCTGCGCCACTATTGGATCTGACGTGACTAACCGATCGGTCACGTAGGATTTACGGTCAAACAAACCCCGAATAGTTACTTTTGAACACACATATTTCTCCAAAGAGAATGTAGGTTCGAATCCAGCCGGGGAACGCATATTTTTCTGACAATATTTCTCGAATATTCAGGCTGATAGATGTAGTTGGATAAAAAATACTGTTTAATTAAAAAAACAGGGCTTCTACTCGAATATGAATATCCATAAAAAATAACGTTTAAACAAAATATAAAAAACAACATATAAACATATATATATATATATATATATATATATATATATATATATATATATATATATATATATTCTAAAATTCCCAGTATCCCTCTGACGTGTGTAATTGTACTCCTACCAACATAACAAATTTAGTTCAATGAAGTCCTGAAGGACGAAACACGTCACAAGGAAACGATTTCCACTTTGTCATACAATTTCCCCAATACTGATCCTGATATATAAAAATATATTTCTTTATTTTATATATATATATATATATATATATATATATATATATATATATACACTGGCTAATTAATTAACTACACATAAACAAATGCTCTTTTATGCTAATTTTTAATAAGCCAATAATGTGGCAGCAATTTAATGGATATAATTACTTAAACTTGGTCATGGCGACCTGCTGAATTTCATTTCATGCATTAGTATTGAAAAGAAAGTTGATTTAAGTGTCTTTGAACGCGACATTGTCATTGTTGCCAGACAGGTGGAGCACAGTATTTCAAAAACTATATATCTACTAGAATCTTCACGCACTACCCTCTCTAGAGTTGACAGAGAATGGTCAGAAAAAGAATGCAATGCGCGGCAATTCTGTCAGTGGAAATCCCTTGTTGTTAAAAGAGGTCAGAGGCGAACGGTGAGACTGGTTCATGATAATAAAAAGGCAAAAAGAGATATTTCTTATTGTCATAAACGTTATTTTTAGTGGGTAAACATGAGTTCCTATTCCTGTTTTGCTTTTGTTTTTTGGGGGGGGGTTGTTTTTTCTTTAACAATGAAATTAATGACAATATTGAGAAGTCCTACCCTAACTCTGCCGCCGACAGGAATCGAACCTGTCTCTATTCTTCATAACGGGAACCGCTTTTTTAGCCGAGGCAGTCTGCTACTAGTTTGGGCACGGTGACCAGCCTGAGAGAGAAGGGGGTCTGAATTACTTATTTAAGGAAAGTATATATTTTGTTGGGACGTCTACGAATCAATGTCTTCTAGCTTCAGTTTTGTAACCGAAAAGTAAACAACAGTCATTTTGTGAAAAAAATCTCTTAGATCCAACCTTATTTCTTATGACAAGGAAGCGAGACTTTCCCGAGAATGAGTCGCTGTACAGCTTTCAAATCAGATAAGTGAGGAGAACTGATTAGGTAAACAGTTGTGCAGCAACCCTATGACCACACACGGTCATGGAACGGATGATGTTGATGATGATGATGATGATGGGGAGGAAGGCTTAAATGCAATAACAAAAATATTGCCAAATACATTCTATTGTATAAAATAAATGTTTTTTTTTGTCGTTGTTAGGCTAAGATCTCGTTGTTTTGCATGTACATGCACAGACACACACACATACACACATACATACACGAAAACACACACGCACATACAAAGGGTGTTTCATTAAGACGGATCAAAGACAGCAGTAAATAAATCAGTGTTATTGGTAAAAATTTATTTCTCTATAGGATCATGTTATTTATGGCAATTATGGGTGAAAAATAATATCACCCAAATTTCTGCCAAATCTGAAAGAAAAAGAAAAAAATCATTAGATGCTTAAACTTAATTCACATATAAAATTATTAACAAACTTTATTGGAACAAACTTTATAGGCAGAATATCTTCATTCAAACGTGTTTCGTTGAATAATATAGACATATTATGTCTATTTAATACTGATCCTTTCCAGTTTGTAATCAGTTTCTTGATGTTAAGATGAAATTCATTAAGGAAGGGTTCGTAGTTTTTTCCTACTCATGTACTTTCGATCTTTTCCAAGATCATCATCATGGGTAAATTAGAAAGATACCCTTATTGTAACTGCGATAAAATCTGCATTCTGTTGTGGCAGTGATTTTTAAAAACACACGCGGAGGTGCTCTGTAATTATTGTAAAATTTTAAATTGATCCGTTGTAGCTATGGAATCTTTTACAAAACAAGCGTTTCGATGTAAGAGAGATGACCAGAAATTGGTATAAATAAAAAAATGACATTAAATGTTTGTTATATACACTTCAATACGTTGCTGCTACATTTTTAATAAATTTTGTTGAGTTGAATGGTTGATTTTGATATAGAAGGTCTGAGTTAATAGCTTATATATATATATATGCAAGCTTCATTAAATATGACAGACAAGATGCTTTAAGTTTTATATCATTTCTCATATGATCTTATAATTTTTTCCGTAGATAAATTATACAGAAACTGTCCAAATATTTTATTTTTCCAAGCGCTTTCAGCTTTACATTAAGCCATTACCAAAGAAGAATTATATTTACTGTTAACTAGAAATTAATTGTTGTGTATATGTATTTAACATTATAGAATGTTTTATTTTCAAAACACAGTCAACATATTGTATCTATTTTCATAGTTGATATTACTGAGTGTGTTTTTTATTTTATTAATAAGGCTTCTATTATTTTTAGCCTTTTTCTTTTTACATGTAAACGATACTCTTATATTTGTATTATCAACAAGTATATCGCGAATAGGGTCCTGTAGGTCTTCATGAGTATTTAAATGAAACCTAATTGAGCTATGTTTAGAAAGATGTAGCGTGTGTCTTCTTGTTAAACTTGTGACCTATATAATTATTTACGAATTTTGATTGATCAGGAATACAATTCTTTAATGGACATTTAAATTCGTAAATAATATTTGTTCTGTTTAATTTTGATTTAAGAGCTGAATTATTATTTTTGACTATAAGATTGGCGGTTTTAAATTTTTTGTAATAAATGATTAGTCTAATTTTTTGCTCTTTTTACTGGTATTGTGCATTTTTTTAATAATGTTCTTAAGTCTAGTTTCATCTTGTTAAGATTTATTGCGTAAAATACACAATTGTGGCACAAGGCCGAAAAGGGGGGGATGAGGGTTGAGGAGGCTGGTCGTCACTTACTATCCTATACCTAGCTAATCTGATTCATGACCCATTGATGCATTCATCACAAAAACTCATACATCGCTAAGCCAAGCAATCCTCCATATACCGTAATACCGCATACTCTCGGGGGGGGGGCTAAAAAAACGCACCCCAAGACATATGAACCAAAAAAAAAACAAAAAAACAACAAAGTAAAATATCAAAACAAACAAATTAAAGATAACTGATGTTAGTCGGACCCGTCCAACCCTCAAAAAAGAGAGGCCGCTATATTCTGCCCTATGACAGAATCAAGAGGCTCTCTCGCTATACGGATATGAGGAATGAATAAAGCTGACCCAGTCGAGATGAAAGGATGCCAAAAAACAATCTGTTTTATATACTTTCATTTTGTTTGTAATTATCACTCATCTGATTTTTATTCTCATCGTTGCTATTAGCTACCTTAGATAGAAAAATCCCAATATGGAAATCCAACAACTGATTTGGAAATCCATTATTGATAAGCGTTTGTTTTACGTTATTTAATTCTTTAAAAGCGTGCGAGAGGACGAATTCTCGTGCGTTCTCTTGAGGAAAATTTTTATTAATACCTATTTTATATCTAAGAGGGCATTCACTAGAGAAATTAAGATGGTAAGATTCTTTACTAGTTACTTTTTTTTATAAACTGAGGTAGTAAATGTATTATTACTAAACTCAACAAGGACATCTAAGAATGGGAACTTATTTTTTTTCACTAAGGTTATATGTAAAATTGAGAACAGAATTTTGTTGAAATATATATATATATATATATATATATATATATATATATATATATATATATATAAAATGCCGAAATCCCTTCGCTAACAAAATTTTAAAAGATGCATTAACCTACAAATCACTCGATGAATGCTATGATCCTTGTTTTTAAAAATTATAAGCTGTATAAGGTCTTTCTTTAATACGTAAGTACTTTCAAATGTACATTCAGTCATCTTCAGGCATAGACATTATTTTGTTTTTGGTAAAATTCAGGTAGCATCCGAGACGAAAAAATGTAATGCGAAATACGTTTTTTTTTAAATGTGTTATTGCTAACGGATACAAACTTTAAAATGCACCTTTAAAATTTTGTTAGAGAAGGGATTTCGCCATTTTATATCATTAACTTTACTAATCTACTTTTTGTATGAATGATTCATTGTAATATAAATTGAACTGCACCAGATATTTTATATATATATATATATATATATATTAAAAAGAAGAGTTGTAATGTGGAATTTTTAAATAAATGTTATGCTTTATTTTCCATAATTTTGCTACACGTGATTCTGATCTCGCGACCGTCATCAGGCAAAGGGTGGAGATTTCCATATATTATTAAAAATAATTAATTTTTTCATTTATGTTTTTCGATGTTAAATATTCTCCGTGTGAGACATTCTCTTTTTCTGTGTTAGTGACCAAAATGTCTTTCTTGAACTGGCAGTGAAGAGTTCTGCGTGAAGGGTTATAAAACAATTAAGATTGGTCAGGTAAAATGGAGTAGTTATCGGCAATCTTATCTTTTAATGACCCCTGTGTGTTCTTAGATCTACATCCATTTTCCTGTGTTTCTGTCAGCATGCGTGCATATATGTGTATATCTTCTCTCCATACATACACACTGTCTCACTACGAGGAATCGGTGAACTCCTCTGTACACACACACACACACACATATACACGCACACAACCCCCCCTCCACATACACAAACCTCCCCCCACACACATAACCCACACAACTTAGGAAGTATGTGTGTATATGTGTACATATATGTGTGTATGTACGTGTGTGTATATACTGACTCCGTGTAACTTGGGAAGTATGTGTATGTACGTATGTATGTGTGTGTATGTATTGATTCCTTGTAATAGGATGGTATGTGTGTGTTTGTATGTGTGTGTATATGTGTGTGCGTGTGTATGGTAAAATGTTAGATGAATATGAACTCAATACTAATAATAAAATCCCCTTCCTTGACATATTGATAAACACAAATAATAACAAATTTACTATTTCGCCATACAAAAAACCTACAAGCATAAATTCATGTACACTTAACTACAAGAGCGAATGCCCATATTACTACAAAATAGCAATTATAAAGAATCTAATACATCGTGCAGAAACTAATTCATCCACAAAACAGATTTTTTACAGTGAACTAAAGAATATAAAACAGACACTTATTAATAATAGCTTTCCAAACTATATAGTTGATGAACAAATAAGATGCTTTCTTAGAAATCTCAATAATAAGAAAATTGTACATAATACTGCTTCTACTGATCTCAAATATATTAATCTCCTATATCGTAATCAAATGCATACTAATTATAAACAAGATGAAAACATACTAAAAAAATTTAGTAAATTCTAATATATCAACTACAGATCCTAGCAAAAAAAATTAAATTAATCATATACTACACTAAATCTAGTATATCCAACTTAATACTTCGCAATGATTCTTCTCCCCGGTTAGCGATTTGCAAAAACCAACATAGTTTATAAATTCAAGTGCCCTTTGGGAGAGTGTATCTCCAACGAATTAAATAATATTTATGTTGGTCACACTACAAACTCGCTTTCACGACGCTTGACACTACATTTTAATGAAAACTCTAACATTTTTAGGCATTTAAAACAACATGCCTGCCCGCACACACAATTCCGTAAAATACTTGTCGAAAACACAACTATACTTCGACATGAAAACAATAGACAAAAACTAAAAATACTTGAAGCATTATACATCAAACAGTTAAAACCCAACCTAAACAAAATCAATTATGGCATGTCTACAAATATTCTTAAATGTCTATAATTGGTAACAGAAGCCATTGGTTTCATTCTCCAATTCACTCTCGTGTAGTCATGTGTGACGTCATGAGATGCGGTGCGATTTTCGCTTCTAGCGTCTTATATGCGCGTGTTTATCGTTGCTTAGTGATCAACTATGTAAACAATGACAGACTATCATCACTGTCGTGCCCGTATATTGTTTAATATGTTTGTAATTGATATCTTTGATAATGGCTTAAGTAAGCCGAAAGCTTAGATTATATTAAAAAAATATGGATCAATATTGTGAATTTCTTTCTTCGTTTAATGATAATGTTATCAAACTTATCAGAAGTTACGAACAAATTTTACATAAAATAAATAGACAACACTTGTCTATATTATTTAATGAAACGTATATATATATATATATATATATATATATATATAAAAGGATTTATTTTTAATCCGAAATTTTTATAGCTTCAAACGTTATTTTTAGTGGATACCCGTATTTGAGACAATAATAAAATGACTGATGAAATAAATGAACAAAGTCCGTAAAATTTGTGAAAAGTAGTTGGATGGTTATATTTTTTTTTTATTCTGTCATCAATATTTTGACTTTGTAAGAATATCCTTGGAACAACTGAAAATATCTAAGGAAACACTGTTGCCATGACAACCTTGCTACTTAGGAACACTGTTGAATTTGAAACATTTTTATCATTAAAAAAAATTCAAAAATAAATATATGTGAACTATCTGTGGTATCTTAGTACATAGTAAAAGGTTTGAATAAAATGTAAATATGGTAATTTCATACAGGAAACAAAAAAAATATATATATATATATATATATATATATATATATATATATATATATATATATATATATTAAAACTTTGATCATTTTATAACCCAAATATAGTTTAGCTGATGGAAGCAGCTCACTTACTTTTTGGCAGGTTTACAGGAAATATTACCCGACGTTTTCCGTTTCAAATAAGATTTCGCTCTTATTTTTATTTTTTCCTCAATAGAATTAAATGAGTTCACCTATCGTCCAATTCACACTTCTTACCGATCTTTTGAACAGGAGTAGAGGTTTATCCTTTATTTCCCGCTTAGAGTTGAGTTTCCGGTTCTTTCTAAAGTCTTTTCCTTCTCTTTCAGTCCCAGTAACTCCTTGCGTAAAAACAAAAATATGGAAATCAACCTAAGTTGCAAAACTACAAAGTTCAAGAAATGTTTTTTTGAAAAAAGGTTTTTGCAATTGGAAATTTTATTCTTGAAATGCTGAAAATGAAATTAAATATGACTTTTTTATACTATTTTATACTCAGAGCGAAAACATTTGTTTTTAGTTTTTATTTATTTTTTATTTTTTGTTTTTGGATAGATTTCAGTATTCGAAAAATCGGCCTACAGAAGTGCCACGGGAATTTTGCAGGATCTAAAATGGAAAGAACACACATAATTCAGAAAAATAAAAAAAACAAACAAGTGTTTAATGTGTTTATTTTGTTCACAATGTGTTCACTGCCAAATGTTTTCCTTTTTTAACTTTGTAACTCCTATGTCAGATTTTTCGGGCAAAAAATGAACATAGTTTTTACATATTTTTAACATAGTACAACTTTTACATTTAAATTTTACATAGTTTTAGCATAGCACGAGTTTTCATTTCATGTGGAAAAAATGGTTTTATTTTCGAACACATCAACTAAAATATACAACAGAATATAAGTGGAATATATGTGTAAATGTCTTAAAATATTTTAATAATTTAAATAAGTGTGAAATATTTGTAATATGAAATTCATAACAGCTTGTCTGAATTTAATTCAATAAGGAACTCTCATTTGAGAAGAGATTGGTCTGCAATGGCCGCAGTATACTTTGGGCTCATCCCAGATGATATCAAAATATACCTGGCACTCAATATTACACCAGATCATCAGAGAAGCCAGGTACATCAGCAGGTTGATCCGAGATGTGCAGAATTCATACTTTCATTTGATGCAAGTAGCTGTCCCTTACATGTAAACAGGTGATCAGACTATCGATGCTTAGCATGTGTGCATGTAGGACAACCAGGTGACAGGTGAGGCTAGATTAATTTTTTTTCGGCTACACAGTTGAACTCTCTGCCCGAAGGCAGAGGAGGACCCGAACGAGGCTCCGCCGAAGGGCAGAGTTTCGTTCGGTGAGGTAGACTGACCCTGAACCCGTTTATACGGGTTCGAAAGGGAATATTCTTGGCCGAGTCTACGGGCTCGAATCCACGTTAAACCCGGCCTTGTGCTACATGTAACCTTCGGGGGGCTAAATATGCCAGGTGACAGGTAGGTATATAAGGACTCCAGCCAAGTAGGGAATGGAAGGAATTTTTCATATCATCATGAGAAGAAGAATCAACATTTGGAGAAACACCCAAAACCACACATCCGCTTGTCCACAATCATTGACAATATCCAACGTTGAATAAAAAATAATTTTACGTGTGTGACATTTACTCTCATATTAATCTGTGCATTGATAGTATATCTGAAAACTTAGATCCACACCTAAAATGCATGCAAATTAAAAAAAAATACTGGCAAATTTTTAAAAAGCACTAAAATTTTAAAAAGAAAGCAAATAAAAATATGAAGGCAAATTTCTAAAAGCATTCAAATTAAAAAGAAATGCAAAGAAATTAAAAACACTGGCAAATTTTTTGAAAAGCATGAAAATAAAAAAGGAATAAAATTTTAAAAAGAAACAAATAAAACAAATGAAGGCAAATTTCTAAAAGCATTCAAATTAAAAATAAATCCAAGGAAATTAAACAAATGCATACAATTTTTTTAAAAAAATTGCATGCAAATTAATGGAGTCAAATTAAAAATACAAGTAAATTTTATGTAAATTAAAAAATTGGGTGCATGTGCAACACCCGGCTGTGTGCCGACCATGTCAGTGGTAACCAAATATGTATCCCTGTCGTCGGTCCTAGACAGCGGTAACCAATTATGTCACCCAATCGTCGGTCCTCATGTTCCTTCACACCGCCGTGTGAAGGAACGTTATCATTAAGCTGAGTCTTCACTCGTTAGCGTGTGACGCGTTTTGTCGCTGGTATCGTATTGGTGACACGGTTCCACTCAACTGAGCTAACGTTTGTCTGTTCAAGACCCCTCTTTCTTCTGCCATGTTGTGTTTTTCATCTCAGTGGGTGAAAAGATCGTTGGTGAAGCAAACTTGAAATGAAGATGGTTTGACAATTTGGGAGCTACACAAAAAAAACAAGAATACTTTGAAATAAAGAATTAACTCGGGTTAAAAATGTAACAAAGATTTGATTTATATATGATCTCTTGTATACAGTGGTTTTAACCCTTTACACTTGTTGTTATAATCAAATGACACTGGGATCCTTTTCGTAGTCTGCGGCTTGTTTTAATAGTAATTTAAATTTCTAGGTTCTGATCTTCAGGTCTGGCACAAGGTCTTTGTCATGAGGTCTCAGTGAACGATACGGATTCCGGTATGTACCTCTCTGTCTCTCTTCTTCTTGTGTCGCCTGTTCATCTGTTATCTCTTCTAGTTCTGAGTTCAAAATATCCAGGTTATATGGAGTCCTGCGTCCGGTAGGGGTGGGGTTGACTAGGGCCTGTGTTCGGTTGTCTTCTACGATAAGTATCAACCTTTTCTAAATTTCCGTATATGGAAATACATTTACTCAAGTGGTTTTCCAAATTTGGGGTTGTCCAGACCCCTTTTGAGTGCGGTCAGAGGAATCAAGCCGACCCTTAACTTCTACTCTATTTACACTTCACCTCGTAACATCACCCTATATATGGCGGTGCTAATCTCTCTCTCTCTCTTCTATTTCTTCTTCCTTCTCCTTCTTCTTCTTATCTTCCTTCTGCCTTTTCTTCCTTCTCCTCCTCTTCCTTCTCCTCATTTTTCCACTTTCTCAACAGCCAACGTCAGCTCGGCTTCCTAGGGCTGGTGTGATAAATTCTACTTCCAGATGACGCACAGAAGACAAAAGGAATTTTCAGTCATTAGTCCTTATCTATTAGTTCGTCTCATGCTGTGATTTCTCGATCGACCAGACCACTCAAGAATTGAAAAAGGAAAAAATCTATTCCATTCTTCTTGAAAGGAAAGCTTATCTTTTCTTATGCATTGTTTTACGATCGAATAGACCATACAGCTTACTTGTCTATGGTCACTTCAAAATAGTAATTAACCTTTTCTTACTACTTGTATCCAAGGGAATCTAAATTAATGTTTGGATATAACATTTTCTCTGGGCGAATGTCAGCAAAATTATAATGGCGAATGCATGGGATTCTTTTCTTCTGGGTGGTTGATTAGAAACATATGTTTTTTTTTTCTTGTCCAGAGGAATCATGCATGCTATTTCACTGACCACCCGGATTTCTCTATCGACAGTATATGTTCTTATTTTACCTGATACCTTTGTGGATACCTTTATGGGAAGTTTTGAGTTTGTTCAATGTTACTATATTTCGTCTAGTTACATTTGGATTCGAGTTTCCTTGGAATTATCTCAAAACAGGATTTTTCAATGTATTTTGTTTTTAATTTTCTTCTCAACTTTTCAATCCATCTTCCGGCAATTTCAACAATTGTCATCCAGTTGGCAGACTCTATCATCTTCCTTCCTTTCTCTTTTTTTTTTTTTTTTTTTTATCAACCTCCGGAGTTCTCAGTGTCACAGACAAGTTAAAAAAGTGATAATTTTACCTATGAGAGATTTATTCTCATATTCTTATTCTTATATTCTCATAATCTTATTCATCTATACAATGATAACATTGTTCTTCTTCTCTATGCGCTGTGTACCTTCAGGGTGTAGGCGATCATGGCTCTTCACAATTTCCTGTCCTTCATAGCTCTTAATAAATTTTGTCTTTTCGTTATTTCTCCTAAACCTTCTTCCGCCATCCATTTACTCAAGCTCACTAAATAGGTTATGCTCTGTTTTCCTCTGTCCCTTTTGCCTTCAATCTGCCCTGTGAGTACCAAATTTTCCAAGCCCTCTTTCCTCATCATTTTCTTCTTTCCATAACAGTATTATTTTCTTGTTTTTTTTTTGTTTTGTTTTTTGTTTTTTTTAACGAAGTTTTCCCGTTTCTTAATACTCTGCTTAGCTTTTGGAAGGCTTCTTCGGCCATTTCAATGCGCCTTCGGATTTCAGTGTAGCACTTTCCGTCTTCTGTTAAAACACTTCCGGTATATTTAAATTTTTATACTTGTTTAATTTTGGTACCTACGACTTGCAATTCGCACTTTGGGCTCATCCTTTTACTATGAGCCATGCATTCTGTCTTCTATCAGTTGATGTTTTATCTTTTCTTCTCGCTTTCCTTCACTACATTCTGTGGGAAATTTTTTGTAGCTTCCTTTCCGTGTCTGCAATCAACACTGTGTCATCTGCATATCTTATATTGTTAAGATTATGACTGCCAATAATAAATCCTGGCAGGGTTTCTAATTCTCTCAGAATCGCCTCATTGTATAGGTTGAATAGCTTCTGTGAGAAGACACATCCTTGTCTCACACTCCTTTCTATTTTTGTATATCTGCTGAACTCATTTTCTATCCGTATGCAGGTCGTTTGCTGCCAGTATAGGGTCTTGATTATTCTAATATCCTTCCCAAATAAGTCAAGGTTCCTAAGCAGTTCCAACAGATTTATCGAACGCCTTTGCATAATCTATAAAACACAGGTACACATTCTTCTGCATTTGTATTGCTCTTTCTGATAAGATTCTGAGTATAAATATTGCGTTCCTTGTTCCAGTGTCTTTGACGAACCCACACTGTTCGTATCCTATTTTCGGTCTGATTCTACTGTGTGCTCTGTTCATTAGAATTCGGATGATAAGTTTTGTTATGTGGCTCATTAAGTTGATTGTCTGATAGAGTTCATATTCATTTGCACATGGCTTCTTAAACAGTGCTTTGAAAATAGATCTGCTTAGGTCTTCCAGTATATCAACAGTGTTGTAGATTTCATTCATTCTTTCTCTAATCTTGTCTATGCCGAAATCATCTAAGCCTGCCAGCATCTCTGTTACAATTCCGTCTGAGTCTACGCTTTCTTTCTGTTCAGTTTGGTTAGTGCAGATCACACTCCAGATTTTAATATTTTCGGTCCTTCCATATTTCTGTCTATTGCCTGCTGTTCTCTTTCGTCGTAGAAGAGTTTGCTGACACATTCGTTCCATCTCTGAAGTATTTTTTCTTTCTCTAATAACAGCATTCCGTTCTTCGATTTTATGCATCCTTTTGATGGACATGTCTTTTGTCCTGTTCTCTTATTTTTTTACGCACATCTCCTTTATTTGTGATAGTCATTCTTTCTTATTTCGAAATTTTTATTCGTTGAGTCCTTCCTCTTTGGCTTGCCCACAGTTATTCCTGGTTTCTTTGTGTAGTGTTCTATATTCTGTTCCGTGTCTTGGTGTTTTGTCTCCTTATTATCATACCAAAAGTTTCATTGCCATTCGTTCTTTTTTCTCTCTTTATTTTCCTTTGGGATGCTCAAGGTTGATGATGATACTAAAGTTTCTCTTAATGTGTCCCACTTACTAGTTTCCATTTTTATTTTGTCCCTCGGGTCTGCTTTTCTTTATATGTCTTTATATTTCATCTTTAGATTCGGGTCATTCAAGTGTCTG
The DNA here is from genome assembly GCA_903632075.3 of Acanthosepion pharaonis. NCBI lineage: Eukaryota > Metazoa > Mollusca > Cephalopoda > Sepiida > Sepiidae > Acanthosepion > Acanthosepion pharaonis. The sequence goes on from CAHIKZ030005338.1 coordinate 295,099, forward strand.
TCGTATTACAATTTGGGCGCTGCCTTGAACCTCTTCAATTTTTCTAGTTTCATTCTAAGTTTGCATATCACTGGACGGCGGTCACTTTCAAAGTTGGCACTTTGGATAGGTTTTGCAGTGTAAAACTGCCTTACTGAATTTCTTGTTCATAGTTATGTAGTCGTGTTAGGTAGTGTTTTTATTTTTATTTACTTATTTATTTATTTGTTTGTTTCTCCTCTTTGTCTTCTCCATGTCCATATACGTTTTGGATGTCTTAAAACCAGGTGTTGGCTACTATCTAGTCATTTGCCGTACCTCACTGGAGCCATTTTTCTCTGCAGACATTAGGTGTTCCTAGTCTGAATTTGTCAACTATTTCAGCATCTCTCTCGTTGCCTACTTTGGCATTCAGGTCTACTATGACAATTGTAACGTCTTACGATTTGCATTCAGCCTTGGCGTTGACTAATAACATTACATATCTTAAAATTGAGATTCACCTAAAAAGCATGCAAATTAAAAATAACAACGAAATTAAAAAGTTATGCAAATTTTAAAAATCATGCAAAACTGGAAAATGCATGCAAATTAAAAAATTGCTGGCAAATTACCAAAAAGCATACAAATGAAAAAAGGCAGGTCATTTTTTTAAAAAAAACAAAAAAACATGCAAATTAAAAAATGCCTCCAAATAAAAAAAAACGCAATAATTTTATATGTATAAAATTTACTTTCATATTCATTTTTACAAAGAGGAACATTCAGTCAGTCAGTTATGTGCCATGCGTGATACACGCTTAGGTGATCATGTATCTTTCGATACATGACTGACGAGGCAGATTTTTTTCTCGCAGTAGGCTGCCATTTCTTTCTGCAGTAGACCAGTTGCCATCCAAGACTATAGAATCCGGTCTGTCCTGCTATTTACCCATAGCTGGTTGGAGAAGAACAGGATTCATACCAAGGCACGTAAGTGAATATAATGGATTCGACTGGAATTCGAACTCGGCTCTCCGATTCCTCAATCGAGCCACTATCCATTACTCCACCGTAGAAGCTTAGATCTGCCTAAAATGCTTGCAAAATAAAAATGACAACCAAATTAAAAATGCATGCGAACTTAAAAAAAAAAAAAGTTAAAGTCAAGCAAATACGTAAAATTATTGCTTTTTTTAATCTGCCTCTAATTTTTTTTAAAATTTTGTTGCTTTTTTAAATTTTATGTATTTTTTTATTTCCTTGCTATTTCCTTGCTTTTTTAAAATTTACCTGCCTTTTTTTTTTTAATTTGCTTGCTTTTTAAATGTGCATTTTTTAAATTTGGCTGTCCTTGAGTTTAGTATCGGCAATGTTGATGGCAGGCAGAAACTATTCTCTGTGGTGATTAAATAAGCCAATGAAATATATGAAGTAAATATAAATAACTCGTGAAGCAAATTAAAAAAGGTAAGCAAATTATAAAAGGTAAGCAAATTATAAAAGACAAACTAATTCAAAGGCTAAATTAATTAAGCAAAAAACAATAAATAAAACAATAAAAAACTTTATTATATAAGTCAACCTTAATGTAAATGCAGTTTTATTAAATGAATTAATGAAAAAAAGTTAAGTAACTTTAAACTGTAAAGCAGGCAAATGAAGAATATGGCGAAGAAATTAAAGAGACCAACAAATGAAAAATATTGCAAGTGTATTTGAGCAAATGCTTAAGTAAACCTCTCTCCATATTCTACCTTACTTGTCCAGGTTAAGCTGTTACACTCATTGTTAATCTCGACAGGAATCACTTAGATTTAAGAAGATTAGCAGTGCTAGAGAATCTTTATAAGAAATTGAAAAATTATAAATTTTTAGCTTCTTGAAACACATTTTTTTATGTGTTTATCATTTACAGAAACCATAAACCTTCAAATTTTTCTTATTTCAATCTGAGTGGCAACTAACATTTACCACGATTTCTTTAAAATTCTTGTAACAATTTTACAGACGCCAGCCAAGAAGAGTTTGTCTTTTCTCTTTTCCAATTGTCACTGAGCGATAACTAGTCTTACGATGTAATTGAAATGTATCCATCCACGATTTCCAATGATAATTCCTTTTCCTTGGGGCTTTCTTTTAGCTAGGCAAAGCAAACATGATTATTAAATGTTTCAGTTCATATACATTTTATAAATTGAAAACTGATGTAGCTATGAGATTAGAGCTTGTAAGTTCCTGAGAATTTTACTAGATGAAAAAGACTTGGGGCAATTTGATTGTCAACTTTCTCCAGCTGTAAAAACATTGACAGTGTCCATGTAAGACCAAATGCTCCCTTGGTTGGTTCAGGCTTTACTTTCTGCTTGAATAATTCCCCCTAAACAAACGTTCAGGTTTTTCATGGGAAGAAATCAAGCATTTTACTAAATGAGTTCAAGGTTCTAAATATTTTTGTTAAATTATTGTCCCTTGTAAGTATAAAATCTAAGAGTATCCAATTCCTAAGATGTTTTATTAACCCTTTGTTGATGGTTTTTAATCAAAGAGGATCAAAATATGGGCAACTTGGATCTTTGTGCCTGCAAAAAGGTACGTAGTTCCAAGTTTGTGTTATTTGTTATCAACCGATTCTTACACAGATGATTAGAATTATGATGCATAAGCAAACAAGAATAATGCACATGAATGCTACTGAATAAAACAAATACGCGTGATGTCTACTTAACCAATGAAAAACAAGCAACACACACAAAAAATACCAGAGTTTAATTTTCTCCTCGAAGTTTCCTTTTCTGATGAAGCTTAAATAAAAACGAAACATGTTAAATTCACAAAATTTTCCTATTTCCTCCTTATCATATATATATAAGCCTTTTTATTCTATCCTTACTTTGTCCTGGACATTGAGTTCTACCTGGATTCTATCCTCTTGGAATTATTTTTTATACAAATATACATGTATGTGTATGTATGTATGTATATATATATTTATATATTTTAGATATATGATTGCATATGTATGTGTATATTTACCACTAATATATATATATATATATATATATATATATATATATATATATTAAAAAGAAGAAAAACCGCAAACGTTTTTAGTTGTAATGTGAATTTTTTTTAAATATATATTATGCTTTATTTTCCATAATTTTGCAACACGTGTTTCGGGGCTCGCAACCTTCTTCAGGCAAAGAGTGGATATTTCTACATATTATTAAAATGAATTAACTTTCCTTATGTTTTTCGATGTTAAACATTCTCTATGTTAAACATTCTCTTTTGGTGTGGTAGTGACACAAATGTCTTTCTTGAACTGGCAGTGAGAAAGTTCTTCTGCGTGAAGGGTAATAAAATAATTAAGATTGAGTGAGGAAAGATATTTGTATTCTTATCTTTTAATGACCCTTGTGTGTTCTTAGATCTATTTCCAATTTTTGTATTGTGTGTGTTTTTGCTAGTATGCGTATGCATACGTATATCCCCTCTCCATACATACATATTGTCTTATTATAAGGAATTAGTATACACATATATACACACGTACATACACACACACATATATATACACACACACATGCACACACACATACACACACTTCCTATGTTGTGCAGGGTTCGCGTATGTGCTTGTGAGCAGTCTTGTTTTTGCCAATATGTGCATATATATATATATATATATATATATATATATTGATATGCGTATGTATACGGGTATTCCCCCTCCATACATACATACATACCGTCTTATTATAAGGAATTAGTATACACACATCTACATATATACATACATACACAGACATGTTGTGTAGGGTTTATGTGTGTGCTTGTGAGTAGTCTATTGTTTTTGCCAATATGCGTATACATATTCGTGCTTCACAGATACCCGCGTGTCAGTGTGTGCGCATGCATACGAGTGGTTTGACCACTGTATTTGACCATTATGTGTGCATGTTGTGTGTTTTTGTGTGGGGGTTATGATCTATTTAGTGCTAGTTTAAATTTGTTTATGAAGTTTTTTTTTCCTTGTATTTGTAGGTAAGAACAATAGTCTGTTTGATATATTGGCATAATTTTAAATTCACCCTGGTTACATTTATAGATGTGTTATGATACAAAAAGTTTTCTGTTGTCTGGTAATTTTATGTTGCTTTTGTGAAGGGAAACTCTGTTGTTTAGTTGTTGGCTGATATCTATATATGACTTCTTGCATTTTGTGCATTTCAGTGCATAAATCACATTTTTGGAGTTGCAGTTTAAATTTTTATTTATTATGGATGTCATTTTGGGATTTTCAAAAGTGTAGAAGTTTCCTTCTATAATGAAAACCACACATCTTTTTTGTTGCATTTTGTGAATCCCTGTATTGTGTGTTCGTTAAATTTGAATGAGGTTAATGTGTTTTTAGATTGGTGTTTGCTTTTAATAATTTTGGTTGTTTTTAGTATATTTTTCAGTTTATCATTCTTGCTAAGTAGGTCTAGATTTTTTGTAATTTCTGTAAATAGTCATGGATTGTTCTCGTTGAAACATATTCTAGAGTTTATTCGACGTTACGTTTCTTTGGATTGCGTAGTTGGTCTAAAGGAATTTCTTACGAATTCAAAACATTTGTTCATTAATGTTGTGGGGTATCCTCGTTTTTTTAGAGTTCTGTGTAGTTCTTCTAGGCTGGTTTTTCGGAGGTGTTTGTCGGTCACTATACAAAACCTACGTGCTAGAGAATAGGGGATGGATTTCAGGCAGCCTTTTGGGTGATGGCTATTGAAATAAAGATATTGTTGGGTGTCTGTAGGTTTGTGGTAGATATCTGTGATTATATGCTTGTTTTTATTTCTAATAAGTATATCTAAAAATGGTAATTCGTTGAAATTATATTCTTGGGTGAAATTGATTTTTCGGTGCAAGTTCTGAAGTAGAGTGTGAAATTGGTCAATATCACCCCATGACGATTTCCAGAAAATTAAACAATTATCTAAGTATCGTCATATTTGTTCTATCTGTTCACATAGGTTTTCCTTTAGGTAAGCTAATGTTAGGGTGGCATATGTTGGTGCCATTTTCGTTCCCATTGCGGTACCTAGGATTTGGATGTAGTTTCTGTTGTCAAATTCAAAGGTGTTATTGTTTAGAATTAGGTCTATACTATAGATAATGGATTCTTTAGTGATTCTGGGATGTAGTGTTTCTGGATGTTTTTCAATCTGGAATGAGATTGCTTGTTTACTAATTTCATGGGGTATGTTGCTATATAGGCTACTAATGTCAAAAGTTACGATAAGTGTTCCCGGATCTACTTTTTGTGATATGGCGCTAAAGAAGTGAATATCGTCTCTGGTGTAGCTTTTAATCTGTTTAGTAAATGGTTGTAGTATTATGTCTATTAAGTTACTTAGTCTACTAGTTGAACAGGCTGGTCCTGGTAATAAGTAAACATTGAGGTCAACACCCAGCGGCGATAGTCTGTTTCATACTTAAACGCAACCGTCAGGCCATGTTTTGGTTCGACTATTTATATATGCTAGTCAGTAATGCATTATGGGTAGATCTATTGTATTATTATAATGGTTACTAGGTAGGCGGCAACTGTTATGTTTCAAATTATTCTAGGGGCCATTGAGTGGAAATAATCGTGGATCCAAATGCAGTTATTTGTAGCTATTTTATAGTAGTGTTAACTTTTTTACTCATTTACTATTGATTATATTATTATTGTGTGTTGATTATTTTTATTATGCTTACTTGTGTTTATGTGTACATTTGTAGTGTGTATAGTTTCTTTGTATCAAAGATCCTTCAGTTACTACTATGTATATTTTTTCTTCGTTATCTACTGATTTTACAGTGGCTTGGCATATTATATTGTTCTGCAATAATTTGCCGTTTAGGGGGCATTCGTTCTTTGCTCTGCAGTTATACATGGATTTGATTTGTGCAGGTGGTTTGTTGGTTGCTTTCCTGATGTGTTTTTTTATTATTTGGGCCATGTTCTCGGTGCAATTGTAGCTGATTTTTAATGTGTTTTTGTTGAATATCTTGTGTAGACTGCTTGATGAGGGATTGTTTGCGTATGAGTTTAATTAATATTTTTCCTACGTTTGTTTTTATGATTTTGTCGTATGTTGGGTCGAACCATATGTTTCTTTTCCTGTTGTTTTTTTGCTGTATGGTGTACATGTGAGTGTTATCGGAAATCCACTACCTTTTAAGGCTGTATCATAATCTTTCTTGGCCTTGTTGAAGATGGTTTCACTGAAAGAATTGTCAGATAACATGCGGTTGATTGAGGAATATGTTTGATTATTGCTGGCGGGTGGTTAGAAGATGTGTGTATATAAAGTGGTTTGTTGTTAGGTGTTATGTATAGTTAATATGAATCTTTTCTTAGATTGACGGTGGTATCAAGGAAATCTACTTTATTTATGTTAGTTTTTATGTAGAATTCTATATTTTTTTTAAAATGTTATGATTGTAACAGACAAAACCAGAAAAACAGTCTCTTAAGATTATAAAACCGCCCTCCCTTGGAGAGGCCCATATCATTTTTATCATTTTACGTGTACTAAATGTATACCTATAGACTCACAGGTTCACGCGCTATCAAAGCTTCCCATTGTTCCGTCTTACTTTATCCACACGTCTTTGTTGTCGAAGTTATTTTCGGAAGCGTTTAATGATTTATTAGTGTTTATTTTAACTTGTTCTTAAGCTAAGAAGATGGCTTCACCCAGCATGCGATCTGTTGTTATGTTGGGTGAAACTTGCTCTGCCGTAGCTTATTCTATATTCAATTTCACATTCTTCAATAGAAAATTTGTTAGAAGTGATCCACACAGAAGTATTTGAAGAATTTGGTATTTACTAATTCCATATCCTGATTTTTTATGATAAATTCAGGGTAGGTGCCATCACTGCTTTCATTTAAATTCTAGATTATAGTTTGTGTTTTGAAAAGGTTTATCGTGAGTCCTATTTCTTGGAATACTTGGTAAAGAATGTTGTTTTTCTGTTCAAGATCATTTTTATCCCAAATGTGAATACCTGTGTTATCAGAACAGTCCCCCACCCACTATCATCAGTACATTGGCTTTGAAAGGGAAGGCGCATCGTAGTCTTCTACTGGTAGATTCGTTTGGGATGCAGTATGAAATGCTTAAATAGTAATCAGTTCCCATCTCTTCGCATCTGTGTTTGTAAATGTGCAGGGCATAGTCTAGGAATGCGTTGTATAAATAAAAACTGAAAATGGCTAAAACCTGTCTTTTTTGAATAAGTGTTCCTTTCGATTAAGCACTCCTCTTCAAGTGACATTTTTTACATAAGCTCCTTGGGCCCTAAATCAAGCATTTACGAGAAGAGAAAGCATATCAAGTAAAAAGTCAGAAACAAAAGAAAAAAAATCTTCCCTTTGTTTCACCCATTTTTTCTCTAAAAAAAAATCAAACAAAAAACAAACATAACTTCAAACATTTCTTTGTAAATCCATACCAACAATAATTCACGAATAGAAAATTTCGAGTGCATTTTATTTTCTTTCTTTTCGTTTGTGGATGTGTTAAATATTTTTATAAGGCTAAACATTACATACTACCAAAATAGATGCGTTTATTTCAAAATGAAAGCAAAAATGTGCTATCTGCTGTTTAAAAAAATACCAAAAATCAAGGAATTGTCCGATTCAAAAGAAATTTTCAGTACTTATTCTTTCATGAATGGATTTTGCAGTGAATAGGTGATTACAAAAATTTAAGGAAATATTGGGGGGTCTTTTTCACCATTACCCTTTCGATATTTTGTGTGTGCTTTTTAATTAGGGGGTGCCATTTTTTTTACAGTTACATTAAGAAAAATCTCTGAAGATATTTCTGTACAAAATTTATGTAATATATATTGTAACTATATTCGAAATTTTGGCCCGTACCTTTCCAAAAGTAATTCAATAAAACTCAAAAAATAATTTCTTTTGAGAATTAGTGCTTGCGTAATTTAATAAAAAGTTATTTTTTTTCAGACTGGACAGAAAAAAAATGTACTTTTTCAGTGTAATTTTGAAATTCATTTTGCTGTTCACAAGAAATGTTTTTTGTTGTTTTTTTTTTGTTATTAAATAAATACATATCTGAACAGTGTAAAGTAACGAATATTTGGGCAGCAACCTTTATTTCAAACATGTTTCACTGAATATGACAGCCTAGGAAAATTTGATGATTTTTTTCTTTTTAATTTTTCCGTCATTCTTATTTTTCCATTTGGTGGGAGTAAGGGAGTACAAAAATTGTCCGTATTATCTCCAGAGCTTTCAGCCATTTCTTTAGTCATTTTCAAGATGGTTTGTTTTTAAATGTTATTAATTTTTTCATGTCCGTTTAAGACGTAGTCTTTGTGTCGTTTGAATAATAGTAGTGTTTATTCCGAGTTGAGCATGGTTAACATCTTTCTATTTAAAAAAAAAAAAAAAAAAAAAAAAAAAAACCCTTCAAAACACAATTTCCACTGCTGAATAAGGTGAGATTTATACTGGGTGCCAGATGTTTTATGACGATGAAGTTTGCAGTTTTCTATTTTCTGTAATATATAAGTTTTATGCTTATTTGTGGTTTAGGGCAGAAATATGATGTTTAATGATTTGTCATATAACAAATTCGTTCTGCTTGTAAATAGTGTGCATCTGGTTGCAGTAAATATATTGTATGGTATTTTTTATGTCATATTCAACAAAATATAAATATATGTATACACAGTTTTTTTATTGTTATTTAATAAAGTAAATTAATTTTTTGGTTACCCAAGAGATAAATTCAAGTTATAAAGGCTTTTAATTTCTCTCCAAACTTGTTGATGTATTTCTTTCCACACTGAAAAACTGATTACATAAAAGGCAAGAATGTTCAAAACGAACAGAATGGTTTGTAAGCAGCAGCAGCAGCCGCCACCGCCCATGTGTCATGGGGAATGAGATATTTTCCTAAAGGTTTTATTTCATGAATCATTAGGGAGAAATGTGTCATTGTTGAAGAGAGCAACAGACAAGACTAACCAGAAAATCACAAGTGGGAAACTTCAAAAAGCAAAAAAGCTTTTTATGGTGATGATGATGAGATAGCAGAAACATTATTAATCTGGAGTACTGAGTGACCTTTTGAATTTCAACTTGACACCATCATAGCAATCTCAAATGATTGTTGATCTTATATACATACACATACTAGCCTAGTTAATTCAAACACTTATAATTTGAATAATTCATGGAACAATAACAGACTAATATAATTGTCTTTATTGTTTTGAAAAGATTCTGGCAGAAATGTTCTTTAGTCTTCTTTGAGTGTATGACATGCTATAATTCTTATTGCTCTTCATAAGGTCTTGCTGGTATTCAAATTGAAAATTTTACCTACTGGCCCAAGACCAAAGAAAGAACATGTTATGCCATTTATTATTAAAAGAGTCAGCCTTAAAAATAAGGATTTAAGACTTACTTTTACCTGGGCTTGAACACAGATCACTCTTGCTTATCAGAAGATTTACTTCAACAGTTTGTTTTTTTGTTGTTTTTTTTTGTGTAAGTGTCATACAAATATATTCATGTATTCTTTGCGTGTATATATATATATATATATATATATATATATATATATATATACACACAAATTATTAACCCTTACGCCCCTTTTCTTTAACCAGTTGCTCTAGCCGTTACCATGGTAATCTTAATTTCAATAATGAATATGCTTATAAAACGCGTAAATTTCAGGAATAAGTTATTCCAAAAAGATTTCGCTTGAAGATGGAACAGAGCTTAGTACTTTAATTCAATTTAATTCAAATAATTATATGGAAGTTTTCGGCTCTTGTTTTGAAACATGAGAACTCTTATGTAGCGTTGGAATCATATTTTTAAATAAATGATTATATTTATGCTCTACTTTTGTATCGAGCACTATTTTTTAGAAATAATAACAAAAATACTAAAGAACTTTGCATTATTTACCTAACGAGTTCTTTCCTATTTTCTATATATTTTTACACACACACACATATATATATAGGCAAATTTTTATCAGCATATTATTAGCATAGTACCCAGTCAAAATGGTGATACACTTCTGCCTTGACTCAGAATATCTGTGCATTCTCTGGCCCACTGCTGGGGATCTGTAGAGTGTCTGGGCAAAAAGTTTGACATACAAGACATGGATGCACAAGGATTTTTACATATGTGAGTTACTATTTGGATTCAAGATTTTTTCTTTTAATGAAAGAAATATATTTCAAAATTCTTACTGCATTATGACAAAAGAATTGGAAAATCTTTCAGATTATAAACCAGGTGTTGGATATTGTTTGAGGAAGACCTTTGACCTCACTTCCGCTGTATCAGAGAGTGAGCGAAAATCGGAATGGGTGATAGCATAAACAGGAAATCGCTAAAATAAAGGGGCGCAAAGGTGTCCTGAGCCATGAATTAACTGGGGGGAAAGGTGTCCTGAGCGGAAGGAAATGCTTGCTTGCGTGGGAGAGTCGTGGCTACAACGAAGTTGCGTGGGCACATGGCCGGAAGTCGCATGGCCAGAAAAGGTTGCATAGGTGACATACTGGAAAAAGGCGTAGCTACGTCAAGTTGTGTGGGTGTCCAAATGTTATAAAAACGGCCCAACTCTTGGTCTGAGAGAGAGGCTGGCTAGAGTTTCACCGAAGATCTTGTCTCCGTCAATTCCTGTGTGCATAATCCCAACCTCTCAGATTCTCCTTCAATCTACCAAATTGCTACAACTCGAAAAATAATGCTATATATATATATAAGTGTTCGTCACCTTATTTGAGTCTAGCAGTAATATGGAATACAAGTATTTTTTTTTAAATCAGATTTCTGTAACTTTTCACTTTTATAGTTATCGTCCTTGCACTGGTCATTTATTGAAAGCTTGAATGTTTGAACAATAACAAGAACTTAAAATACACTTTCATTTTTGATAACATGAGTGAACTAATCATATCTAATTCAAATAAATCTACATAATGTTTTTGGGGGAATTAAACAAGCGGTCTACTCAAGACAAAACTTTATTTTGATAACAAAGTTTTGGTGGGGGAGAACCTTTTGTTATAGTTGAAAGATTTTCATTGAACAAAAATTCAATCTGAAGCTTTAGAAATGTTATTATAATTCTGCTTGTTCCCCCCTTCTTCCTTCCCTTAGCCTCTACATATGTTACATCCTGCCAATACCTTATAAATAATGGACTATTCCATTTCGATCGTGGAGGGGGGGGACAGAAAAGTCGCTACTGGGTTTCAGTAAGAAAAAGAAGGGAAGATAGAAGAGGCAATAATATTCATGTTTCAATGGAAAAGATTTGTTTTAAATCTTTACATTTGTATCCCCTTACTTCTTTAAATAATGACCAGCAATCATATTTATGATTTTTATTGTAATATTTTGTTGAAGCTGTTAACCCCAAATATTTAACAGTGTGGTAGGGAATTTCTACAGATATCTTGTAGAACTCGCCATGAACTTATTCAATCATTAACATAATTAAGATTCATCAGGAAATTCAAATAAAAAAAAACATAAAATTTTTATGGCTATTTCTAGTTGCTATATATTGTTCTAAAGGCAAAAAAAAAAAAAAAAAAAAATGCAATTTACTATTGATATAAGCAACATATTCAAATAAACTATGTGTACTTATTTAAATATATTTACACATTGGCTTGCGCATATATTTTTTATACCATCAGCATATAGGATGCAATCAAATTTTTGGGTCAAAATTACCTTATATACTTAAAAAAAAAAAGAAAAAAAAAAGGGAAATAAAACTGAAGTACCCAATTAAGACATGATGACTTGGATTGAAGCTGGTTATAATGAAAATAAAATAATTCCTTAGTACTGAAAAGTAATCCCATATGAACTTGTTATAAGCAAGCGAAACAAGTCAAATGTGTAATATTAGTAACATCATAATAACATTATAAGAATACAAGACTAATTGTCCTTAAAAAAAAAAAAAAAAAAAAAAAAAAGGAAAAAAGGTTTAGTTGGGTTCACTTCCTTGTTTATTGAAATCCTCTGCAGCCTAATTCTGCACCTGGTTGATTTTGTGGATGCCTAGGACAACCCTTGGGGGCTCCTAGGGCCTTTTGATATTACTAGAGTAACACTAAGTACAAAAAATACTTTTATATCTCCTAGGGTAAACCCAGTACATACTGAGGTCACCACAGATCAACTCTTTAATTCAAGTTTCCTGATGGTCATTGGATTCAGACATGCTTGTATTTCTGGTAGGAACTGTATACTATAAATGTCTAACCATCTTTGTTGCCAATTAAAAGCATGATGGATGGAGAATAAACTCTTTTTTAATTATAATAATAATAATAATAATAATAATGATGATGAAAGAGAAAAAAAAAAAAAAGAGAAAGAAAAAAAAGAGAAAGAAAAAAAGAAAAAAAGAAATGAAGGAAAAAGAAAGAAATGAAGTAAAAAGAAAAAAGAGAAATGAAGAAAGAAGAAAAAGGAAGAAGTGAAGAAAAAGAAGAAAAGTAAAGAAAAAGAAGTGAAGAAAAATGAAAAGTGAAGAAAAAAAGAAGTTAAGAAGAAAAAAGAAAAAGGAAAGAGAAAAAAGAAAGAAGAAAAAAAAAAAAAAAAAAAAAAAAAAAAATGAAGAGAAGAAAAAAAGAAATGAAGAAGTGGGAGAAAAAGAAGAGGGAAAGAAGAGGAAGAAAAGAAGAATTTAGATGAGATTAAAGGTAATATATAAGCAGTTGATCCCAAAAGAGAAATCTTCAAATTGTTTTGAAAAGAGGAAGAGATGAAGGAGTTCCTAAAAGGAGTACTTTCAAGGGGACTAAGATTCCATTACCCTAGGTAGGCTGTATTTTAAATGATTTGTTACTTTGCAAAAAGGTTTTACTTTATTCCTAAATCTTTCAAGTTTTTCACATTTTATTTAGCATTTCAAAGGAAATGAAAGGTTTTCAAGGGTTACTGCACAAATATTAAGAGAAAATCTTCATAACCATTCCATTTTTTTTTTATTGGTTGATTTGAATATTTTCTTGAAAAATGTAAATCAATGTTGTTGTTGTTGTTAGTAGTAATAGTAACGTTGTTAATATTTATAATTCCTATCAAAACTTATTGTTTCATTCCTTAACAGATTTCATTTACTCATTCAGGAAATGTGGTGGTTACACAATATACAAGGTCACTTAATGGCACCGCATTAGCACTTTTAGCCTATAATCATAACCTCTGTAGGTCAAGGGTCAATTATCTTTCCTCCTCATAATTTGCATCTCCTACCACCACCTCTTTCATTCATATTACTTACCTCATTAACATTTTAACAGTAACCCTATTATTTGAGTGTTTCTCAAGCCTTGTGTGTGTGTGTGTGTGTGTGTGTGTGTGTGTGTGTGTGTCATACCACTTGAAACTTGATAACTTGAGACTTCAATGTTAAAATAAAATAGTATTTAATTACAGTGGTAAATAAATATGTAACAGGAATAAAGAAGTAAAAGTCAACCAAAGATAATTAACCATTTTAGTGAATACCTTGTTAGTAGCATGGCTCAGCTTAACATCTGGTAAAACCTAAATCATTGACACGCAATAATTCCACTGGATAGTTCAACTCAATAGTCACTTGCAGTCAGTAGCTTGACATCGCTATTTATACACCTGGTGGAAAACATATCCATAAGTCCAGAGGGTCACGCTTGAACCTCAGTGCCAGTAGTTGTTCATTTTCTTCCTATATGATGTTGTGTGTATATATATATATATATATATATATATATATATATATATATATATATAGAGAGAGAGAGAGAGAGAGAATTGGAATCAGGCTGTCTGTGAGCAAATTAAAAACATTGCAGGCTGGATCTGGACACACAACCCTGAAATTTGGGATTCCCGAGTTTTCATTACTTCAATTTTGTGATTTTTTTGCAACAAATTTTTTTGTATGATTTATGAATAATCAAAATTAATTGCGAAATCCAGCAGATGTCACGTATGAAATAAAAATAATTGTTTATACAGAAATTAAGGACCTACATACATCAAATTGTCTGTAAATCAAGTGGCAGAAGAATTATTGCTGAACTTTTAAAAGATAAGCTTAAATATTGATGCAATACTTAAATGCAGCAATCAATTTTGAGTTCTTCTGTAGTTTATTGTTGCATATCACATATGGCAGCAGTATGTCTCACAAAAGGAAATCACCACCAACAGAGGACCAGATTGCAATCAAAAGGACCAAGAGTGCAGCGAAGAAAAGAAAAGTCTTGTGCAAATGAAAACACAGATCACATCACAGCCAGAAAAGCTTCCAATGCCGGTAATATGCAAAGACTTAGAGACTATCAAACTACTGAACAAGCCAAAGACACAATGAAGAGCCCTCCAGAGGAGTTAGCTACACGCTGCCTTATAGGGCGGCTTTTTTCAAGTATATATATATATATATATATATATATATATATATATATATATATATATATGTGTGTGTGTGTGTGATGATAATTTGCTGTTGGTATATAATCCAAGTGAATCCTAATAATATAAAATATTAAAACTGATCCACAAAAAGATTCCAATGAATTTATTATAACAGGATATAAATTACATAGAATAGAGATCCAAAATTACCCCATTTCAATAGCTATTTTTGGCCTATAAGACTTACTTATAGGACAACTCAGAGGTGTGAAGAAATAAAATAGGAGCTTAAAATTTAAATATTTAAAAACTAAAAGAGAGAAAGAATAAAAAGAAAGCAGCAGTGACAATCCAGATATAACTATAAATAAACTCCCAATATCATAGATGTGGGAGTGTCTCATCAAAGAAGACTTAAAATAACCTTATTTAAAAAAAAAAAAAAATAATATATATATATAT
>CAHIKZ030005338.1:315000-707500 GCA_903632075.3 Acanthosepion pharaonis
TCCATGCTCCTCAAAACCTCCTGATCAGAGGCCTTGCTGTTGGACGTTGTTTATCATCTTACCCAGGACGCGGATGTAGTTTATTGTCATACCCAGAATGGTGTCGAGATTAGGGAAACATCCTCTTGGGAGTTGATGCCACAGAGCAGGGGGGGGTCACAGGAAGAAGCTGTTTATACTGAGTGAGGTTTTATAAATGGATGGGGGAACAGGGTTTAGGAGAAACAACAAAAAGACAATTTATTAAGAGTTACAAAAGAGAGAAAATTGTGGAGAGCCCTGATCACCAATCACCTGAGGAGACACCATGCATAAAGATTGCCAAGTTTCCCAGCCTTGACAGAGGCTCAAGACTCCTTCTACTCTCCCAACCCCAAACCCTGCACACCCTCAAACAAAATGTAGCAAGCCTCTTACTAATTTATCGCTATTGCCATGGAAAATGTTTTAATGAGCTATATTCCTTAGCTCCACCAGTTCAGACGTTTACAACTAAAACCGGTCATGCCATATGCACAGTGGAAAACCATCCTCTCTCTCTCTATCTCTCTCTTTTTGCATTGTTAAGGAAATTCTAATCAGCCTTTTCTCCAAGAGATGTTACTTTATGGAGCAGAGTTCTGAGAGGATGTTTCCCCAATCACTACAATCTTAACTCCTTCAAGGTTAGGGTCAGCTGTACCTATCTTATATATCCTCATAATCTGCACTTATTTTTCTCTTCCTATGTTCATACAATAAACTTATGTAGTAAACCTTTACCTTGAGTGGTTTTGGGGCTTTGTGTTGGATGAAAATTTTGTTTAAAAAAAATAAAATAAAAATAAAATTCACATTGCGATTTTAAATATTTTAAATTTTTATCAGACCTGTTGCTCCTGTTGTACATTTTGAGATTCTTGACAAAATCCAAAGAACAACCTGTAATATAATTGATCCTGACCTGGCATCTCAACTTCCTCACTGACATGACATGGCTTCCCTCTGTCTTTTATGTTTTGCTCAGAAATTCTCATCCAACTCAACAATTGACTCACCCGGAGTACCCACACCTGATTTCCCCCCAAATTATATAACTTGTTTTTCAACTTCTGTTGGAAGTCCTTATCAATTGTCCCTTTTCTTAAGAACTCTGGAGATCCTTCTGACCCATCTAACTACTGTGTCTATCAGTCTCCTACCACTCTTTGGCAAAGTCTTCAAGGCTTTAATCAATATCAAAGTGCTTAAGCACCTTACATCCCATGATCTACTCTGACAAACAATATGGTTTCCACTTTTCCCCATCTACTGCTGACATGCTCACAGCCATAATTGAATTTGTATACCAAGCTCTTGATAATAATGGTAAAGCTTGAGCTGTTGGCTCTAGATATCTCCAAGACATTTGATAGGGTTTGGCATGCAGGTCTTCGTAAGTTCCAGGGATATGATACTACAGGATGATTATTTGATTTAATCCAATCATTCCCATCAAACCATGAAATGAAGGTCGTCCTAAATGGATTCTCCTTTAATTCCTTTCATACGAACGCGGGTGTTCCCCAAGGCTCTAACTTGACACTGTTTCTGATCTTCATCAACAAACTTTTTGATGTGATCAGTTCTCAAGTAAAATGAAATTACCATTTACTCCAGTCTCAAGAGTAAATTGGACATTGTTGAAAAAGTTAACTTGGCCGTTGGTCTCAAAAGTGTCCAAGAATCTGTGGTTGACTGGGGTAGGAAATAGCTTGTAAACCATAATGCCTCTAAAAGGGTAACTGCTCTCATTTACCCACCTTAGAGGAACCTCCCTGCATCCTATCAGCATGGCTGATGTTCAACTCCACGAGAGCCTTCTTGGTCTCACGTTTTACACTGACCTGATGTTGAACAACTACATTGAATCAATAGCTTCATCTACCACAAGGAAAGTTGGTTTTCTGTGTTGCACCAGAAGGTTTTTCTCATCCGAGTCCATCCTTCAGATCTACTCTTTGTCCTTGCATTGAATATTGTTGCCATATATGGTCTGGTGTCCCCACTGTTCATCTCAAGGTTCTTGACAAAATCCAAAGACAGATATGCAATGTCATTGGTCCTGACCTGGCATCTCAACTAAAGACACTTTCTCACAGATGTGATGTGGCTTCCCTTTAACTTTTCTAGAAATATTTTCATGGCAAATGCTCTGATGAGCTACTTTCACTGGTACCCCAACTGCATAAATTTAAGCATGCTACGAGGTCGGCATCTTGGTCCCACCCTTTCACTGTTGAAAAAGTTAAATGTAACCGCTTCTTCTATTCCAACAGCTTCTTCTCTCACACTTCCTGACAGTGGAACTCCCTTCCTCTTGTTTTTCTGATGGCTATAATCTTCAAATATTGAAATGTAATGTCAATAGTCATCTTCTGTTGCCTTAATCTTGATCCTTGTCCTTCTCTTTATCCTTTCCTCAAACACCCGTCTTTTCTTTTTCTTTCACTCTCTGTACCCCTGTGCCTGCTAGTGGCACTTCTACCTTGCTTGAGGTGAAATTCTTTAAAAAATAAAAAATAAATAAATAAAATAAAATATATATATATATATATATATATATATATATATATATATATTTTTCATGGCAGCTACTCTGATGAGTATCTAGGCCCAACCCTTTTACAGTTGAAATTGTTAAATGTAAACACCACTTCTACCCCAACAATTTTTCTCACACTACCCACCTGTGGAACTCCCTTCTGTTTACTTGCTTCCCTGATGACTATATTTTTCAAAAATTTAAATGCAGTGTCAATCGCCATCTTCTGTTTCTTGAATCCCATAATTCTCAGTCTTATCTTTCACCCCCTGTAACCCCAATACATATGAGTGGCATTGCCACCTTGCTTGGGATGAAATGATTAAAAAATAAAAAAAACGTCTGTTCTGTCAAGTATCATTGTCAATTTTGATGATATAAATCAAATATTAATATATTAGTATCAGGTTCCCTGGGTCAAACCTTACTATATTAGTATCATGTTACCTATTGTATACTGTTTGTCATATCCTATTGTCTGTGGTATGGATGGCTTTCAGCTTTGTAATATAGTAACATTTGACTCCATAGGAAAAACATTTTAATGAGTTTCTTGTTGTATATTGTCAGAATTTGTCATGTCTTTGTTATGTTCATTTTTATAGCAGATGACAATGAAATGCAAATAAAGAATATTTGTGTTGTGTACTCGAGTATTATGACTATATGAATGCTAGCAATGACTTAGAAAGTTTAAAAAAGGGCCTGATCTTTTCTATAAGTTTTACTCTAGAAAAGCAAACACAAAGAATAATAATAATGCTTTGAAGATATCTGTTGAAGCAGATCTTTTTCAAAGCACAAGAGATTTAAGAAAAAGCAGAATTCCAGTAGGAAATAAAGGCATTAGCCAAAGAAGTTTTACCTCACCCACCAAACTTGCCGGACTTACTACATTAGGATTAACATTTGTTTTGAGCACAAGAACATTTTCTTAGTGCCAAGATATTCAGAAATAAGGAAGATGTTAACACAGCTCACAGCTTTCTAATTGCTAAGAACTGAAGAATTTTATCAGTAAGCTTACATTGGGTCCATTGATTAATAAAAATTAACTTAATTCCATTATTTTTATTTTATTTCCAATATGAAGAATTAAATATTTCCTTTAATTTAAATATAAAACAATTATTTACAGCTAAGCTGATAATGCACTTTTACAGCAATCTTAATACTTTAATGCAAATTTTGAATGGCTTCGGGATTTTTTTGGATGGATTGTTTTTAAGAAGATTTGCTTACCGAGGTATTCTGCTGAATTGAAAGTTGTTCTTTCAGAGCGTGGATCATAATGGCTACTGGCATAGGCCAAAAAGCTACGTTGCAGTCTTTTGTGGCGAATGAATAAAATAAGGAGAATGGTACCAAGGATTACGGTAACAATGCAAATTGGGACCACAATAGCCACGAGATTCACATTGGCTTGAACTGCACTGGGTTTTACCACAAGAACTGAAATAAGAAAGAAAAAGAAACAAAAATTAATAAATGCAAACATCGACAAAAGAAAAAGAATAATGAGGTTTCACAAAGGAAACAGCCAAAGTGAAATCCTGATTTTATGAGAAATTAATGGCAAAACATGCAAAAAAGCACAAAGTGATGCAATTAGATGTGCAGCAAAAATGATAAAATTAGTGAACAGAATTCCAATTGTCTTATTTATAAAAAGATCCAGTTATATTACAAGAAACAAGACAAGAAAGAAATGCAGAACAAATGAAACTAATTCAATAAATGCACTTCACCTTTTAATTGAGGATTGACAATGTTCTGAAACCAAGTCAGAACCGTACCCACTGACAAAACTGAATGGTGTCAATTCTTTGAAGACACCTTTTTTCTTTTTAAAATCCAAACTTTATGAATGATGAAGTTTCACAAATTTCAAAAACACAAAACTTTAAAACTATTTTTGTTTTTAAATTAGAAAATCTATCCAGTTATTTTTAAATAAATCTATGACAGTAACTTGGAAATTGCATATACAGTAAACAAAAGCTGGTTGAACTTGATGCAGGCATTTTGATCAAAAACCATACATGATTATGTTGTAAACCAGTTAAGTAAGTTTATCTAGCATTGCAACAACTTGAGAAACAAACACATAAAAAAAAAAAACACCCTTCAAGAATAGAGTATTGTGTGTTAATGGGAAAACTAATTCCTAATAAATCAACTCTTCATCCATTCACTCATCATTGGATATGAATAATTCAAATGACAAATAAAAATAGGATGTTAAGCAAAACATGAGAAACAGATGCAAGCAAGCAAAAGATGAATGACTCAATGAAAAGTGTGCAGATAAACACCATGGAACATAGATGTAAATTCTTCTATGTACCATGTCCCTTCTGGACATTGGCTATCATGGATTTCCACAACTTCTTATCCTTTGTAGCTCTTAATAAAGTTAGTCTTTTTTGTTATCGCTCCCAAACCCTGTTCTACCATCTATTCCTTTAAACTTGCCAGATAGGTTATACAGTTTTTCTTTGTCCCTCTTGTCTTCAATCTGTCTTGTGAGTATCAGATTTTCCAAGGTCTCTTTCCTCATCATGTACCCTATAAATTTCAACTCTTTCTGATGTTAAGTATAAGTGTCCTTTTTTGTTTTCATTGTGTCTAAAATTTTGTTATTGCTCATATGTCAGTCCATGATATTCTTAGCATCCTTCTGTAGAACCACATTTCTGTTGCTTCAAGTCTCTTTATCTTTGAGGTGATTGTCCATCATTCACAGCCATATAGACATAACAGGCATGCATAAAAAGATAAAAGAAACAGCAGAATAGAAAATGTACTCTTCAACAAGATTAAATAAAGAAACAATCATAATAGATAAGGAAAAGCTACTTCAAATATGGAACAATTACATGGGAATAGAAGAGCAACATCTACAAGATATAAATAGATTGAAGGAGATGTAATATGGAAATCAGAGATTAATTCCATACCAGCCAAAATGAACAAAAAACAAAGCAGCACAAGATGGGATTATAGTAGAGATGATGTAAGCCTTACACTATTTCACAGATCAGGAGATCATAGAATAAATATATAACAGTGAAATACAAGAAAACCTCAAAAGATCAATCTTCATAGCAATGCCAAAGAAACTAAGTAAACCTAATTTTAACAACTGAACTACTATGTAATATCTAATCTATACACAGATGACACTGTGCAAATGGCAAACTCAGAAAGGAAAAAGAAAAAAAAGGAATAACTATTAACTGTCAGAAAAGAATATGCATGCTTATAAGCCAAAAACCACCAAGTTGTGAGTTAAGTATTGGGACCATTAAAATCAAGCAGGTACAAAAAATTAATTACCTGGAGTATATAGTAACAAAAATGGAAAAAAGATATACAGAAATCCCAAGTTCCATAGGAATAGTTTCTAGAGGACATCTTTTGTTAAGCAAAGTATTAAGACATAAAAAAAATGTCATGAGAAACAAAGAAAAGAGTGCTGAACTTATGTAATATCTAAGCTTCTATATGACAGAAAATACTGAACAATCTTTTCACAGATGAAGACTTGAAACAAAAGGTGGTTCTAATGCTGAATGTTAATACAATGGACAAAACATGAGAAACGAGGAAAGTCATAAAGAAAATAGGAACTACAAGGAAATTTATAGTCATAATCAGAAAGAGTTAATTGTAATTTCTGTGAATTATAGTCAGGAAAGAGGGCCTAGAGAATTTAATACTCATAAGATATATTGAAAACAAGGGAAGTAAAGGAAAACTTAACAGGTTTGTGTGAATAGATGGCAGAACAGAGAACATGAAGAGAAATGGTAAAAAGGCCAAATGTTACTTTAAACAATAAAAATAAGAAGTTGTTGAGGGCCATGATTGAATTCTATTATTATTCGTTTATGTTCTATGCCTTTTCAGGAATAGTGAGCAAGCATGGCCATTTGTGCATTACTAAAAATATGGATGAGGAATGGTGGGAGTAGCCACTATTTTGCATATAATAAAAAGAACGTACCATCAACTGTAATGAGGTAAATTTTCTATCAACATTTTCTGTTGAAGGGAAACACGTTGACAATGTGATGGATCATAAAATTTTTTTTTTTTTTTTTTTAATCTCTATCCAAGAAACAGTGAAAGATTCAAAGTGAAGATTTACTTACTTGGTATTTCCAAGTCAACAGGAGAGCTGAACTTGCCATAGTAGCCATCAATCTTGTTCAATCTAACTTTCAGTTGATAGACAAAGCCTGGAGACAGATCTTTAAGGCTGACATGATTAGACTGAACTTGTTTGTACAATTTAAAATTAGGTTGCCCTGCCTTTCTGTAAAAAACTTGATAACCCTGCAATTAAAAAAAAAAAAAACAAAAAAAACAGAATTATTTTTGATACATCAACAGAAGTGTTATACATTCTTTTTCCATGTTGGAATTTTCTAAATTTGGAATTATCATTACTATATGTCTTTCTATCTGGTTTGGTTATTTTATGAACACATCAACCCTCTTGGGTCATTTAATGTTGAAAAATGCATTTCTATTCAATGATATCATACAAAGTTTTAAACTTTGTGGAATATAATTGGAAGCTGGTTGTACAGTTCATATAAAGGTGAAGTCGTTTGAATTAAATTTTGGTGTATAATTTACTTTTCATCAGGTAGGTCAAAATGGATCTTTAAGTCTATTCACCTTATAAAAGGCATTTACAGATAGGGCTAAACTTGGCCCAGTCCATCATAAAATGTTTTGTGGTGTAGGTCGCCTGGCATACTATGCATATGGGTGGTTCTTCATCTTTTTGTAGGATATGAATTTCTTCCATGAATACAGTTATAACAGTTTCACTTTTGGAGTGTTTTGCCATTGTTTTTACACTGTGCTGTTTTATTAACCAAGAAGGAGTTCTTGAGAGAACATATTTAAATATTAGGCAAGAATTTATTTTGAGTTCTTTGAAATTGTTTTCTATGCAGATACCAAGAGATTTAATGGCATTTTCCTTTAAATTATGTAACTCTGTATCCAGGTTGGAGAACATAGTTGTAAGCTGAATTATTTGGGTATAAACAAAGCTTGGTGTTATATTGCAGTGCCAACTAATGTTGTCTTAATGCCAAAGGTGGCTCATGTGCATCAGTGTATAAACTTTCAATTAGGGACATATTATAGGCTCTTAAAATGAATTACAGACCTTAGTGATGAATGGTATTTAGTTATTTCACATACGATTTTCTTGCCACACCATAGATAATGCATTCATAATCCAATTTGGCTCTAATCACTGTCCAATAGAGTTTTAGTAACGTCTGTCTGTCATCTCCCAAGTCTTTGCAAGAGATGACTGAGATGATGTATAGTTTTGATGCATTTCTCACAAAAGGTATTCAAATATGGGGTATGAAGGATAATTTTTTTTTATCAATTTAGGTATTTGTATTGATTTATTACAAGCACTTCTATACCATAGAGTCTTAATTCAGGATTATGGTGGAGCTTTCAAAGTTGTCAGGCGCTTTTGGTCTGCAGTGAATTTTCAGAAAAGAAAAAAAAAACAATAGCATAATTTCAATGGTTTTTGCAAAAAAAAAAATCAATAATAGGAAAAAAGATAGGGTTCAAATGAAGTCAATTTGTCTTTGATATGACTGGTTCAAAACCTGCCCACAATATTTAAAAAAAAAAAAAAAAAAAAAAATTGTCTCCAAAATGCATTGTCAGCTGGCTGGGATAAACCCCACTTACAAGATGTGAGCAAAAGGTGCGAAAAAAAATCTGAACATTTTTAAAAGGGCTTGATGTGGGGTTGGATTAAATGAATTTAGTGAATCCACACAGTTTTTTCACACCTATGTGAGAAGTCCAGACTTTGGCATCAGTTCTTTGATTTTGATTTTTCATGTCTGTGAACTGTTAGTGAAAAAAAAAATTAAATAATTAAGTGAACCAATTATTTTTTTTTTTATCTTATAGGCTTAGCTTTAATAGGGATATAAAATCATTACTTTTCATAAATTATAAAATCGATAAATTGAAATAATTTCAATGCTTTAAAGATATTACATGCATTACAATTTTTTTCGGAAATATCAAACATAAATGAATATTTTTTTTTTTTTTTGCAGAAACTTTATTTAAAGTCCAAAAACAGTCATTTTTTCAGTTTTCAATTTACAAGTTTTCACGGTTTTATTTTTTTTCACTATTTACATTATTCGGACTAATGTCCAAATCTTTGTCACCATATTTATTATAACGTTTTGGCCGTTGTACACTCCGGCCTTCTTCCGGAGGTTGGAATGTCAAACTGAACCCTTTATTTTGCTCACTGCGGTAGACTGTTTTAGTTCCATGTGCCATGAGGACATCTGTATATGAATTTCTAGGTATTATAAACCTAAATAATGTCTTCAGCAACCATTTGTTTACTAGTGCTCATATTGCGATTTTTGCTGTTATCATCTATGTTTTTTTTTATCAGAGCTTATATTGCAATTTTTGTTATCGCTTTTCTCTGGCACTCCTTATTACTGGTTCCCATATTGTATTCATTTATTTTTTTGTTTAGCTAGTTGAAGTTTTATTAAACAAAACAGACTAAGAATTAAAAGTATGATGAGATCTATTTCAGTTTTTAAAAGTGAAATTAATTTTATTGGACTTTTAATTCTTAGCCTACTATTTTGCCAGTAATAACTTCAACTACGTAAAACAAAATAATTTAACTTTCTTTTAACGTGGTATTTAATTTATGACTCCTCAATTGTTAGAATTGAAATATTAAAAAAAAAAAAAAAAAAAAACTAATAAATTATGAATTAAAAGTACAATGTCTTTTTGTTTTTCCTTTTTAAATAAAACAGAGGGTATATAAACAAAAACAAGTTATCTTTCTTTTAATATCATAAAAAGTTTTCCTTATTTAGAAAAAAGAAAAAAAAAAAGTAACAACTTTTAGTTTTTTTGACATATCCCTGGTTTTATTTTTTTTTAAAAAATAAAAAAGCATAATTGTGCTTTTATTTCATAATTTATCAGTGAAGAGTTATAAATACCACGTAAACAGAAACATGGAAAAAAAAACCTGACATCATATGGGCAATAGATTCTGAGAAATGGATAAAAATATTAAAAATTTATAGGTGTACGAATATTTTTGTCGTTAACTATATATATAATTTTAAGGGGTTAATGTGCATTGTAATATTGTATTCCTTCTGGGGAGAGGTGGCAAACTTGAGATCCACCCCGGTTGTCAAAAAACACTGACTATGCCACTGATGATACCATATCTCTAGGTGGTATCATAGACTTTTACCAGATCAAAGAATTCTGAATAATGAAAGAATTTCTGACAAAAGACTCCAGTCAAACCAGGTGAATAGATTGTGCTTTTATTCTTTCTGAAGCCAGCTTGGAAATTTGTAATTTTATTATTAGCTTGAAGAAATCAAGTAAGCATTTTATTAACAATTCTTTCAAATGTTTTGCTTAAACAGGTATTTTCTAAGTCCTTTCCTGGTTTTGGAATTATGGTAGCTTGTTTCCAGTGACTGGGAATATTACTACTGACCCATATGTTGTTGAGAATTTTGAATAGGTAATTCAAGGAAACATATGGTAAGTTTTTTTTTTTTTTTTTTAAGAATTCGTAGTAAATTTCATCTGGGCCAACTGTTGAATTGTGTGATTTTCTTATAGAATTTAGTAATTTTGGCAAAATAAGAGCCTGGTTGTAATTTTCATTATTGTTAAAGTAGAAATTTAATTTTTTCTTGTTTTGATATTCTGAAATAGCTTAGTAGAATTTTTTGAGGAAGGATTTTGAGAAAAGTTTTGTGCTAATAAATTTGCAATATTCTTTTTGTTAGTAGCTTTGATATCTTTAGGGCACATTCTTCTTGGAGTAAGTTTTCAGAAGTATTCTACCAAATGCCGAGATACTGAACTATCAGGATCCTGTCCTCAGGCATCATGGGTTGCCACCAATGGCAAATAGGTGGCCTCATTGGGAGTGTCTTTCCCCTCTGCAGAGGTGCAGTTGGCATATTCTGAAACACCAGCCAACAGGACGATTTCTATCTGGGCCCCTTAAAGTCATCGCTATATGTCTTTCTATCTGGCCAATTAAAGCCAAGCACATGATTTAGAGATGCAGATGATGCCTTCACAATCTGATCCCATCAAGAAGACTTGAAAATACTAATGAACCATAATACCTATCATGCCATTCACTATGGAAAACGAAGTTGTAGATCAACTGGCTCTCCTGGATGACTCACACAGAGTATGGCTTTATGACATCTTTATAACAGACAACATTCACTGGACAGTACCTGAACTTCAATTCCCATTATCTATACAATGTCAAGAAAGTGACTGTTCATTGCCTTTATCCTTGTGCCAAACTCCTAAGTGTCAACATAGACACATACAAACAGATGATCACCATGAGAAACAACTTTCAACCTAACAAATATCCTGAGAGTATAAAAACATCAGTTTCCACGAACAGAGAAGACAGAGTGAAGGACCACAATGTCTACGAGACATAACAGGTACATTAGAAATGACTTAGAGGAACTGCAGTTCATATAATATCATGTCTGTATTCAAAACATTGTAAATGTTCAGAGATCTCTCTTGAACAAAGCACCTCTCAAGAGGAAAGGTGTAGTAAGGAATACGTCAAAAACCTGTATTTGGTTTGTGGCGATATTGAAATTGAGTATGATTAATCATTTAAGGAGAGAATGTGGAATGAAGTCAGGAGAATAAACACTAGAGGATGGATAAGATGAATAAGAGAATAAGCGCACATGTCAAGCTCTAGCAACCTCAGTAGATCCATCATAGAGGTGAACACTGAAAAATTCCACTACATAAGTACAGATGTTAGGTTTAAGACTCCAAAAGAGTCCTACGGCCTGGGTTAGATAGAGCATGTGGATTATTCACACTAATTCAGTGGGATAAAATGACCAAATGGTACAAAGGTGGATAAATAGAAATAATTAACTGATAAGAATTATCTCCCTTAAGCATTGGCAGCAGAATGTCAATGATCTACCCTAGCCCTGGATTAAATAAAGTTTTTATTTTAACTTTTAGCACTTTGCATTATTTATATTATTTCCCTTTCCATTGCATTCTTTTTCGAGGTTTCTCAATTGCAGTATACTTATTGTTAATTTCACTCAAAGTTGTTTACTGTCGCCATAGCAGGATATGACAACACAACAATGAAATTCAAACAGACTATTGTTCAGGGATTAGACTCACCTTCAGTGGCAGGTGAAACTTTTTGTAGAGTAAATGAAGACATGTAGAGAGTGATAAAGGTTAAGATTCTGAATAGATTACCAATCACAAGTGAGATATCTAAATATAGTTTGAGGGTATAGATCAGTCGAAATGTGAAGATAACAACTATGGTGAGCATGTGGGTCCACACAGAAAAACAAAGGCATATATAATTTTCTTTTTCTACTGACAAATACTAGCACATTAGAATATAGCTATTTCTGTTGAGGAACCATTCATTTCTTGCCGAAAGGAAAGACATCAAATACAGACAATGTTTGCAAGTGGCAGCTGCTAACTTGCACAGAACCAAGATAAAACAACAATTTATCAATAAGATTTCTTTTTCTTTTTACTTATTTATGAACACTGCAGATTTCAGAGTAACCAATGACTTTTTTTTAATCATTTCACCCCAAGCAAGGCAATAAAGTCACTAATATGCAAGAAGTTACCGAGTGTGTAAATAGAAAAAGGAAAGGAAAGAGAACAATAAAAGAACAGAAATTAAGAGAAGATAACGATTGAAATTGCATTTAAAATTTTGAAGATCAAAGTTGGCTAGAAAGCAAAAAGCCAGAATAAGTTCCACAAGCAAGAAGTGTGAAAAAAGAAACTGTTAGCATCTGATTTAACAAAATTTCCCAGATTTTTTTTCTATTGTGTTAATCATCTCAAATCCCCATGCTATTTGAGGATATCCCTTAACTTTAAGGACATTATTTTTATGTTTGCTTTCTTGGACCTGACAACAGCTTTCAATCCAACTAAAAATATAGGACAAACAAAGACAAACAAGCAATGTTATTAAATACCACAAAAAAAATTATAGGGTCCTTAACAACAAGAAATTCCCTAACTTTTAGGAATTTATAGGAACTTCACTAATTTTCTTTTCTTTTTTTTTTGACTTTTCCTACAATTTCCAGTTTTCCTTGAAAATTGATTGGCCCTGGATTTGCAGGTGAAATTAGATTGGATATCACTACTGAAATTTATAACACTTCTACTATACCATAGAAAAGATAAACCTAATGTGTATTGGTCATAAATCATGGTAAATATATTTATTTGAATCAGAAAGACAAATGTACATTTAACAACTGCATCTGACCACTGACCATTTCTTTTCTCGCACTTCTTGCTTGAGGGACTCTTCTGGTTCCATGCTCTCCAGCCAACTTTGATCCTCAAAAATTTAAATGCAATGTCAATTGGTATCTACTGTCTTTTGTTTTAGCTCCTTAATAAGGCTTCTCTGTTTTTCTTATTCTTTCACACTTAGTAACCACTTATGTTTTAGTGGTCTTATTAACTTACTTGGAATGAAATGATTGGGGGAGGGGAGGTTCAAAAAAAAAAAAAAAAAAAAATCACAAGTCCATTGATCTTATTGTAAAAAATGTAGGAAACAAGTTTTTTAGGGAATTTAGTTTCATTGAAAATTTGTGAGAAATAACAAACACTTACATTGAAGAGTTTTGATGTCACCGGGGAATTATTCCAAACCAAGGAATACAAATATTTTTCTGAATCTTTATCAACAACTTTCACCGATTTTGGATCTTCATAAGGTTCTGATGGAGAAAAACAAAAATAAAAATTTACAGATGCATATTAAAAAATAATTTTAGAATTTAAAAATGACTAGATGCATATCAGAAAATGAATTATCGTTATACATATTACCGAATTATAATAGTCGAAAAAGAAAGTTTATGGATTTCAATATAAAGTGACGACGTAAATATCACAAATAATCGTTGATTACAAAGAATTTCTCAGATATTATATTAAAGGGAAGTAACTCTTAACATTCTCTTTGGATAGAGATTTCTTGGAGGACGAAAACGAGGCTTTTTCCTCTTCCTCTCTTGTCAAATTCTCTGCCTCCGGGCGGAGAGAAACCTAGTCGAGGCTATGCCGAAGGGCAGAGTCTCGTTTAGAGAGGGAGACAAGCCCAACCTCGTGTATATGGGGTCTATGGGCAATTTTTGCCCGAGCCTACGGGCTCGGAAAGCCCAACGTTAAAAACTGGCCTTGTGCCACATTTTGCCTTGCTGGGAGGTTAGTAAGTAGAAAAGAGATTTCTTAGTGAAAAAGAAAAAGTTTGATTTAGTACAAAAAAAAAAAAAAAAAAAAAAAAAAAAGAAAAGATAAGTTTTCGGGGGTTTTTTCTCTCCAAATTATATTTGTAATTAATTGCTCATTTAAAAAAAAAAAAAAAAAAAAAAAAAAAGATTAGCTTCAAATTTTTTTTTCGTAATTTACAGAAAACTGAGCAGAAAATATTTAAAGGAAAAAATTTTTAAAGAAAGAAAAGATGAAATGAGAATATATTTATTTATTTTTTTTATTAGTTTGAAAAGTCTTAATTGTATATATTAAAAATAAAATGAAATAATGGATTAAAAAAATAAATTGCTAATGATTATTTACATTTGGACTAAACTTCTCATCTTTGTTCTTATAACACTATTTCTGCTGTTGTGTCCCCAGGACTTTTTCAGGTGTTTCTTGATCCAAATAAACTTCAGTGAATTTGAACTGAACCCTTTATTTTATCTACCAAAATAGATTGTTCTCATTTTCTTGTTCATATCTTGAGATACCTTGTCTCATTCTTTTTACTACTGCTCAGCTATTGCTTGCCCTCTTTACTTTGAATCTAAATCTGGACTACTTGGCTCAGGGATTGAATTTACAATTATTATCCCTAAACATAGACATCAGAACAAGAGCAATCTACTTCTGCAAATTAAATAAAAGGATCACTTCAAAATTCCCTGAAGGTTACCTGGATCAAGAAGAAGACCCAACTGCTGAAAAATTGTGGTAATAACAAAGATAAGGATATTAGTCCAAATGTAAATAATGAATATTCCTCATCTCAGAAATCCATACTTTTAACAATTGGTTTCTCAGTCTTTGGAACTGTCTAACCATGAGGCTTTTCCATAGTAAAATTAAGATATCCATGCAGGCTTAAATCTTGTCAGAGATAACTTAATTCCCCTGCCCATGACTTCAGATTGTCTACAATGTCAAAGAATGTATCAACATAAAACTTAATAAAAGCAAAAGAAAGTTTGTCAAAATTTAAATACTTGATATTTAAACTTTATAACTACATTGTGTCCGAGACAAGTATTTATTATTTTGTAAATATACAGATCTTTTTCTGTAATGAAAGAAGAATAAGCAAAGATGACCAACAATATGTGAAGGATAGTAAAAAACAAAAGTAAACATTCCTAAGCACTATAAAGGACAGAAAGTTAGAAAATTGAATGATTTCTTTTCTATGGCTTATCAACTCTGTAGATTATTTAAAGCCAGAAAATATTTTTTGATTGTAAGAATTTTTTAATTTTTTTGAGAATGATTTTATACTTAGTAAGTGACCCATAGCTGGAGGGAGAAGAGGTGGATTCATAGCTTTCCCAAGGGTATTTGTACATAAGTGAATATAACAAACCCAAACAAAATTGGAACTCAGCTCTCTGAGTGACAATTCCAAGTCATTATCGATTACACAACTCAAACATACAAGTTTATAGTACCTGGTATTCACCCATTGAAGTATTGATCAGGCTTGATGTTGCTTAACTTCGGTTATCGTACTAGAACCGCTGTAAGCTGTGGAGAATCAATCATCCACGTACTGACGGGAGACGGCCCATAAAAGTAGTACAACAATCCAAGGGACTTAACTCAGTAAAGAATAATAAATTAGTTTCAAGAAGTTTACCTTTCGTACAGTATTTTTTTTTAAAAAAGAAATCAATTTTTTTTTTTTTTTAAGTGGCAATGGAAAATTTCATTAGCCATACTAATCGGCAAAAAGTTAGAGACATGTAAATATTCATGTGGCATATATGGATAATCAAACTAGGAAACTCATTTAAGTAAAAGACAAATTATTTTAACTTAGTTTCTTGTAATTTTTCATTCAAATAACAAAATTTGTACAACAAAACTTGCCAAGCATTTTGAAAAAAAATCTTTCCAACAAAGTCATGAAGTTCTTAAAAAAAAAAAAAAAAAGAAGTTTGATTGAAGACCATTGATCAAGTTTTATTAACAGTAGGAAAAAAATAAAAAAATATATTTACAATTGTATAAGAATAAAAATGCCTTTTATGTGCCATATCCCTTTAGGATGTGGGCGATTGTAGATCGCCACAACTTCCTGTTCTTTGGAGAACTCAGCAATATCTTTATTACCCCTTCCATTCCCTGTGTTCCACTGGGCTTCAGAGGGAAAGATAAATGACGAGTCTGCCAGCTGAAAAGGCCAAAGCAACATAAAGATGACAAGACGTGCTAAAACTTGATATCTATTTTATACAAACTCCTGCTTTATCCATTTGACCCAGCATTCCCTAATGGGACCAAAAATACTTACAATCATCATCATAATCAACATTACTGATGTTATAAAACACTCTGTTCCAACATCCATTTACAAAAGCTTCTTGGTAGGTTACTTGCTGTTTCCCTTTGCCATGACTTGCAAGTTAAATTTTCCAAGTTTTCTTTCTACATTATATGCCTTGGAGATTACAGATTCTAAGTGTAAGTGACACTTATATTTTCATTTTATTAAAGTTTCCTCATTGCTTACATGCTCTGTCCATGGTATTCTCAGCATTCTTTCATAGAATTACATTTCTGTTGCCTAAAGTCTTCTCTTCATCCATGAGGAAATTGTCCAGGATTCACTGCCATATAGTATGAATGATACATCACAGTTCAAAATCAACAGTCAGCCAGAATTCTGGAAACAATGAAAGCAATTTAAACTCTAAAAGCAATACAATATATTACTCACCAACAGAGAAAGTAACAGGTCTCGATTTTCTTGATTTACTTATAGCAACAGATATGTTATAAGTTGCTCCTCTTTTAAAGCCACACAGTTGCGTTGACAGAGAATCATTGGCTGATGGTGGCAAAGGGGACACCGGGTTTGAGCCTTCAATATAAATTATATACAACTGGAAGTAGAAAAGAAAACATTGACATGAAAGAAGCAAAGATTTACAGATATCATTTCAATTTATTTAGTCAAGTACATATATGTACCATAGGTGGGGGAAGTTAACTACTATTTTTAAAGATTACAAAGGTAAAAAAAAAAAAAAAAAAAAGAAAATATATATGTGTATGTATGTGTGTGTATATATAATTATATACCTCTTTAATAGCAGAAAGTTTATTCTAGTTTATAGTAAAGAGTAACAAGTCTCATATAGGGCTTTCCATTCTGTGGCACAAAAGGTTTGACATAGAAATTAAAATGATAAATTGGTTGTTTGGTTGATTTTGTTTAGTAGCATATCAACAGCTTGATGGGTAATTTAATACCAAAATCTAAATATTTTAATACAATTTTACGGCTTCAACTCCTGATATTTGGTACATAATTTTATGCTTTCAGGGCAAACATGTGTATTTTTTTCATATTTATAGTTTGTGGATGATAAAATGTATTGTTGGTAAAAATCTATTTTTATACTTTTTTAATCTTGTATAGTTGGTCATTCAACCATAAAAATGTATTGTCGGTCATTCACCCATAAAAATGTATTATCAGTAATTCTTTTATTTTGTAAATGTATTGCTGGTATTTTTACTATAAAAGACATTTTTATTTTTATTTGGGGGGTTCCCTATTTGCCCATAGCTTGGACCCTAACAGGTGCTACTACCCTGTAGAATGATAAAGAAAATTTTAAGTAATCGGTATCATTTGGTTTTAGACCTGGATATGACCATTAGTTTAATGAGTGTAGACATACATGGTTCACTCTGAAAGTTTGGAGATTTTTTTTCAGGAAACTGTTTCAAAACAATACAAAATTCAATCTCCTTCAAAGTAAGATCCTCTGACTCCAGCTACTTCTTGAAGAATACCTTTGTAACTCTCAAAAGTGAAGATGTCCAGGATTCCTCATCACAACCTCTTTCATCTTCTCCACATAGTCAAAATGTTAATTCAATCATTATCATTTCATAGGTTTTTGTGGCATATTCCTTATCTATCCCCCACCCAAGAAACATGAGCAAATCTCATTTCTGTTTTTATGGCTAGCCACTACATGGAAAGTCATGCTGAGAGGCAAAGCAGAATTTACTTTTGTTTTGTCTAAAAAACATCATACAGATCAAGCCTGATTCTCTAAAATGTTAGTGTTAATGAGTTTAATCCTAAGAAAACACAGGCTTCTTGCAAATTTATTTGGGAATAATAAATTAGCCTTTTACCACAAAGTCTTTTGGCAATGCAAAGGTTTTATTTATTTATAGGAATAAAAGTTGTGCCAGTTTGTAGTTGAAGAAAAGAGAGAAGAAAAGAGAGAAGAAAGAGAGAAGAAAAGAGATATCAGAAGAAAAGAGAGAGAAGAAATATCAGAAGAAAAGAAAAGAAATATCAGAAGAAAAAGAGAAGAAATATCAGAAGAAAAAAAAGAAATATCAGAAGAAAAAGAGAAAGAAAAGAGAGAAGAAATATCAGAAGAAAAGAGAGAGAAGAAAGAAAAAAGAGAAGAAATCAGAAGAAAAAAGAAATATCAGAAGAAAGAAAAATATCAGAAGAAAAGAGAGAGAATATCAGAAGAAAAGAGAAATATCAGAAGAAAAAAGAGAAGAAAGAAGAAAAAAGAGAAGAAATATCAGAAGAAAAAAAGAAATATCAGAAGAGAAGAAATATCAGAAATATCAGAAGAAAAGAGAGAAGAAATATCAGAAGAAAAGAGAGAAGAAATATCAGAAGAAAAGAGAGAAGAAATATCAGAAGAAAAGAGAGAAGAAATATCAGAAGAAAAGAGAGAAGAAATATCAGAAGAAAAGAGAGAAAATATCAGAAAGAAAAGAAATATCAGAAGAAAAAAGAAGAAATATCAGAAGAAAAGAGAGAAGAAATATCAGAAGAAAAGAGAGAAGAAATATCAGAAGAAAAATGCTAACCTTCCTCTCTTTTATTTCATAACATGGAGCATGCCATGAGATATTCACACAAGTTTTGTTACTGACTCGTTTCAACTCTACATCCTTGGGCTGCGCGTGTTCATCTGCAAAGAAAAACAAGAATTATGTATTTTGGCATTTGAATGAAAGTACTTTATTTCGGACTTCAAAATGAAAAAAAAATTTTCTTTTATAAATACTAGATAGTCCAATTCATGATATTCTACTATGAAGATGGATTTAGGTAAGTTTGTATCATGATGCAGATTTAGAAAATGGCTTTTTTTTTTTTTTTTTTAAACTGGTAGCTGCTTCAATCAGGAGAAATATTCTTTTGACTTTTAGAGAAAGAACTGCTAATGAACAATACAATCATTGTTGTAAAGATTTCACTCTGAAGAAAGGAACATATTTCAAATAACCATCAAGGAGGATTTGGATAATGAACTGTCGTTAAAAATAAATCTAAAACAATTCAAAATATTTTAGCAAGTCGAAAAGTTCCTCTGATGATTTTTTGTCTTCTGACTGTGACAGGGAAGGAAAAAAAAATAGAAATTGGAAAAATCAACTTCATATGAATTGAAAAAAAAAAAAAAAAAAAAAATCAAAAACTGCATCGTTTTGAGGGGTACTAATCACTAGCTATTTGCAAGAAGCAACCAATTTCTGAAATTTGCTATCACTCATGATGAAAAAATTTAATCGTTTTGGATAATTGCAAATGTATATTTTTCTTAAGAGATAAAATATTTTAATTCTGTCAAAATCTGACAGTTTGTGCATATAATGTAATATTTGATACAAAAAAAGAAATTAATTTTATGTTTATAATATTTTAAGCCTTTCTTGAGAACAATGATTAAAATATTCAAATTTGGAGGTAAAAGAAATGTTGGAAAATTTCATTGAAATGCCATTTCTTACCTGGAGCAGTTTGGAAAAGAACTGATGAACTGAGGGGACTCAATGGACTAGTTTTAAACCTAACCACTCCAACCTTGACAATGTACGCTTCACAAGCCTGCAGGTTCTTCAGCACAATATATGTTGAGGTTGTATACTGAACCCAACGAGCATCGTCGATATGAGAATCTTCCATATTTCGAGGTTGTGTGTCATAAAACACCACATATTGCTTTGAAGAAAAAGAAGATCAAAAGGATGAATATTTCAAGTGCATAACATTTTGGCTGAAAGACAAAACATGAGGCAATGATATTGTTGGTGACAAGTGTGGCTTAAAGAGTGAAAAACAATTGAGCAAATCTATACGATAGCTCCTGTCCACTGTATTTTTATATCACATAATGATAAAGTCAAAAATATGTTGAGAATGATTTAATAAAATTTTCATCAGGAGGAAAGTTCATTTATTCATGGAAAACCTTAT
The DNA here is from genome assembly GCA_903632075.3 of Acanthosepion pharaonis. Taxonomy (NCBI): domain Eukaryota; kingdom Metazoa; phylum Mollusca; class Cephalopoda; order Sepiida; family Sepiidae; genus Acanthosepion; species Acanthosepion pharaonis. The sequence continues at coordinate 335,229 of CAHIKZ030005338.1, forward strand.
AGTTGTATATAATAAAACTTTGAAATATATAAACTCAACTAATTTAGAACATATGTAAATAGTGGCAGACTGGGTTGAAAATTTCTACCAGGAAAACTTGTAAAAAGGCCTGGTCAAAAGAACCCACAATCCCAAAACAAGGAACTAAGGATATCTATTATCTACCGACAGAAATCATAGCATCAAAGAAGCCATATTCAAATCTTCCCAACATCTATGTAATTTTTTTTTTTTTTTTAGTGTTTACTTTTACTTTTTTCAGTTATTATGGACTATTCGCTTTGGAAATTACCTGGTATCCCAGTGGGTTAGTCTTCCACTGTATGTAAACTTTAAGATTCCATTCAAAATAGACTTGATTACAAGTTTTCATGTCATTGTCTGCATTCTATCAATGTAACATCAAATATTTCCACTGAAATATCACATACTTAAATGTTCCATTTTTTTCCTGTATCTGCTTTTTTGCCAATATTTTTTTTTTAATTACAATTGTTGACCAATCAAAAGTAAGAGTAAATATATGGAAAATAATCAGTATAGCTGGTGACATGTATTAAAAGCTTACCAAAATCTCATTGACTTTGGCACTATCTACAATTACTGCAAATTATTTTAAAGCAGCAGCCAAAAAAGAAATAAATGGAAATCAGTACAGCAGAAGTATTTGACAGTTATAATCCAAATTACATCAATAAATGCTGATAAAATGAATGCACATCAGAACTCTTCAACTAAGTAGGAATCAGCAGATGAGGCGTCAGTCATTGCTCCAGTGTTTCATTATAGTCAAAGTTTTAACATCTTAGATATTTAAATTCACTCATATCTTGACAATAACTTCTTGGAAACATTTAACAATATATTTTGCCTATTAAGTTATATGAAGTAAAATTGCTTTCTCTAAAAAAAAAAATAAAATGCTTACAAGAAAGTCTTTGTATAAAAATATGGAAAAATATATTTTAAAAAGTGCAATCTGATACTGCTACCCATATAATGTGTTGATCTTGGCATACATCTATACGTTGTAGATGTCTAGAATCTGATTCACTATTATCAACATCAAATCAACAATGCATTATGTCCAATATGGAGAGCAAATCTCCAAAATGACTTGCAGTAAAGTTAACACAAAGTAAAGAAATCCACAGCTAACCTCATGGCCATCAAAGTGTTGTTACCAGGCCAGGGGTCATGTGTTGAACAAAAACTAAGTGTGCTGAGAAAATAGACAAACAAAAGACTGAAACAGAACAAGACATAAATATTTATTCTATTGGGAACATTTTTTGTGTAGAAAAATTTCAAGGAATGTTCTTAAGTCTCTGTAAATAATGAAAGAAAAGTTACTCTGCTGGTGAATTAACAAGTGTGCGAAGTGTACTGTCTATGCCATGTGTCTATTGCATAGAGTGCTAACTTTAGCATCCCTTCTCGATGTTGGCCTGCAGGGAAAGAGAACTAGCCTCTTCCTAATCTACAGCATGCATGCTCAAATTTTTTTCTTTTTATGCATGCTCAAAAGCCGAAATGGGGTACTTCTGCTGATAGGGTTTTTCACGCACACACGTCAGGCGAAAAGATTTAATGTCTGCTACACCTCTGAAAGGTGCACAATCCAACTCCTTTCAAGATGAATGAAAAGATCTTATGTATATTTCAATGGCTTGACATCTGCTTACTCTGATCACTTTCATATGCACTAAATCTTATTAATAGCATGCATCACCATTGAAAGTACAGATACAGTGAACTGATGAGTGTTACTATATAAGATGGTTGAAGGCGCTGAAAATTTTATCAAAATATCTACTATGCTTGAGCTTGCACATACTCAAGCAAGAAAAATAAAGCTTTCATCATGCTTTAGAGCACAGTCATTTCATTTTCTGTTGGTGCCCACTTGAATAATGCAAATAGCAATATTAAAGATTAAATACTTGCCTGATGATGATTTAGTTTTTCTCCTGTCCATGAAACGTTAAAGGATGTTTTATCAATTGAAATTGCACTTATCAAATTTGGCTGACTGATTTGTTGGTCTGCAGAAAGAAAATTATCCATAAAAAATATTTAATGACTGTTTTATCAAGTAACAAATATTTTAACAAAAAAATTCTATTGTCTTAGACATTTAAAGTTTGAAAATTCCAGTAGGTTCCCAATTCCAACAAGCATTTAAGTAACCTCTTTCCAGCATTTGGATAGTCTTGAAAAATAGAATTATTTCCCTTGATTAATACATTTCCTGTCACACAATTATTTTTTTTTATTTGTTTATCAGCATATTAACCTCTTAAGGATTGCTTAATGCCAAAATCTAAATATTTTGCATACAATTTTTTTTCTTGCAATAATAATGATTTTAGTGATACAAGTCTTACTAATTAACTTATAGCTGGGGGGAGAAGAGGTGGATTCATACCTTTCCCAAAGGTATTTACATGTGAGCGAGTTTAACAGACCCAACTGGAATTGGAACTTGGCTCTCCAATTAACAATTCCAAGCCTTTATCCATTAAACCATCTGCACATTCAAGTTTACAGAACCTGTTATTCACAAGTGGTCACCCATCTAGGTACTGACCAGGCTCGATGTTGCTTAACTTCCATGATCGTATGGAAACAGGTGTTTCAATGCAATGTGACTGTAAGCCTATCACACAATTCACAAGGGAAACTTAAAATACAATTAAAAGTTAACAAAAACAATGTAACTAATTTGTTAAATGTAATAAATTTGACATTGTAATCTTACCTTTTGTTTTGACCATTATCTCTGCAGGGGGACCTGCTGAGATGATGTTAAAACCTTGAATACGGAAAACATATTCAGTTCCTGGTGACAGATTTTCAACTGAGAAAAAGAAAAGAAATCAGTAATTTAGGGTTTAGAAGAAAAAAAAGTTTTCAATGTGGAGTAATTTTCACAAGTTAAAAATATTCTCTTCAGAATATTTTTTCAGTAAAGTTAAAATATCTATTTTAAGTTTATGTTGGCACTTGCCAGTATATATTCAGTATACTAGGCTTGCTATCCATTTAAGAAGTTGACATTTGATGAGAGTTTCATGCATTTTAAAACTACATTACACAGTACATCAATAAATCCATAGGCTAGTGATGAAAAAGGCATTTATTATTTTACAATTTTTTTTTAACAATCTCCTTTGTTAATGTATCTAACTCCATGCTAAATATTAATTATATAAGACGAAACATTATACAGTGAAATTTTCATATCAAAATCCAGATATGTGTCAAGATACAGACTTGCTGATCCAACTACATAGATGCACATGAAGCTGTGATTTTTGGAGCTAATAATTTTTTCATTTTTGACATGATAGGGTAGTTTGTAAGAATTGAAACAAGTTTTTCTTCATTTAGTGGAAGAATAATTTTGAGTTTTCATAAAATTTAAAAGAAAGCATTTTCTGTTAGACATTTTTTCCAATTTGGAAATATATTGCTAATGAAAAATCAAATTCTTATTTCAATTAGAATAAATAAAAATCATATAAGATACCAGAAAATCAAATGTGACTGTATTACAATCATACCTAAACTTTATGGAAAGCATGTGTCCCATATATATATATATATATATATATATATACACACACACACACACACACACACACACTTGCTTAAATATTATTTTAAATGGATACTCAGAGTGCACATATTTTTCTAACAAGATTTCTTGAATATTCCTGCTGGTAGACGTGAATAAATAAATAAAAACAGAGCATCTCAAATACGAGTATCCATTTAAAATAACGTTTAAACAAATAAGTTAAAAATATGTCAGATTTAATCCATTTCTTATATATCTAAGATAAATATTGTAATTATTAACAGTATTTTTATTTTTGGGACTGTTGTACTCATCTTTGTTGTCATCTTCACAACATTTCGGCTGTTGTAGACTTCAGTTTTCTTCAAGTGAATGGAATTGTGAACCGAATCCTTTATTTCATCCACCCGGGTAGATTGTTCTAGTTCTACGTACTATGCCTCTTCCAGATATTTTAGTTACAGTTATTTAACTTTAGTAAATCAATTCTGCAATTTTTTTTGTTCACCTCTGCTGTGTCTAGGTATTGAACTCACAACTCTTTGGGTCAAGTCAATGGATTACTTCACCCAGTGGATAAACCAGTGACTTGATCCAAAGAGTTTGAGTTCAATACCTAGCCACAGCCTGAAGTAAAAAAAAAAAAAAAACTTGGAGAGTTGAGTTACTGAAGGGAAATAACTGAAACTGTTTCTCTGGAACATATCCCACCATTTTGAAAAGTGGTGACATGTCTCAACAAATCAGAGAGAGAGTTTAATGATCATGCATGAACAGCCTGTCCCATGGGGCTACTCAGTCAGCAGAGAGATGCCACTAAGTAAACTTGTGTACTGTACAACTGTTATATTCATACTCACCAATCAATCTGATTATTCAAGTCTCATGCAAGGATCTTAGACAAAACATTACCCAAATTTATCAAATCTATCTGTACTTCAAAAAATAAAATACAATTACTTTATATATTCCCAGCTTTATTTATAATGACTTGTTGCCACATCTTTCATACCTTTTGATTAAAATTCCACAGATTTTGGTGTGGAAGTTTTCAACAAATTCTTCAATTTTAATTTCATTACAGAAAATTCTTCTTATCAAAGTGCTTTGTAGTGATAAAAAAAACCCAAAAAAACAAAAAAAAACACAACAATAACCAGTTGGTTGAAATTCAGGTTTATATGGTGGGGGGGAGTAAAACAGACCAGCCAAATTCCAAAATGTTTTCCTGGGTTGTTCTTAATGTATGCAGCTTTACATTGCCATGAAAGAGAAGATTTTTAACTCATTGTGGACACTGCCTTTGCTATGTAAAATCTAGAATATGTTAATGTACACCAAATTTATTCTTACATGCAACATAAGCTTAATAGTTAGAATGATACATTTACCATTCTTTACAATTGGTTCCCAAACACAGAAATTACTTATGACTAAACTCCATAAAGGATCTGACATTCAAAGTCATGTGGCAATTGTCTAAAAATATTTCACCAATGTTAGAACTGTCTTTTTTACTTTAGGACTTACTTGTCGCACTTGTTTTGTTGACAATCAGTTTTTTCTCCGTGTGCCAAATGTCCAAGTATGTGATACTGTAGTTTTTGGCATTGAGCACTGGCTTCCAAATCAAAGTAATTAGATAGTTTTCCTTTTTCTTTACACGGAGACCCATGACAGGCCTGACAACTCCTCCTTTATCAAAGGTGATTCTACCTACACAAGGGGGACTCTCTCCAGTTTTGGTAGAAGCTGTAATCTGAAACAGACAAATAATGCAAATAAAAGATTAATTAAAAATCCAAAATGATTCCGGTGAGAAAGGACATAGAAATAACTACATAAACTAGGCAGAACTTGGGAATTTAGAGCTAATTTCAGACTAAAATTGTTGATTTTTTTGCATTTTGTATTCTTCAACTAGGTCTATATAAAAAGAAACTTTGGAAATGAAAATTTCAAGTTAAGCCTCATTTCAAATGGGCTAAAATCTTCACTGCTAGGAAAGCAGCTAAATGTTCAAAAAACAAAATCATTTCATATTGTCCAAGAAAACAAAGTAGCCAGAAATATTGTCTTGTTTATTAAATAGAAATAAAATTCTTTGTCACTAATTTTACTGAACAATATATTTACCATTTTGTTCCACTATCTTTTGCCATTATTCAGACAATTTCATAAAATTAATCCTCAAGATTTTAATTTTATCAGCAAAGAACTGAAACAAGGTGAACAAGGCAGAAAACTTCCTCATCAAACGGGCAATTTTTGAAGTTTGGTTACCAAAGAAACATGCAGTTGACCATTAATGAAATGTTAGTACTCTTCCTTCAATTTGTTAACTGCTGCCTTCAGTTGGTTTTAATTAGTAGTGAAATCTCTTCTAATCCCACCAGAGATTTGGCACCACATTTTGTTTCACCTTTAATAAACTTCACAGTGTTTCATTTTATGATCTATGTCAACTTTCCCCTCACCTTTCTCAATTTACTTCAAAAACAAAACATTTTAATTATTTGTATAGTGAATTGCACAGTTCATTATATTTCCTTCTATGAATGCCACACACCAAATTGACTAACTTAAATGATTTTTAATGTTTCACTTGGATATTTTGTGCATGTTTGTCATCTATTATGTCATACAAGATCAATTATTCCCAAGTAATGTTTTGACAACTACCAATTTCAACTAGAGCATTGTTTAGCAGGAAATTTCCACTAAAAAACATCACAAACCAATTTTGATATGTTGGATTATTCACAGTACCTTCTCCATAATCTGGAAAAATCTATTTAAGTTTTTAACTCGTGTTTTTATCATATATCCAAAAATGTCACATATTTTCTTTTATTTCTATTATCAGAATAAAAAAAATAAAAATACCAATTTTGAAATAAGTTAAAAACAGAAAACAAATCTATTATACATGACAAGATGTCACAATTTGACACTGTGTGGAGTTTGTAGAACCTAAAGGTGGCTTGACAGCAATTGAGAAAAATAGTTAAATATAGAAAGGCTTAATTTTATAGAACCAGAGGAAAAGGTATGAGGAGACTTGCTTGTGTTTAAGAATTATTGGAATTAAATAAGAATGTAAATTAGTTTTGAGGAAAACCAAGAGCAACATATAGGTAGTTGTCTTCCTTTTAAGCTGCCAAACTTTTAAAAACAGAATCTTACTCCATGAAATTTGTTTTGGGGGAAGAAAACTGTCAATAAGATTTTTGTAATACAAGTGAATGGTTGAATTTTACTGTATGCGTTAAATTACTGGATGCAGCTAACTATAAAATATGGCATGTACATTTGAAAATTTTTTTGTCTGCAACTTTTTGCTATAATAAAGCAGATATATCAAATAACAAGTGAATTCTGCCCCGACTGGAATATCTGACCTGAAATTAACCAGAAGATATATCCAGTAAGATAACATTCTTCTAATTGAGCAACACAATAAAATTAACTTGCAAATACTAATTTAGGCAGAGTAAACAGATTAAGTTGATTTGAGATAGAAGTGCCAATCCAGCATCATTTTTAACAGGTACTTTCTATGTTTATATATTTTTTAAAATCACATGAAAACATAATAAAAGTAGGAGTTTAATAAAATAGATCATTTTTTTTATGGTATGGATAAACAGATAAAGCAGCCTGATTTTAATATTTGTATTTTAATTATTACTTCCTAAAAGTCTGCCAGTGATGCTTAACTTCATCAGATGACAAGTTGGAATTAAATAGAAATAATAAATCCTGGTTTAATTAAGATTTTACCTTTATAATGTAAGTATGGTTCCTAAAAAGTGGCTGAGACATCAAAAGTACTGAATAGTTCTTTCTGTTTGTATCTTCTTGTTCAATCAAATAAGTCGCCTTAGTGTTGTTATCTTTGATGTAAATCTACAAGAGAAAAAAAAAAGTTTCAACAACAAAATTTTAGAATGAAAAATAAGATCAATTTCAGATCTTTTTTTAAGGTTTTAAAATTAACAATGAACCAAACACTCACAACAAATTAAAACCTAAAATATTCCAAGTTGATATTTTCTCCCTCTTATACACAGTTTATAATTTTATCGTAAATAAGCTTACATGTTTTATTAAATGAACACATTTTAACAATATAAAAATCATTTTTCTAATATTCTTCTATTTTTATATCCATGGTGCAATGGATAAATTGTTTTCTAAATTACACAAAAATGAAATTAACACTGACATCTCATTTTAACAGATATATTTACCAAAATTAAACAAAAAAGTCTTGAAATACTAAAGAGTAAATTTATTCAATAAAATTGCCATTGGCTTCAACCACAGCCTCCAAACAACTTCGGAATCTCCTGCAACTCTTCTAACTCAGAATTCAAAGTCATGTGTACCTGGGACCAAATCATGGGTTGCCGGTTTGGTTAGTGTTGTGGCCTGTTAGGGGCCAGAAAGAAAGACACAGAAAGAAGAAGGTAGGTTGAACAACAGAACACATATACAAAATAAGAGTGTTATTACTCAGCAGATAGACATGTCCGTCCGTACTGTCAGGTTACACTGTGTTCCAACTGCCTGCTTAGGAAGTCTTGCAGGTTAGTATTTATGAAGGAAGAAGAGTTCATTCCAATATAGATAGGTCACCATAACTGTTAGGCATAGCATACCGACGCTTCTTCTGCTGGGGTTATGGTGATGACATCAGCAGTAGGATGTGGTCAATGGCAAAAATCTTATAGACCAGATTTGTGGCAATGAAATGCAATGGTGTCATGCAAAAAAGATCCTTCATGCTGAACAATGGATAAGACTTAATTATTCCAAGTTAGATGAAAACTGCAAGAACTTACTCTCTTGTTTCTCCTAATATATGCACAACCAAAACTCTCATGATGACAAATCAAGGAGTCTTATACATAATGTAAATTTGCTGAATCTTTCAAACAGTTACTAACCCTGTATCGAGAGAGATGTCCTCTTGGATGAGCAGGTTTGCTCCAAGTGGCAACTAAACCCTTACTGCCATTTTGATGTACTGAACAATGAACAGGGATGCTTGGAACTGGAGAAGAAAAATTTTATTGTTTTAAGTAAAAAAAAATTAATAGACATTTATAAACTGTTTATATAACTCTTGATATCAAAGGCAATATTTATTAAACAAATAACAAAAGGCTGATTAATGAGTATATATCATATTATATATCTAATGTCATAACAGTAACAAAATATCTGAAAATTAATCAGAAGTTAAAGTTTACATCATACTGTACATTTCACATATACAAGATCAGATCAAAAAGTATCAAGACTAGTGCTATAAAAAAAAAAGGAAACTACAACACATCAATACAACATTTAATCTCTTTCAAAGTAGCCCCCTTCTAAATACACACATTTTAACCAGCATTGTTTCCATTGATAGAAGCATTCCTGGAACTCCTTTTTTGGGGATAGTAAGCAGCTGCTTCACTGCATTCTCTGGGATTTCCTCAATGTCTTGAAATCTTGTTCCTTTTAAGTGGGATTTGAGCTTCAAAGATGAAAAAGTCACAAAGAGCAAGAATATAGTGGTTGTCAGACCTGGGGAATGTTGTACTTAGTCAAAAACTGCTGCACAAGCCATGGTCAGATGGAAACTGTGGTGTGGTGAGACAACCCACATTCTACACACTTTCCTTCAAAACACTATTATAATATTTTCCCTCACTCATTGTTTATAACTGTGTGTATGTGCAACAGAGTTCAACGTCAATCTGTGCCAAGTGAATTCACTCTGCATACTTTAGCTCTGTTATCATAGCAACAGTCCCGATACTTTTTGATCGGGCCGCACATAGTAATTTTTTTTTTTTTTTTTTTTTTAAATCATTTCACCCCAAGGCACACCACAGAGCCACTAACACTCAGGGTGTTATTTAGTGTGAAAGAATATAAGAAAAACATTAAGAAGCAAGAACATTTGTGAGGAGAGTAGATAATGATTGATATTGCATTTGAATTTTTGAAGATCAAACTTGACTGGAAAGCAAGAAGCCAGAAGAGAATTCCACAAACGAGAAGTGTGAGTAAATCAACTTAATATAGAACTTATGGTCACATCTAGCCATTTTAAGTGTAAAATGATGAGATCTTGCTGCCAATTTACTAAATTCATAGAGTCTTGGTACCATAGAGGAGAGTTTATCAGAATATTTACCATGAATGTATTTATGGAAAAGCATACATTACAGCAGTGGGAAAGTGAACTGGAGATGCCATGTCAGGATCAATATTGTTGCAGATTATTTAGATTTTATCAAGGACATCTAAATATATAGCAGGAACACCAGACCATATGTTGCAGCAATATTCTAAGCATAGTTAAATGGTAGACTAGTAGATATGCAAGATAGATTCTGGCAAGAAAGAATGCCTAGCATGACATAGTAAACCAACATTTCTGGTAGCTGACCAAGCAATTGAGATATATAAGTTGATTTAATTTTAGTCAATGTTCTGCTAGTAAAACTTATGCAAAACATTAACTTCAAAAGTGTGCTCTGAGAGTAGAAAGAGTATATTTTGTCTACAGTTTACAGAAGAATTTCTAATAGTTCATTGATTTGTGTTGATCTTTAGGCTAGAATATGAAAGTGTTTGAAAGTCACTATGTGAATAAAACCATCATAGCAACATAAGCACTTACAACTGGAATATGAGGTTTTAAGCACAGAATTTTGCAATTACTGCCCAAAAATTGGAGCAACTTTCACCACTCCCATAGCATGTTGCAAATTGAAAATAGAATTTTCAAGTGGGTAGGAATTAATATAAACATTACTGATAAAGATATATTATAATGTAAATTTATTGCTATTTATTTTTTATAGTTCATAAATTATTTTATTATAGAAATAACTTCAAAGTCAAGAAAGGGATTTTATGGTCAGGAATTACCATACTTGATGGCATTTAAGATCCACATTATTTACATTTAATATTACAGTATTATGGAAGTAGACTATGTACAAATACTGGTAGTCTATGACGTCTTTGGATAAGCATTAACCTAGCAGATAACTTCACATATAAATTCTAGGAGATAGTTTTTAAGCCATTTTTTATTAATGGGGGAGGGAAAAAAATGAGTTAAATCCCACCAAATACAGTAAATTAATTTTAGCAATAAAATGTATATAGATTTCTATAAATAGTTTCAGACCAATTCTTCAAATGAAGTCTTTGCTATGATGATACCTAAATCTTATGAATGCAAGTGCAGTACTAGATTGTCAACAAGGTCTCAATTTACAGTTAAATTAGCTAGATGCAACTGTAAGTTCTATGCTAAAAGTTTCTTTTCTCGCACTTCTTGATTATGTAACTCTTTTCCAGCTCCATGCTTTACTTTGATCTTCAAAAATTTAAATGCAATATCAATCAGCTATTGTCTTCCTGATTACTCTTCTATTTTTTTTCACCGCTTAATTTTTCGGTTTTCTCTTTCACACCTGGTAACTAATGTATCTTTGTGGCTTTACTGCCTTACATGGGGTGAATTTGAGTAATATATATTTCATAATAATCCATCATTTCTAGACCGAGAAATCTCAACAGAATGCAGAAAAGCACTAGACAACCGTTTCATCCTATTTTGGGGTCTCATCAGCAGTGTGCATCCATGATTGAGAATCGAACCCAGACCATCAGGATTAGTTGCACTATATTGTGTCTAGTTACTTCATTTCCTCTTCATCACCAAGGTTTGTGCTGTATCAGACATGATGAATTATAAAAAATTATTCAAATCCCCCAAATTACTATTCATATATATATATATCTCCCAGTAAAAACAAAATGATGATACAGTAGCAACTTCCATTTCTCAACTGGTCAACCTTAAGACATGTAACATATCTCACAGGTTGATTCTTTATAATATGAAAGAATCTATAAACATTTAGTCTTCAGGTAGATAGTAGAACAAGTGCTTATAATTGTTGTGCCTACATTAAAAGAGCAATTCAGTTTTTTTTTTCTCTCAATTGCTACTGTCCTGCTGGTAGAAGTCCAAATCTTCTTCCAAGAAGAGTCATCAGTTTTTAGATTGTGCCTTGAATGCAGATGCTTTCCTTTGACATTTCACCTTCAGTGTTTCTTGGCCTTTAAAGTCAAATTCCCACAGATACATAACTCCAGATTCAAACTGCTCTTGAGATATTGATGATCAGACTTGTTTTCTGGGTTCTACTAGGGAAGATGTCACATGAAATATTCAATTACTGTAATTGGCTTTGTCACCAAAATATTGCATCAGACAAGCAATCTCAGGAGGAGGAGACAAAATTGAAGTTAAACGTTAGGTTTCCATATAATCTATTTAACTTATACAAACTTTTGTTCCCAGACAATTGCAACATCTTTCTGGAAAAAGATTTAATTTTAATATCCTTACCCTACAATATGGAGACAACATTTGATGCCTTTCTTTGTGTAATAATTCTTTTTTGTACACAGTAAATAATATTGCCGTTCAAATACTCACCAATTTTAGTTCACACCACCATACCTGCTTCCAGTAACTTAAATTACAGACTGGATGTACCAGTTCACTTATAGTGTTATTTTTAAAAAGAGGACAAAGGAAGAGAAAGAGAGGCACAAAAGGAAAAAGTGAAAAAAAACGAAAAAAGGTAAAATGGGCGACAACAAAAAAAGATAAACAAAAAGAAAAAAATAAGAGAAAAAAAAATAAGAAGGAAATAAAAGAAAAATAAAGAAATAAGGAAAAAATAAAAACTCAGAGACAGCAGTGTTTTATGATTGTTAGTTAATTGGAGAAAAGTTTGAGAATGTTAAAGTAAACATGAAAGTGTTATCATCTTACTCACTTCCATCATTAGTTTTAACCACAACAAAACGGGCTGGACTATAAATCCGTGTGTGTGTCTTGTTAGTGACCTGAACAAATACTAGCAAATGGTACATGGTAGCAGGTTTCAGTTTATTGAATCTGTAACTGGTGTGTTCAGTGGCTGTGCAATTTACCCATGAATATGCTGGTTTTTTTTCACTGATAAAAAGATAAGAAAAAAAAAAAGAAAAGAAAAACAAGATATATAAGAAATAGAATCATACAAATTGATAAGAAAAAACAAAAATAATATTGACAGCACTATAAGAATTTAAAATTCTCTGGCTTTTCTAAAATAATATGCACAAATATAAATAAGTATAGAGATGATATGAGAAAATCTCCAGACAAGATGTCAGAAAAAAAAAAAAAATACACCATTTACACCAGTGAATAATGTTTTATATATCATCTAAATTTGGCCATCATTCCCTACAAATTAGCAATTTATATATCTATTAGAATGCCTCTTTGATGATTTAAAACACTATGGAAGTTTGATTTGAATGTGGAACTGGTCTGCGATTTATGAAGATCAAACAGATTTTTCCATTGTGCTTGAAAGGCGGCGCCCTTGCTGTGTATAGGCAAGCTGAGCAACGAACAGAAAAGTGACATTGAGCAAATAAAGCATGCTCTACTAATCGCATTTGGAACTGATGGTTCATGGCCTATGACCAATTCCAGATGTGGCATCAGCGGCCTAGTGAGAGAGTAGATGTATTCTTTGCAAAATTAAAGAAGCTTGACATGCTCATTGCCCCACCCCCTGAAGAAGTGATGACCCGTGGCTTTGTGTCTACATTGCCTAGCCATGTTAAGTAGATACTTCACGCATCATCCAGAATGGAAGACATGACGCTCAGCCAGTTGTTGACCGGAGCCTGCGCTATCATATTCGATGTGAAAACCAGTGGCCGCAGTTGTTCAACCAGTTGAAGTCAAAGAAGATCCGACCCAAACCATCCATCGCCATGGCAATGTTACCTGCTTTCGGTGCTCTGGACAGAATCATTTTGGTAAAGACTGCCGCTTTCAACATGAAGTCAAGTTTTCTAGTCTGCCCATGCTGCTTTAAAGATCAATGGGCCTGACTTTAGTGCAGAGTTCAACCAAAGGACAAAGACATGAACAGCACTGTGGAAATGGTTGGAAAATAACCCACCAGAGAAGCTCCAGAACCGTGTGTCAGAATACTCAGTGCCTGAACACGTCAAAGAAGAATACCAGCGCGAATTGCAGGTGTGGCTGGACAATGGATGGCTGACTCCATATCCTGAGGAAGATCCTGGTCATCCAAGAGGCCTCATCTCGTTGATGGCCATGGTACAGAAGAACAAGGGAAAGGTACGCCCCATACTAGATTATAGGGAACAGAACAAACATGTGGACACATACACGGCTCATGCTGATGTGTGTGTACAAAAATTGAGAGAATGGCGAAGGAAGGGGTCCAATGTCTCTGATTGACCTCCAAAAGGCCTACTTGCAGGTATGCGTGCACGGGTCACTGTGGCCATTTTAGACGGTGAACCTTAACAGGAGGAGATACTGCCTAACGCAAATTGGATTCAGGCTCAATGTGGCATCATCATGAAAGCCATCGTGGATGCCATGCTGTCTAAGGATGAGACAATTTATCAAGTCACGTCAACTTACATTGATGGCATCTATACCAACGAAACCTTAGTGCCTGCTGTGCAGGTGAAACAGCATCTGGCCAACTTTGGGCTCAAATGTAAGAACCCAGAACAACTGGAGGACAGTGTTCATGTGCTCGGCTTGCAGGTCAGGAGGTGGGGATGAAGAGCATAACATGCTTTACTGGAAACCATGCTTTACTGGAAACGTGGAAGCGAGCTCCCAAACATTCCCAGACACATGACACAGCACAGTGTGTTCTCGTTATGTGGGAAACTGATGGGACATTTTCCTGTGGGCAGTTGGATCCGCATTGTGATTGCCTATATCAATTGTAGGGTGAGTACTGTCATTTCCAGCTGGGCTGACAAAACAAATGATGCTCCCCCTTAAAGACATGATGACGGAAGTCATCATCAGGGTGCGTCAAGATGACCCCATATGCAGTGAATAGTGCATTGATGGATATGAATTTGATGTCTGGGTCGACGTGCGTTCCCTTGCAACAGGAGGGTCCCTTGAGATAAATGGTAACATCATGGAAGATGCATGTTGGTTGTGTCCCGCGAAGGATACACAGCATATCAACCTATCGGAATTGGACGCCATTATTAAAGGAGTAACTATAGCTCTTCAATGGAGCACTAAAGTGTTGCATTTGTTCACGGATTCCACATGCATGCATAAGTAGATAGTAGACAGTCTCACGGGGAAGGCCAGGGTACATAGAAAGGCTGGGAGCGAAATGCTCATTCGAAGGCGACTAGACACACATGTGGAGAGTTGGTAAGTGAGTACCACATATCAGTGGATATACAGCTGGTTAGATCAAATTGGAACTAGGCAGATCCTTTAACAAGGATGCTCCAGAGATGGCTTGACGCCATTAAGAGGTACAGCCAGTGGGATATGTCTGTGCAACATCAGCAAGCGACCATAACTCAGATCTACTAAAATCTGTGCATTATCAAAGCAGACAACCCAGTGTAAAATGGAACCTATATTTCATGTTCTTGTCTCCCCTGAATAGTGTGGCCAATCAGAAAAATCATTCAGTAAATAAAAGCAATTTTTTCACTTATGGGCAGGATTGTTTTTGAGCTTGGTGGACGAACATGCATTTTTGCTGCTGAGAAGTGAAGGTTGGATTTGTGACCCCATTTTGTCATTTCTACATTGCCTGCTGGACTGTTATGATGGACTATCATTTGAACTGCGATTTGGCTGCAATTGTTGTGGTTGAGAGACAGAAAAAACTTATTGCAGGCGTTTATTGCTACTATAGTTTACAGTTTGTTTTTTCTTCTCTTTCCTTTACAACATGTTTATTCAGATTTTGGGAAGTGAGATGGGATAAGAACTCATTAGCCCACTCCTATATTCCTCTTTTCTGATGTAAATATTCCAAATTAAGCCAGGTATGCTTAAAGTCAAGTCACAAATGAAATCTTAACATTCAACTTCTACAAAGAATTTTTATTACTCGGCCATATTTGTTGCATTCTCTTGTGGTGTTCTGATTTATTTACAACTTATGTCTATGTGAGTCAGAGGAGCTCTTTTCACTGAAGGACAGATTTTTTCTTTTTAATTAACCAACCAAAGTCAAGATGATACGGAGCAATTAACATGATTTCAGATAGAAAAGCAAGACAATGCATATTTTTACAAGCATGCTTCATGTAAAAGATCATAAGTCACTGAACTTAAATAATTACTCTTTTTCAGATAAGATAGTAGGGAGGGGGCAGTGTCATGCCAGATTTGTCTTAAGCTTTCAAGATTTGTCTTAGCACACTATAATATTACTTCACCTTCTACCACATTCTTTTCTCACCCTTCAACTGCAGTAGACCTCATATTGATTTAATTCAAGGTCATTTTCTTTTACCATAGCAGGACTTAATAACTGCAAAATTCAAGGACATTACCATTTATGTGATTGAAGTCACTTATGACAGTAGGACCAACTTTTTGCTTAGCAACCAACTGTCTACAGTGTTAAAGGTTAAACAAAATACATACAAATTTAATCATACCTGGGGTCTTTTAAAATGTACCTCGCATCTTTGACATAAGTTGGGCACAGAAGTCACTTGTGACAGCAGGACCAACTTTTTTTGCATCCATATTTCTCTTGTTTTTTTTTGTTTTTTTTTAATGAATTTAATGGGTGGCTAGAAAAAACCCCTGGCCTCAACCCCAGCGAGAATCTTGTTGCAATCATAAAAGTACCTGTTGAAACTTGGATTTGTTCAAAGAACAGAACTTGTAGATGTGGATGATTGGCAACATTTGGGAGGAATTAAAAGCCCCACCCAAACCACTCTTGTTAACTTAAAATTGAATTTTGTAGAGGCTTCTTCCAAGGAAATGAAAACAAAAGCATTGATATGTTGATTTGGTGTTGCTTGTTAAAAGAGTTTCATTATGAGAAACTGTTTACATTTCTACTTCCTAAACTGACAGCTTCATAAAAACATTTGAAAATGAAACCACATCTTTTGAACAATACAAAAAAAATAAACAATTGATATCAATTCAGTAGCAAATCTGAATTTAAGAGAAGGAATCAGTCAAGAAGTAAGATTCTACATGTCTTTTTGATAGATTCATCAGCCAAAAATGATGTTTTTAAAAATACCAATAGATAATTAGTTTTAATTTTAAATATTCTAATCTTAACACTCTACATTATTCACTCCTTTTCTTTCCACTGCATTGTTTTTCAAAGCTCCTCTACTGAACTACTTAATTTCAGTCACAGTCATTTTTTGTTGCCATACCAGGATCTGACAATACAAATGCAAAATTTAAACATGCTATCATTCATTAATCAGTCACTTGCAGAGCAGGATAGACTTTTTGCTTTGCAAACAAAATCACCTCTAGAATGTTAAAAGAAGCAATATTAGGGATTAAAAAGTTTTCTCTGATCAGATCTGGCTAGTCCAATGATGTGCATTTGTTTACAATCAAGTCTAATAATACCAATTAGCCATAGAGGAGTCTCCGCTATAGAATCATTCCAAGCAACAATGCAGCATTAATGCAACAGTGGCAGGTTTCATAATGAGTAATTTTTTCATTGACAGATAATTGAATTTTGATATCAAGACAACCAAGCAAACCATTTTAGATTGATGACAAGTGGGGAAAATTGAAATGTTTCATTGTGACTCAAGACTGACAGTAATTGCCAGTATGTGCATGTATTTCAAATGTTTATTTTTTCAGAATTTTATTAAATTTGGGTTCCATGGAAATGACTGAAACTAGATATTCATGGGTAAAAATGTTTCTATGATATAACTTTTGTATAATCCTACTATGTGGTATAATGGGGTTTGTGTAGATATCTCACAAATTGAATTTATATTAACTTAGAATTGGTAAAATTTAGAAATAAATTCAGTTTGGGAAAGGTTTAATCACAGATAATAAAATGATTTTAAGATTACTTACACAAAGCTGGGAATGTAAGAGATTTTTCCTTGCACAGAGTTTTTAACAGATTCCCATTTGAGCAAAACACTACTGCTTGTTAAATCAGTGTACCACATGTTTCGCACATGAACAACATCTACAAAAGATGAAAACAATATACTTAACAAAAGAATATCAAAATTATTAATATCTGTAATTTGATCATGAAGAATCATTATCATTTCAAGAGTTTTTGGAATTTTTTTTTTTTTTTTATATATAGTGATATTCCCCACTGTGATAATGTAGCCTAAGAACCACCCAAGGTAGAGGATTACAAAGTATGAAAGATTTTATGGGGATATATATGGAAGATTTATTTGGACTATGGATATAATTCCTTTTGCTAGTACAACAATGATACTGGGCAATGCAGAAAAGAACTAAACCAACTTGAGAAAAGAGTTCAACTAGGGTGTGCCTGGTTTAAAAATTTTGTTCTGAATAATTAGTGTTTTTTTGGGTTTTTTTAAACAGTCTCTCAATATAGATGGTATCACAGCCAAATTTGCATGACAGTTATGCTAATTTGCATGAGACTAGTGTGCTTGGCCATTAAAAAAAAAAAACAAAAAAAAACAGTCAATCTGTGGTTGTGGCTACAGGTACACAAGAAAGAGGTTTCTTTGTGTTGGGAGGTAGTTGGAAGAGCATCACTTGGATTTGTTTTTTTGTTGTTTTTTTTTTTTTTTTTTGGTTTTACAAAGACTACTTCATATCTTTCTTCAATTTATTGTTACTCTTTTCTAGTTTACACAAAAGAAGGAAAAAAAAAAGATAGAAAACAGAAAGATACAACCCCTTCTCTTCTTCATATTTCCATACTGGCTGGATGCCTGAAGAAAGACTGTAGAATGGATAAACTAAAATTTGGTAACAACAAACAAAGAGATCAAAAGCTGGAACAACTCCAGGAAGTGGTTTCTCTTTTTCAGATATTGCATTCAGACATTGATTTTCTATAGAAAACTATTCAACAGACACATATAGAATGGGAGGAGTCAGGTGAAAATAAAATTTATGTAATTATAAGTTTAACTAAACCTTCTAAAAAAAATGGTAGCAATCAGCTCCACTCACTTATCTTGTCAAAGCAAAAGAAACCAGATACTTACAATTCTATGACTTGGAGGACAGAAAAAAAGGGGATCATGCACACCAAGCCTACCACTCATTCTGAGGCCTCTGGCACTTTACAGGAAGCAGTAAAAACGATGACCAACCAAAAATGTATCCACACCAAAAGGGACTAATCACAGCGAAATAAAACAAAATATGATAAAAAAAAAAAAAAAAAAAAAAAAAAAAAACACTTTTTATCAATTCTATTTTATTTTTTGCTTCTCCCCCAATAGAAGTAAATAAGTTCACCTATCATCCAGTACACCCTCCTCTTTGGTCTTTTGAACAGGAGTAGAGGTTTATCCCTTGTTTCCGGTTTAGGATTGGGTTTCCGGTTACTTTTAAAGTCTACTACCACACTATACTTCTAACGTCTCTAACTGAACTGAGAAATGTTATTCACTAATTAAATTTTGACCTCTTCAATCTAGAATTAGTCATTATCCCCAAGAACTTCACTTCTAGACCTTTCTTAGACTCTTACAACACCATATAGTAACTCTCTACCTGGAGTGGTTAACTTGTATTGGATGATGAACATTAGTATATATACATAAATAAACCTTACCTTCACACATGCCAAATTTTTCATCCCGTCCATTCAAGCAATGATTTTGTCCATCACAGGCAAGAAGATATGGGAGACATTGGTCACTGTCATTTTCACACAAAAATTCATGAGATGAGCATTTCTGGGGAGTGTCAGTATGACCTGTGAAAGAAATGTCAGTTGTCATTTCATCTGATGTATCACTGAAAACACCTGAAAGCATTTGACCCAGTGATGAATGCTACAACTTCCCAAAGTACAATTTGATTAAATCAAAAAAATTCCTATACAAGAATTTGATCAATGTATTTTAGTTTTTCTTTCAAGGAGTATTTATATTTTAACTTACTGGTACAAGACTACAAAAAAAGATTAAAAAAAATATATTCAAACCTGTATGTTTGTTGCAGTTCAATTCATCTGACTGGTCAGCACAATCATAGATGCCATTACAGAGATAAGCCATTTGAATGCAACCAGAAGATTCAAGACAATGGAACATGTCATGTCCACATTGCTCCACAGTACCACAATTCATTTCATCTTCACTTTTCATACAATCATCTTCACCGTCACAAGTCCAGGCCATTGGAATACACTGATTATTCCCACACTGGAAATGGTCACTTGGACATGATGAGGAGATGGCTTAAAAAAAAAAAAAAAAAAAAAAAAAAAAAAAATCTTGTCATCAAATGTTAACAAAAGTATTAAAAAAAACCTATTTTTACGATATTGGTCTGCAGATTAAATGTCCATTGTGAGATATGTATAAAAATTCAAATATTATACTGTGTCTAATGTGTTGGTATTACAATTTTGAGGATATCTACTAAAGGCTATTGTGATTCCCACCAGGAAATATCATATGTCTGAATCAAATTTAATGTCAAGCAGGAACCTTTGACCTAAAAAGTGGTGACCCTAATATTAACTGGATTCACCTTAAGAGATATCAAAGTAAGGTTTGTACTCAGTGTCACATCAGAACATCAAAAGAGCTAGGAGCCTCGGAGGGTTATATAAATGTCCTACCCATGAAGGTGAAAGCAGAGCCCTTCATATCCTCATAAGATTGAATGCATTCAGAAGTGAATAAAAAAAATTACTTAACATAAGAATTTAGTTGTGTATTATTATCAGATGTTACATTATAAAGGGTTTTGAGAAGTTGCTGTGACCAGAAATCTTTCCAAGGCTCTGCAGCTCCACATTTTATAGGCGGGGGAAATACTGTAAATAATGCTTTTGATGACATTCTTGGCTGATGTAACAAATTGCTGATATTTGTATTAAGAAGCCTGACTAAAGACATTAAATTATAATAATGATACAGTGCACTTCAATGTGTCATATTGGTTAGCAAGCTTGTCTTACTAGAACAATTACAATTGAGTAGTGAGTTTGCTCCTCACTGAGAGTCCCATACTTTTGGCCTTGTACCACATCTATGCTTAGAAAATCATAACAACAATAGTGATAACTGTTTAAATAGTCTAAAATGTGAAAACCACTCAAAAAGGCAATTGATTGATAAAGCGGTTTCAATAGAAATCCAATTAAACAGTACACAGAGATTCTTGTGTTTGTCAGTTTCACTACCAAAAGCAGAAGGCTTTCAACTTGCAGCACAGTTTAGAGGTGCCAAGAAAAAAATACAAAGATAACATGAAAAACATTTTTTGCTTAATTTAACATGACTTCCTCAAAGGTTTTGAAAGCATTTTAATAAATAGAAGCTAAAGAAGTGATGAGAAACACTAACAGGGTTCGTTGTTTGAGTTTAATGTCATTCTTGAGTACTAGGTGATTATTTTCACCAAACAAAATGTTAATCCTGTCAATGAAAGTTGAATTTCTTGGTTGTGTAGTCATATCCTTCTATGGCAACACCTAAAACAATCTTGACTGAAATTGAGAGCCAGGATACAATTTCAAATATATATATATATATATATATATATATAGAACTAGTATATAACACACTATATTTTGAGGGGATTCCATATGTAGTAAAAGGGAAAATAATATTTATAAATGATGCACATTGCTAAATGTTAATTAGAAAGAATAAGAATATTCTATTTTAGGACCTACATACATAAAAGGTTTTATGTCAAGAAAAAGTTTAAGGCTACGTCAAGTCTGTTAGGTAAATTTTGACTTGAAATTTTCAGTGTATGATGTTTGATCTGTGATGAATGGAAAAATACCAAGTGCACTGACATGAAAATGAAAAAAAAAAATATTTATAAAATTTCCTTTTTCCATTCATTAGGCTAGAGACTTATTGATGTACATACAGTGTGTGGCAGAAATACCTCCCAGAAATACCATTTAGTATCTTACCATTATGTGGGAGGATTTTCTGCTGCACACTGTACATCTTCAGGTTGGTATATTTATTAAGGCATTAATGGTGTCTAATTGTCATCAGTTATCCTGAAAGGAGAAAGCAAACCTCAAATACTTACGACAGTTTTCTTCATCACTATTATCATCACAATCTTGATGTTGATCACATTTCTTTCTGGCAGGAATGCAGACTTTGTCTCTTCTGCACAGGAATTCATTTGAATTACATCTGGATGGAGTAGAGCTGTTTGTTATGCCTGAAAAATATTTCAAAGTTAGCAACTTTATTAATGCAATAATTCTTTTCTTTTTTTATTAAAGTTAATAGTTTTTACGCAGAAGAGATTTCTGTGTAGAGTGGAACTTTTTTTGAACATTATATGAACTGCAGATCTTCTGAATCTTTTTCATTAAGCCCTTGACATAAAGTAGACAAACCGTGGCAATTTTATAGTCATCCTCCTTGTCCATTCTGTTCCCACCGGCTGATGCAACATTTGATGGGTACTTCTTATTCTGAAGAGTGCGTTTGATGCTTATTTCTTGTTGGTATGTGGCTGGGTTGCCATTTATGATTTTTACCCAGTATTGTAGGCATCAAATGATCCCTTTCTTCACACTGTATAAATGGTTGGAATTGAAGTTGAGGTATTGACCAATGAATGTTGGCTTGTGATATACAGACGTTTTGAACCCATTCTCTGTGCGAGTTATTAGTTCATCCAGTAAGGCTAGCTGGTTACCATTTGTTTCTTCTATTGTGAACAGGATCAAAGGTCTTGTTGAGTTTACATGGCTCAGCAGTATTTGTACAGCTTCCTGGTGTGGCCAGAGTATGAAAGTTTAATCTACAGATCACAGCCATACTGTTGGCTTTTTGGTGCCATTTGTAAAGCCATTTCCTCAAAGTATTCCATGTATATGTTTGTCATCACTGGTGACAATAGTGAACCCATAGACAAACCTTCCTCCTGTTGGTATATGCCAGACTAATTGAAAGAATGCTGTCTATACACAGAACATCAACATTTCTATCAGATTATCTATTGGAATGTTAGTACATTCTCCTAGGGAGGGATTTCATTCCAATTGGTTTGAAACCATTGTTAGGGTCCCATCTATAGGAACTCTGGTGAACAGGTTTACCACATCCAAGTTTACCATCCGATCATTAAGGATGGAAGTCCCTTGGATCAGTTTCACTAAGGAATCTGCTCAGAGTGGGTATGAAGACTCCCTGTAGCTTATTATAGATTTCAGTGGATTACCAACTTTGTGAATCTTAAGGAGACCATACATGTGCATCAGTTTGATGTAACATTGAGACAGCTGTCTATATTTATTTAGTGCAAAGTAGGCCTTGTCCTTATTTAGGATCTGTGACTGCTTCCTCTCAGTTTTTAGGGTCCTTTTTCATTTTGCTATAGCTGCCAATTTATTGGAGTATTCCAACTTGCCAATCACTGAAGCATTGCCTTAGTCAGCTGGCTGTATGATGATACTCCTGTCTCTCTGTAAGGTCTTAACTACCAACCATTCTTCCTGCATGTGGTATCATTTAGGTGGTTTGGCCTTTTCTAGTACCCGTCTCACTCTATCTGGGCCTACAGGATTTTCAAGACAATTTCCATTACTTGAGCTATCATGTCTAAGTATAGAACCCACCTGACCATTGTGGTGAAGTTGAGACCCTCCGTTTAGCACCGATTCCGCAGAGACATTCAACTGCTGATTCCTGACATTAGCAACTTCTCAAATCATGGTGGACCTTGTTGCTGTTCCAATTCTGTTCTTTCAATCGAGACATTGGTTACTTCCAAGAAAAGCACAAAGAGTAGTGGAAGAAGCAGGACATGCCTGCATAAAGGAAAGGATTCTCCACAACTGCTGAAGAAAACATTAGCTGGAACATGAAATATCCGCAAAAACCCGGACATTACTTAGCAAAATGACAGATGAGTCAGACAAAAACAGAAACCAACAAAACTTGGATAAGTCATACAGTCAAGAATTTCAAGGTTCACCACATACAAAACTTGTATGGATGAAAGAAAAGAATAGCATAATGGTCACATGTAGACATAAAAAACAAACACCTCTTGAAAAATGTTGAACCAGACGGATTTCAATTCAAGCCATATATCCTCATTTCTACATGATTTTTTTTAAATATATATGTCTACCTATATTCATTTATTTACTTTAAGTTCAGATTTTGATGTATGATTGTAGATTTACTAATAATATATGTAATATTTAAACACTTGCTCATTTTCTGTTTATAGTTGTTCTGGACTATGTTCTGCATATTTCTTGACAACATGGAAGAAAAAGGACTTCTTTTGAAGCTTCACCAGGGCAATCAGTACAATCCACAATACCTGACTGACCTTGCCAATGATCTTGCATTAATTTCTCAATGTATCAAGGACACGGAATCCTTGTTGCAACCACTCGAGCAAGCAGTGAACCAGAGAGGCCTCTATTTCAACGAAAGTAAGACAAAATACATCACAAACTCCCCTGAATCATCCGAGTTGAATTAGTTCAATAATACCGCCATCAAAACAGTTGAGAACTTCAAATATCTTTGATCTCACATCATAGATTCCCAAAAAGCCTTCAACATACATGCATTCCATGTAAGAGCTTTGAGTAACAAACTTGACAAGATTTGGCACTCAAATCTTCCATCCTTCTTAAATGACCAAACTTTTCAAGCATTGATTGAACCAGTCCTACTGTATGCATCAGATGCTTAAACATTATCTGTTCACATTGAAAGATGACTGGATGGAGCATATACAAATCTAGTAAGAAAAATACAGAACATCAGTTGGAGATTCCGTGCAATGTTTGACACAAGCTAACCAAGACCAATCTCTCTTAAGCTGAAGCAAAAACAACTACAGTTTGCCAGCGACTGTCACCAAGTGGATAGGGAAATCATTTCATCCTTATTCCTATGGCAGCCTTCTGGAAGTGTTTTCTCACAACAATTGACTTTCCCCAGAAACCATAGCTCAGGACTCAAGGTTGGACATTGGGGATTTGTGGACAGCAATACAGGATTGAACAGTGTGGAAAGGGATTATCAATGGAATTCTGACCAACCATAGGGAGGTTGAAGGACGATGACGATATTTACTAGTATGCCTAAATATATTCTGTTTGATTACATGTATACCTATGTTTCTTTTACTAATAAAAGTATGTATTTTGTGTGTATGTATAATTTGTGATTTCTTTTATATAGGATAGATGAGAATTTATATCTACATATTTACAATTATGTGAATCATGTATGTGTATACGTATATATGTGACGTCATTATGTTTCTTTTATATAAAGTACAGTTATATGATATATACATTTGATCCAATATCTTTCCCTTTTAGCTTATACAAAATCACATACTCTAAATTCAATATAATTTTTGATGTATCATCAATTACTCAAAATTATTTGCTTTGTATCTGATTAAGTATAGTTTAGTGGATTTTATAGACAATATTACAGCATTTCAAAGCTGAAAATAATTCCTTTTGTAAGCGGGGAGGGAATAGAATAATATTTAATATATGCAGGGTCAGATTATGACCTTTTTAATGTTCCCACCCCACCCCAAAAATACTTACAATTTTCCTCATCCGAGTTGTCTCCACAATCATTAATGTTATCACAACGTTCACTTGCATAAATGCAGAATCCATTTTTGCATTGAAATTCTGACTTACTACAAGATGGTAATGCTGTTGACACATTTGAAATTTGTGAAGTTGCACGAGAAGGAACAGGAGTTGTAAAAGCTGAAAAGATTTTTTAAAAAAATTTAAAACAAATTAGGAAAAGCTGAGTTAATAAATGCTCAATTTCATATTTATTTTTAAATATTAATTTAACACATTTTCGGATTAAAACTTTGAAAAGGCATTGAAAAAATTCACTACATATTATTCAATAACCTCCCCCCCCACACACCAAAAAAAGTAAAACTTGTCAGAACTTTGCAAAAATTAACTAAAACAATAGAATGTAATCTGTGTTCTTCAAACTTTCCCATTCTCAGTGTTCTCATTCTGTCTCACTCCCTGTGAACAAAATGCGGAATACTCAAACTAACTTGTTTATTGAGTTCTAAATATCTTGCAAATAATTTTTGCTTTTAAGGTAATTCATACAACACTAAAAACATGAGCAAGATACATAAACAAAGTGAATTTTAACAGTAGTACAAATAAGGTCAACTGACAGCTTTGTAGACTCGTCTTTTTCTTACACCTACGTACGGAAAACCAATAAAAACTGTACTAGGCGAATCAACCAATCTCATTGGTTAATGACACAATAATCTAAAAGTTCACGTGCAAAAGCGAAATTGCGCCAAAACTGCGAGCCAATTTAGGACTTTTCAGGACTTATAAAAAGTAAGCATGACTGCCCCAAACAGTCAGTAACGAACACCCACAGAGAAATTGTCAACATACTCCACGTCACTCGAAATCACGATTTTACCACGCAAAGGTACATCAACGCTGACTCACTCGCAATTAAAACTCAACCAACTCTGTGGACATCGATTCTCAAACATTGCTTATCTGAAGTGAATTATATTCGCTACCTATTAAGTAACATCAATGTGCGAACGACCTTAAAAACATTAGTCAAAAAGTAGATCACTCCTTAAGAACTCCTAAAAAGACACTTAATATTAACAATTTTAATATCAACACAAATCTAAAACAGACTGCAAATGAACGAACGATTACAAAGAGAGACATTCTGAAATCTAAAACATCATACACATTTTGCCAACATAACATACCAATTATCCTGCTTGTATAATGTTTTGAATTGTATATAAATGTTACATTAGTTTCTAATTGAATATGTCTTGTTCTTAATCGTATTTTAAATTTCGTTTATTTTGCCACTGACGAATATCTTGTCTCTGTATAAAAGAAAAAATTTGCAGATATCACTATCACAAGATGAGCTACGATCATTTCAAAATGCAAAAGATGCACTACAGAACTGTGCCAAACTAACTCACATTAATTCATCGGAGAAAGCTAACCTCACCTTAACAACAGATGCATCAGCCGACACAGTTGGCGCTGTGTTGCACCAAATTACTGATGGCATCAAAACACCTTTGTCTTTTTTCTCACTAAAGCTAAATGCTACACAGAAGAAACATAGCACTTTTTCAAGAGAATTACTTGCCGTTTATTTGGTGATACGGCATTATTGACACATCCTTGAGAGTAGAGACTTTATCATTCTCACAGATCATAAGCCGTTAACTTATGCACTGCATGCAAAGTCCGATAAACTAAACCCTAGAGATATTCGCTACCTGGTTTACATCAGTCAATTTACATCGAACATTCGATTCGTAAAAGGACAGAATAATATCATTGCAGATGCATTATCGAGACCTACGCTTGATGTGATACAATCATCCTCACTCGAATTCGACACACTTGCTGAAGAACAGTTGAGGGACGACACACTCCCTTCAGTGCAGGCAGATACCTCTTTGAAATTAGAAAGACATCCACTCCCTTTCATCGACAAGCTTGTTTATTGCGATATCTCAACAGGTAACCCTCGACCCTACCTGCCTCCGTCGATGAGAAAAACAGTTTTCGATCATTTTCATTCACCAGCTAATCCTGGAGCGAAGGCTACGCTGCGGACCATATCTGACAGATTCGTCTGGCCCGGTATGGCTTCCGATGTGAAACAGTGGTCCCACATATGCCAGCGTTGCCAGGCAACAAAGATAAGTCGTCATACGAAAGCACCATCATCAACCTTTATGGCCCCTGACGTTCGTTTTACTCATATGCATGCCGACCTTGTGGGTCTGCTTAACAGGACCAATGGATACGAATATATTCTGACTATCGTAGATCGCTTCACACGGTGGCCTGTGGCCGTACCGCTATCGACGATAACAGCAGAAGCGGTGGCCAACGCCATCTTTCAGAATTGGATTTCATTATTTGGATGCCCTGCGGTTATTACTACCGACAGAGGCCCTAAGTTCCAGTCGACTTTATTTACCGAGTTCGTCAATTTGCTCGGAATTAAACACATTTCTACTACGGCATATCATCCCTGCAGCAACGGATTAGTAGAACGTGTTCATCGACAGCTCAAGTATGCATTAACAGCATCTACCAGTGCTCGTACATGGGTAGATAAGCTACCATTTGTGATGCTTGTGCTAAGAAATACAATCAAACTAGATCTGAAGTGTACTAGTGCAGAGTTGGTGTTCGGGGAAACCAACAACCCTTCCAGTACAAATCTTTCACAATGTTACGGATTCTACCCCTACCAGTTATTTTGTGTCCGATCTTAAACAAAAAAATGATGGAGATAATATATATGCCCACACGGGTTTACAAGAAACCGTATTACGTGCCAATAGACTTAAATTCCTCAGAATATATTTTCCTGCATCGTGACGCAGTTCGGAAACTTCTAACACTGAATTATACTGGACGACATCTGGTAACCTCCAGAACACCTAAGTATTTCGTAACAGACATTGCTGGTAAACAAAATACTGTCAGCATCGACAGACTCAAACCAGCATACGTACAGTGTAATGACATCATTCAAACACCACTAAACCCAACAGCACCAGAGCAATCAAACACACAAACGACTACTAAAGACATGTCTCCATCAACCAAGTCTACCCGCACAAAGTCGGGCAGACATGTTCATTGGCCAGCTAGATTTCGCACATGCATTACATATTAATGCCTATTGACATTAGCCATTAATCTAGGGGGAGGTATTGTAGACTCGTCTTTTTCTTACCTATCACCCCTAGCAACTGAACAGTCTATATCTTACGCCTACGGACGGAAAACCAATAAAAACTGTACTAGGCAAATCAACCAATCTCATTGGTTAATGACACAATAATCTGAAAGTTCACGTGCAAAAACGAAATTGCGCTAAAACTCCGTGAGCCAATTTAGGACTTTCAGGACTTATAAAAATGGCGCCGACTGTCCCAAGCAGTCAGTAACGAACACCCACAGAGAAATTGCCATCATACTCCACGTCACTCAAAATCACGATTTTACCGCACAAAGGTACATCAACGCTGACTCACTCGCAATTAAAACTCAACCAACTCTGTGGACATTGATTCTCAAACATTGCTTATCTAAAGTGAATTATATTCGCTACCTATTAAGTAACATCAATGTGCGAACGACCTTAAAAACATTAGTCAAAAGGTAGATCACTCCTTAAGAACTCCTAAAAAGACACTTAATATTAACAATTTTAATATCAACACAAATCTAAAACAGACTGCAAATGAACGAACGATTACAAAGAGAGACATTCTGAAATCTAAAACATCATACACATTTTGCCAACATAACATATACCAATTATCCTGCTTGTATAATGTTTTGAATTGTATATAAATGTTACATTAGTTTCTAATTGAATATGTCTTGTTAATCGTATTTTAAATTTCGTTTATTTATTTGTTGTGGATGCAGAAAGTCATACAACCTACACAAATTCCTTCTGATTCTTTCAAGCATAATTAATAAATTCTGCACGTCCCCAACAGCTTTGCCTACTGCTGTAATCACAACGTATTAACATGCATACATAAAATAATGTAGTGACATACATATTTTCACTTGTACTAACATAATTCATTTCTTTTGTGTTGTAAAAAGAAAAACCAAACATTTGTTTAATTATATTTGCAAGGAACTTTGTAATTTGTTTTTTTTCAACTTGAAAGAAGGAAAAGATTACTTTTATACACAATAAAAAATTATTCAAATTTGTTGAGCTGTGTTTGAAGATTTTGCTTTTCACACTTTCCCCTACAAGATCTATAAAAATATATATATATATATATTTATATATACTCACTACAGTTGACTTCATCAGAATTATCTGTGCAATCATTCTCACCATCACAACGCCATGTAGGATGTATGCAGTGTTTATTTTTACATGTGAATGTTCCAGTAGGACATGTAACATGGCTGCAGTTTTTCTCATCAGAATAATCAGGGCAATCCCCAGCACCATCACAACGCCAAGTTAGTGGAATACAGGATACTGAGTGAGAATTACAAGAAAATTCAGTCGTAAGACACGTTCCTGGGAAAAAAAAAAAAAATTATATAAATAAATAAAATAAAAATAGAAGTCCAATGTTGAAATCAACCTTATTATCACAACTCCTGCAACAACACCATCCATTCCCTTGAACAATGTCAGTGGCATGGTGAGGGGAGAACATGCTTCCCATGCATAATAAAATTATTAAAACATTACAATAGTTTAAATATTTTGTTTGAAGCTTTAATTTTGATTTCAATTACAAGAAAATAGACAATAGAATGGTTAAATGTAAAAAAAAAAAAAAAAAGAAAACCACAAATGGCTTATTGTTTATTGAATGAGAAAAAGTTGAGTTCTGTCAAAAAAAAAAAACAAAAAAATTCCCATCTTCAAGTCAAGGAGACAATAGTCTCACACTGCAATGATGCCTGGGCTCAATTAGTAAAATAAATGCTGCAGAAATATCACAAAAGAAAAGAAAGAAAAAAAATATCTCCCCAGGTGCAGATGTTGGATTTCTCTAGATCACAAACACACAAAAATAAAATTAATTGCTTTGTTTTAATCTTTCAGATGTACTGTGCAACTTTACATGCATGTATGTAAATTGCTTATATCTGCTTTGTTCAGAATTGATTTATATGTGCCTGTGTTATTTAATGTATACACAAGCACATGTGCGCATTATATATATATATATATATATATATATATATATATATATATATATGCAAGTTTCATTAAAAAACAACTGACAATGTACTCTAGTTAAGTTTGTGTTCTTATGAATTATTCTCTTTTGGATGCAAATTATATAAAAATTGTCTAAATGTTTTATATGTCCAAGTGTTTTTGGCTAAACTTGGAGCCATTATCAGGGATGAATTTTATTTTTACTTTTAACTGAATGTATGAAATGTTTTATATATTTATCTAGAGTTATAAATGAATGTTTTACTTTCCAAACACGGTCAACACATTGCGGCCGTGTTCAGAGTTGATATTATTGAGTGTTGGCTTTTTCTTTTTTGTTAATAATGCTACCATTATTTTTAGCCTTTTTGTACATGTGCATGATGCTTTATTATATTTGTATATAAATTTAAATGTTACATATAGAGTTTGGTAGGTTTCCATGTGTATTTAAAGGAGACCTAATTGAGCTATGGAGATTATATATAATTAGACCGAGTTTGAAATAAGCCATTGGAATAATGCATTCTTCCTCGCACTCAGTCTGGACAACTACGACCCTGGCCTGAGCAATAAAATCAAAGTTGAAAAAATAAAAAAACAAAAAAAATAAAAAAATCACATTCAGAAGCAGTGTCCATGAACTTGAGTATAATTATGTATTAACTAGTGTTTCATAATAACCGATTAATGTTGGCTGCATGGATAATATGTTATATAATGTCACATTTTTTTTTTTATCCCATGACCTTGTAGGGTCATAGGGGTACCATGTGTACTGCAAAAGTGGTGTTTCTTGGGCAAGATAGCCTGATGGAGCTGCACCCTATCCAGGCCAATTTTGTGTTCAGAGTTTTGCCTTCTCCTAGACCAGTTGCAGAACCCAGTCTTTCCTGCTATTTACCCATAGATGCAGGGAGAAGAGGATTCATACCTTCCCCAAGGGCATTAGCACATAAGTGAATGCAATGGACCCGAATGGAATTTGAACTTGGCTCTCAGATTCCTCAATCCAAGCCGCTATCCATACTACACCGCGTCTCCTACAATAGTAATGTTAATGGTACCATAATACTTTACAAATTTCTCTTGTGGGAGGATTAAAACACACACACAAAACAAAGAACAATTTCTAATGCAAAAATATTAATTGAAACAAAATTAAGTAAATTTCCTATTTTTATATTTTCAATAATAGTCAATATCAGCAATATTGTTGATTCCAATGTGTTCTTTACTGTCACAATACTGAATGAAATGATAAAATGGTTGCCTTTACATTTTATACATTCTTTTCAAATTAAGCTTCTATGCAACTTTACTTCTTTCTTGTTCTCAACTTTTTTTCTTATTAAATAAACGAAAACCCAATTTGTGATTTTCTTTTACAACTAACATTCTATTTTCTTTTCAACAAAAATATTTAAATTATTTCAATATGTGTGCAAAAGATAATCTAGAAAACTGATCCCCGACTTCATGTACACAGACTTTAAAAATAGTGTTAAAAAAAATAAACCTGCTTTAAAAAAATATTTTGCAAAAATAAATTTTTTTATTCCAATATAATTTGGGATTGTGCATGCAAAATCTGCAAGTCATGTCTGGTCTTCATACATACACAAGATATAAAGATATGTAACATGAAATGTTTTGTGCTTTACAAAGTAATGGACGCAGAGAAATTATATAAATCTAAAATGACAGATGAAATTGGGACATAGAAAATGGGTTTCCTTTTAATGTCATTGATTCAAAAAAAAAAAAAAAACAAAAAAAAAACAAAGCAGTCAAGAAATACAAAAATGATTTTTGGGTAAAAAAAAAATTAAATCAATACTAATCTATACTTTGACCTTAAATAATGAATAAAAATAAGTAACATTAAATCTAAACTTGAGAATTTTCATTTTTAATAATTTTGCTTTAATTAAACAATTATAATTAAGTGGCTATAATCATTATAATTGATGAAATATTCATGTTGCCAATAAAACAACAATTGAATCCTCAGGTTCTTTGAGTAGTGCTAAATGTGATCATATGAAAGCTTAACTACAAAATCTTGGGAATGTATTTAAGATTATACGAAAATAACAGGATTTAATCAAAATTATTTCACTGGACAAAATTCATGCAAAAAGCGTTTACAAAAATAAAGTCATAAAAAAATTGAAAAATGTCATAAGGGACACAAAGACAAGTTATTTAACTTGTTATTCCATGTTCTTCAAGAAATTACATGAAGATTAAATTTGGTCTGAGAAAGAAAGATTTAAAAAAAAATAAAAAAAAAAGAGCATCACCCTCTTTGCAGTTTTTCTCATCTGAGTTGTCATGACAATCATTGTCAAAATCACATGTCCAATTTGCAGGAATGCAGCGGCCATTGTTGCAGGTAAAATCATCTGGAGAACACGTGAGATATGCTGAAATTACAAATAACACAACATCAGTGCAATTGTTCACTAGAATGCATTACATTTTAACAAACTTATTGGTACTTAGAGAAACTGTGTTATCAATAGAACTAAATTTATAAAGAGCATTTTATTTTTTTTTGTTTTTAGAAATCTTAGGACTAATTCTTTCAAGTGTGCACAATGAATTAAAAGTTATTTTTTCTTTCGCATATTATCATGTGATGAATCGGAGAGATATTATTTTGATTAATAAAATTTTATAAACTGAATATGATTACCTTTTGATAATGTCTATAAAAAGAACAAAGAGAACAGTTTCAAATAAGCAATGATAAAGTTTCAGTGATAAACATCCAATCAACTTATTTTCAATTGATATATTTAGATTTGAATATTTTATTGTTGCATACAAGTGAAAAATATGTACCTGACTGATATCATACAAATGAAAATGTCGATATTTAAGAAATGAATTGGAAAACATCCATTGATTAAAAGAATTCTCTTTTGGAATATGACAAGATTCTTCACAACACAGGAAGATTAGCATCAAATAAAGTTCACAAAGTAAATGAGAAACACAAGAATTTGTAGACTGTCTTCATTCCCACTGTAATGTGCTGAATTCTAGATAAACCTGGTGGCTGAAAGGATTCTAAGTAAAGGCCAGCATTTGAGATAAAGATATTCAAAACAAGTATGCTATTCATGAGTTTTGCAAACTTTATTT
Organism: Acanthosepion pharaonis; assembly: GCA_903632075.3. Classification (NCBI taxonomy): domain Eukaryota; kingdom Metazoa; phylum Mollusca; class Cephalopoda; order Sepiida; family Sepiidae; genus Acanthosepion; species Acanthosepion pharaonis. The sequence goes on from CAHIKZ030005338.1 coordinate 368,833, forward strand.
CTCCATACTTGTTCTTGTGCCAGACTATGCAACGTCCAGAACTGCACCACTCATTCCTCCCAATTCTATGACATCATGAATTAATATCTACAGTGTAGAATCATGATTAGCAAGCTTGTCGTGCTAAACATTACCATTAGTTATTTCTGTGCTTACGAAGGTAAATCAATGTCTGTTGTTTAACAATTAGCTGAGTTTTGATCTAAAATGTTACTGCATATTATCCCATCTGTGTTATATGTAACAATCAGAGAATTAAATGAATATTTGAGACTAAAGATTTTTGCTTTTTTATCAATAAGCAGAGTTTAAAAGAATATTTGATTTTTTTGGTAATGATCGCTAATGAAAGTGATATTTCATTTTTTTTTTTTTTTTTTTTTTAATTTGTAACTCTTTGCCTTCCCCAAAAAAAAAAAAAAAAAAAAATAAGAGAGAGAGAAAAAGAAAAAAAAAAGAAAAAGAAAAAAAAAGAAAAAGAAAAAAAGAGTGATGTAGAAAATAATGAGTCGTGCAAACCATAAGAGGATGTGGAGTCTCGAATAAGAAGAGGATGCAGAGCGTATGTGATACTCACTGCAGTTTTTCTCATCAGACATGTCGCCACAGTCATCTTCATGGTCACACATCCAACGTTTAGGAATGCAAAGAGAATTTGGACATCGGAAGTCACCTTCTGAACATTGGCGATATTCTGTTTAAAAACAAAAAGGCATACATAAGCTGAGCATGCAAGGTTTTAATCATTTGCCACTAGGCCTTTGCTGTATAATTTTTGGTCATCTAACAGATTAGTTTTATTTCCTTTCAGGTTTTGAAAGAGAAAAGCAATTCAGTACATAGAGATGCAACAAATTCTTTTTATTTTAAAAAGAATTAAATATCAAAAGTTTTATTATCAGATCATTCTATATCATTTCAAAGTCATTTTGGGACTAAGCAAGTTCAACATGAAATAGCCAAGTTTAAATTGGTACATAGCAAATTCAAAATGGGATAGTCAAATTCAAAATGGAATCAGCAAATTCGATTTGAGACTTAGCAAGTTCAAAATGGATTAGGGAAATTCAATTTTGGACTGAGCAATTATTTTGCTAAAAAAGACTTTAAAATTAAATACTTTCATCATAAAATAATTATGTTCAACTAAACTACTATTGAAATGTTTTATCTTCTAGGAGCAATCAATAAATCAAGAAAATTCATGAAAAGTGTATATCTTTTGGATGCAACTTTCAGCACTTAAAATCTCTCACTATACCTGTCTTTTTTCAAACTGTCTTGATATATGAATTCAGTATTTCCTTGCTGCTTTTTCTTAGGACTTTCGAGATTTGCCCTGTTGTTCCCCAAATCATTTCATTTTGAATAACTATTTTATTCTCTCTTTTTTAAAACTATATACAGTCTATCCATCACTTTCTTTCTTCTTTTCTTCTCCCTGATTGTCTTAAATACAAGTGCCAGAAACTTCAACTTTGACACAAATTTATCTTTAAGAATAGCCTCTTGTAAGGAATCTATAGTAAAATCTATGCAACACAGCACTCCAGTTTTTAATTATCTGATTTACCACCCAGTTGATTTTTTTAATCCATGATATTTGTTTATTGAAACATGCAGATACGTTAAAAACATTTTTCCATAATGGACCTGCTACATCCCATTCTGGACTTGGCTATTTCAGTTTGAACTTGCTTGATCCCAAAATAATTTTCATTAGTCCCAAATTGAACTTGAAATGGTATAGAGTTGTCTCAATAGCTGAATATTTTAAGAGGTGACAAAAAAAATTAAAGATAAACAACATTCAGCATTGAATTCATAATTGTGGTTTGCATTATCAAAAAAAAAAAAAAAAAAAAAAAATAAAATTTTGAGAAGCAAATTGGGCCAAGAAATCTTTCAGTACTCTTGAGTAAAAGTACTCTTAAGAATGTTATTTTTCTTGAGTTGTCAGATAAGTTCATTCATTACTTTTTTTTAATGTTATTTGAAAAAATATTTTTACCATACTGTTTTGTTAGCTCTCTCTCCTCCCTCTTAAAACTTTTTGTTTATAGACAGATTTATTAAAATTACTAAAAAAAAAAAAAAAAAATTTATCTGACAACCCAATACAACAATCTGAATTTTTCACAGTACAGTATCATTAGTCACATTATATATAAACAGCCTCCAATATCACTGGTGCTTACATTACAACCAATTGCAAAGAGCTACATTCCAAATTTGAAAATTACTTCTACAGTTTTAAATTTTAAAAAGAAACAGTATAAAGAGAATGTGTTTGTGCAGACATACACAAAATTAATGTATCAGGTAATCTAAGAATAATTCGTGTGTGTGTGTGTGTGTGTGTGTGTGTGTGTGTGTGTGTGTGTGTGTGTGTGTGTGTGTAAACCCCAATATTGCACAATTTGAAAGGTTCAATAATGCTCAAATAAATGTAAAATTGATTCTGTACATCTTTTTTGCTTTAATTGACCTCACAAATAAACAAAGATCACACATAAAATTTACATAGGTACTTTGCCACACATGATATTTGAAAACTACAACATCAAAAATGGAATGCAAATAAAATTTAAAAAGAAGTATTAACAGATGACCAAATTAAATATTAACAGCAGTTAATCAATTAAACTGAAGGTTTTAAGGATTCAGTTAGGCACTGAATATTGCTATTGGCAAAATATAGTAACAACATTTGCAAAGCATAAAGGCAAAACAGAGAAGAAAAAATGAAAAGAGAAAAAAGATGGAGGGGGTAGAAAGAAAACGAGGAGGAGGGGGGTGAGGCAGACAAAAGTAGTAGAAGGCGAGGCAGAGAAAAGCAGAAAGAAAGGGTGTGGAGGGGAAAAAAAAAAGAAGCAAGGATTCAATTTAACCTTTCTAAATGAAAAAAAAAAAAAAAAGGATTAAAAATTGATAACCAAGAATTTTTTTTCATGCTACATCAAATTTGATAAAAATATTTGATACTTACGACAATTGAGTTCATCACTGTTATCTAAACAGTCAGGTTCATGGTTACATTTCTGTGCTGAAGGAATACACTGCCCATTTAAACACTGGAATTCATGGGCTTGGCAGGTATCTGGTGATAGAAAAAAAAAAATTCATAATCGATAATTAATGCTTACTACTTACAAATTATCAAACAAGAAAATATTAATTTTATGTAAACTTTCTTTCAGATTTTCCTTCCTGATCTCAAAGAATTTTATAGTGAGGGATTTATTCATCAACACAATTGTTGGAGGTTAAAAAGCTGTTTAAAAAAAAAAAAAAAAAAAAAAAATTAAGACATCTACTTACATTAAAAGCTTCTTTTAATCAATTTGAAGACTAAAAATCTATTGAGCAAATGTTTGCCATAATTTCATAAAGTGGTGATTGAACAGATTGGTTGTTAAGAATGCAAAAAGTGAGCACAATCATTAGAAACCAAATGTTTTGGTGTCGGTCCAATGTTCCTCACAAATATCTTCTATGTGCCATATCCTGTCAGTGCATGGGCGATCATGGCTCTCCACAATTTCCTGTCCATTAGAGCTGTTTGTAATTTTTGTTGTGCCATCTATTTACACAACTTGTTAGCTAGGTTGGGAACTATTTCCTTCTGTCCCTCTCATCTCAATATGTCACCAAATAAGGAAAGACAAAAGGAGAGACAGGAAAACAAAAAAGAAAAAAGTAAAAAAAAAAAAAAAATTTTCGCATGGAATCTGAGAATACAAATAAAGGTCTCAAAACTAAAATTAAAAAAAAATAACAACTGGGTTTACCAAAAACCACACTAAATCAAGTAGGTTTTTTTTTATTATTATGAAAAATTATATTTATTGGCCTTAGTTTAAAAAAGTTGACTGTAAGGCACAGCTGAAAGACACTTAAAGAAAAACATTGAAGTTTACTAGGCTGAATCAGAATTTCATCAAAGTGTAGACAAAAAGAAAATGATTGTAAACAGCTTACCATTCATTAACATACAACTTCCATTCCGGTAATTCTCCCCAGGAGGACATAAACAGTCTTCATCTCCAGAGTGAATCAAAGAATGTTGAAAGTAATTCTCACACAAGCAGGTTCTGTTATTCCGACCAACATGTTGTATATGAGGTCTGGGCATGCACAGTTGGGAACACATACCATTATTAATGGAACATGCACTGGGAGCTGAAAGAAAAAGCATGAAAAGAATCAGATTTCAAGAATGCTTTTTACATCAAGTGTAATCACTGTTAAATTAGGAAGAACTAGACAAAATAGAGACTAGCCCAACCATTTAATTTCATGATAATCATTAGTCATTTACTGGGATATGAATTTAATCAAGTTACCTGCATGCAATTTGCAAATCCCATTCATATTCTAGCCGAGGCAGTTTGGCTCCAATTTGTACAAACGCCATTGAGAAAAGCATGCAGACATCACCTCCAATAAATCAGGTCAAGAATCACTCTCTTCTTATGGCCATATTATGTTGGAATACTGGTTTTCATCTAATCACCAAAGTTAAGCAATATTGAACTTTGTCAGTACTCAGATGGGTAACTGCTGAGGAATACCAGGTGCTGTAAGCTATGTGACAGGCCCAGGAAGTCAATGATGGATACAATCTTGCTACTTATACAGAACAGAAAACTTTGCTATATAGAGGTGATTCTGGACTGGTGAGGGGTGATAATCTCTCCCTGTTGCCCAGGACCACAGGTTTGAGAAAAATAGGAGAGATGTTAAGGCACTGGTCATTTAAGCAGTTCTACTAAGAAAGCTATTCTTACAAAAAAAAAAAAATAAATAAAAAAAAAAAAAAAATAAAAAGAGATAATTTTCCTCGGTTGTTTCAGCTCACCAAGCTATGAAAGTAGACTGCTAAATCTAAACAATGGATCTGGTCTATGCAAGCTGATTTTCACTTTAATGCAAACAAAAAATGAGACTGTAGTTGATAGATAGAACTTTCCTTTGACCTTCACAAGTGAAGAACAAGTCAATGGATTTAATTAATATAATTAATTTGGTGTATTTTGGGGGTCTGTTTTTCACAACACTTTGTTACATTACATACTGATCAGTACAAATGGAGCGAGGCATAACAACAACTTTATTGTCGATTTCAAAATTACAGGAAGTGGTGTCACTCCCTAACAGGAGAGGGACACAGCAGGGGAGATAAATAAGTCAAGAGTTGGTTATGCATGCAATGCACCGTACTTTGAGAATTAAAATTAAATCGCAGTTTGTTGTGTACAAAATTTCCTAATTGAAATTACTGCACAAAGAATATTTATGGCTTCTGTCAAAAAAAAAAAAAAAAAAAAAAAAAGTTGTCTTATGAGGTTAAAAGAAAGACTATTTCAAGAATTGCATTCTAGAAAGCCCCCAAATATACTAAACAGGATTAGAATGTTATTTTTCACCCAGAACAACAAAGAGGGGAAGTTATGCATGGGATCAAGAATGATAAAATAAGAATCATGAAGTAATAACTTGTATGTAATGAATGTAAAAAATGAGATGAACATTTGGTAAGAATAAAATTAATAATATTGAAGCATTCTAGAAACAGATATGCTGAACTAATTTTATATATGAAATTAATAGAATAAAAGAAATGGGCAAGTTGATAAAGAAAATAAAAAAAATATCAACTACCACCACATAAAGTGATAAACCTGCCAAACATTCAATATTGTGTCAAGTAACAATGAAAATCCATTTGCATTAATTTGTTCCATTTGTGTCCCCCTTCAAGAGTTGTTATATGGCCAAATTTTACATGATTATTTGTAGAATCAATTAATTTCTACAGAGACTAGAATCTCAAATAACAATCAGATTGTGTTGTTGACACACTTCACTTTATAATAAGAATTTTGAAGTAATATGAGTAATGAAATAAAAGTTGTTAAATTATTTGTTTACATCATAAATAATCTATGATAGCAACAGTGAAGTTAATAGACAATAGAAAATGCTCAAATATCATAAGTGGTTTTCAAATCAACTGTTGATTCATCAGGTCACTTACATTCAAAGGAATATGAGAAATGCGTTGGACTATTTCTTTTTTTTGTTTTGTTTTTTTTTAATAAGAGCTACTCAAGGTAGAGGGTTACTAAATGATGTATGAATGTAACAGGAGGTGGTAAGGAGAGCAGGTTTATGATGATATGTATAGAAGATAACAGTTAACCCAAGATTTGAACAGGTTAAGATTTTAGTGATTGGGAAAACATTCTCTCAGGATAAAGCTTCTTGGAAAGAAACTGTCTAAATGGAACTTCCTCTTTACTAATGGAATATGATGCGAATGAGGATGATTTGTTCCAGTGTGCATGGCATATCAGGTTTTAGCTGTGAAATTCAGAACTAGTGGAACTAAACTCGTAATAACATTTTCCATAGAAGTAGTGAAAGGCTTATGATGTATTCCGGGGGGGTTGTAAAGTGGAAAATTATTCATTGCCCAAAAAGTCACATAAAACTAAAAATTAAAATATTAGTCTATGTATAAACATTGTATCAAAATTGAAAGAAAATGCATGCACATTTTATATGAAACTGTAGAAAATATTAAAACAGGTACTGATTAAGCATCCTAATTTTATTACGAATTTTTATTATAATTCTATATTTTCCTTAGCATTTAAATAATAAATTATAATTTTATGTCTTCACTAGTATCATTTACATAGATTTATTTTCCAATATCAAATCACTATATTTTAATTTAACAGTTTAAGTATAAACTCCTTGATTTGTTCAAATATTTTTAATTTTATTAAGTGTTAAATTTGCAATTTAACCACAGCTTTTCTAAGTAGCAAGTTTGTCATAATGATTTTTCTTTCTTTATTTTGATATTCTTACTGAAGTATAAAACAAAATTATAAACATCCAACTGTTTTTTTCACATATTCTATTTTACATATTTCTTCCTATATTTTCCAGTCATTTTATCACTCACACACACACACACATCTACTCAATAACCTCTAGAACAATTTCAAACATAACCATTACCATCCACACAATAACCATCAAGATAATACAATAGACCTTACAATGCATAATACACAACTGACCAACACATATAGTCAAGCCAAAATATAATACACATGGCATGAAGATTGCATTCAAATGTGAAAGACTGCAACTGCTTGAGATTTGTTTACCTCAGCGTTCACTTTTCTATTTACATACACTCTATCCCTGATATTGAGCACTCTTACCCATAAATATAGCATACTTTAAAACTATACTGTTTTTATATATGTACCGACTTTTCCTCTTGAGACATATTCAATAAAATTTTAATACAGTTTAAAATATTTACTTACTGTTCTGTGATATTTGATGTACAACTTTTAAATCAGTAATACCAATGATATTTTGTTTGAAGAGAGATACACCATATCCTGTATTTTTGTTAGCAGTCAACAAGGCATGTCTGCTTAGATCTGTCCAGTAAATATTTTCCTGAAAGAGATAAAGGAAATAATCATGTGCAGAAATAAAAATTGGCTGAGAAACAAATGAAATTAATATCAAATTTGTTACAAAAGAAATAAAAAAAAATAAATAAAAATAATAAAGATAAAAATAAAGAAAAAAGAAAAAAATAATAAAAAAATTTATGAAAAGTAAAAAAAAAACTTTAGAAAATATTATTTACAAGTTTCACAATTATTATTCTTATTATAAGTAAATAAATAAAAAAAATGTTATGAAAATTACTCTTAAGTAAATTACCAAGAAATAATATTCTACCATACAGATTTACATTTAAGGTGTTAGGCCATGTACAAATAATGGGGGGGGGGCATTCGGGTAAACATTGGCCTAACACTAACAGACAAACTTTGTATACAACAAAATTAAAAGAAGTTGGATGGGAAGAAGTTATGCTATTCAATACAGTATTTTCTGCCTGCAGACAATGACTTAGTGGATTAACATACTGGTTTGTGAATTTAGTGGCATTGTAGTTCCAAGTTCAATTCTTGGGCCCAGGTAGTACAGGCGTAGACTGTAGAAATGGGGTGGCAAGAAATAAGTGAACAGAATTATTGATTGTTTTTCTTTACACCTTATCAACCTTTTTGAGGTTATTTAAAGCCAAAACATTTTTGGAGATAGTGATTTTCTGATACAAGACTTACAATTGAACCCATAGCTGGGAGGAGAAGTATTCATAACTTTCCAAAGGGTATTTGCATATAAGTGAATATAACTCAACTGGAATTCAAACTTGACTCTCCAGTTTCTCATTTTAAAGCTTTTAGAATAAGATCAATCTACCCTGAGAGATTAAGTAAAGAGTTCAGTTAGAAATTCCTTGAAGGCAACATGGATCAACAGACACCTGAAAAAAAGGCTGGAAAACACAATGGCCAAATCATTTGGATAACAACATTAGTCCGTGTGTAAATAACTCCGCATCTAAGAAAGGAATTAGCCAGAAGAAATTCTAATATATTAATTTGGTTGTTATTGTTTAGCAGTACATCAACCTCTATAATTTATTTAATGACAAAAGCTAAATATTTTGTTTGCAATTTTATGGCTTCCACTCCAGATATTTTGTACATAATTTTAAACTTTCAGGGCAAACATAAGTTTTTTAGATATACGGTTCAGATATGATAAAAATATATTTACAATAAAAATATATATTTTTATACTTTAGTGCTGTATTGATTGTCATTTTGCTATAAAAATGTTACTGGTATTTTGACCATAATGTATTTTTATACCCTCTTATTGAACCACCAAACAAAAGTCAAAACACTGTTTTCTTATAGCTGGGACCCTAACAGATGCTACAGGGTGGACCTGGGAACAACAGCAATTATGAAGTGGTTCTACACTCCTCAAAACCTCCAATCTCTTGATCAGAGGCCTTGCTGCCAGATGTAGTTTATCCTCAAACCAAGGACTATTAACGTATTAATGGTCACACAATCAAATTCATTGAAAATCTCAATTTCTCATCTATCATCTCTTTTGGAATAATGATCAATGCATAAGGATCAAAGGAATTTACCATTTATCCAGAAATATCCAAGTTAGACAGCTTTTGGTGTTTGGCATTGCCAACACTTAATATTAAATGGAGTAGAATATTGAGATACTTGAATGAAGAAAAGAACTGAAGTAATAGTAAATATAGTAAATTGAAAGAAAAATTACATTTTTAAGATCATATAAATAACTTGAAAATCCTTCTTGAATAAAAAAAATAAAGAGAATAGATCTATTTACCTTATAAACTACAATGGCATATGGGTGAGGGATTTCACTGCCACTGACCACAACTTTCCGATCAGCACCATTTAAATCTGAAGATACGATTTGATCAAGGTAGGCATCTGTCCAGTAGAGCCGACCCATCTGGTGGTCAATAGTTATGCCATTGGGCCAGACTAAGTTCTCTTTGCCTTTCACAATGTAGGTAATATTACGACAATCCATTGTTGCTTTTCCAATACGGGGGACGGAGGATGACCAGTCAGTCCAATATAAGTAGCTGCGGAAAAAAAAATAAAATAAAATTCATTATACTTTCAAAAGTTCCAATTCTTTTAATGTAGGAAACTAGCAAGCTAGCCAATATTGGCCAGGAACAGAATAAGTTTGAGAAGCGTTTAAGGAGAGAAGCATTTAAAATGCTTCACAATATTTGTATCTAAATTATTAAAATTCTACCAGACAGTAATTAATAAAAAATGAAGATAGTGAATCTAGAAAACAACTATTTCTCTCTCCAAGAATAATACACAGTTTAAAGAAAAGAAAACTGTAGAGAACCATGATCACCTAAAATTTTATGCCTACAGGAGGAAAAGATGATTTATATGGCTAACCATGAAGTTCAATCTGGAATAAAGGTTAAAAACAGGCTTTTCAAAGATCAAACCCATTCCAGTATTAATACACTCCAAAATTTGCTCATTAATCATTACATCAGGGTGAAGTACAAAAAAAATAAAAAATATAATATCAGCATATTTGCTTGGGTGATAAAAATTCCACTTCAACATTTTCAAAATTAAAAACATGGCATTCAATCAGGAAAGTAATTCGTAAATTTCGTAGATTTTTGCAATATTTGTTCAGTGTCTTGCAAGTTTTCAGCATCATTTGAAAATAAAGAGTTTATATTGAAAAGTCAGTTGAATAACCAATTCCTAAAAAAGAAAAAAACCAAAAAAAAAAAACAGCAGTTTAAAAGGAAAAAAGATTGCTCAATATATAGATTGCTCACTAGATTGGGTGAAACTTGAGTAGCATATGAGAAGGGACTTTTTATATTTTATGTTTCTAAGAGACATATAAGAAGTCTGCCAGTATTTAGAAGAGATCAGATAAATGAACTACATTTTTATTTATATATCTCCAGGTAAGATGAGAACAAATAGAGTACAACCTCAACATTTGTAACATTTAATTTAAAAGAGGGCTTTTAAACTTTAATGAAGGGATTTAAAGTAGAGCAATATTATTTATTTTAGGATATTACACTGAAAACATGTCAAAATCACTACACAATTGCAATTGTGTTTTGATGCGTAAATTACTGCCAAATGAACGATTTATTTAGATTTAAAAGCAAAATACCTTTTTTTTTTATAAAAAAAGAGGGGGGGTATAAGGTTTGTGGGTTCCACTCTGATCAACCCTATTTTTTGATTGTTAAGCATGAAAACTTACCCAAAATGGGGATCAAGTGCTAATGAGCGTGGCTTATCCAAATATGTAGTGCCATTAAGAAGGGTACGTCTAAATTGACCATTTTTTCGAGCAACTTCCAATTTCTGTGCTTCTGAATCAATCCAATATATATTTCCAGCTGTCCAATCATAAGCCAAGCCTTCAATTGCTTTCACATTGTCTTCGACAATAATCTCAACACTGTGATTCCCATCCAAACATAATCGCTGAAAAGAAAGACAAACAAACAATAAAATCAAAAGGTATTTAATGCAATGGAATAACTGTTAGTACCTGCATCAGCCTATTATAATTATGCTCATCCCTCCCTTCATCAGTTTACACGACCATTATGTCCTGCCAATACCTCATAAATAATGAACTATTCTGGTTTGATCACATGGAAAAAAAGAGAAAAGACACTACTTGGGTTCAGTGAGAAAATGAAAGGCAAGATAAAAGTGGTTAACGACCAGCATTCATATTTATGATTGTTATTGCAATATTTTGTTAAAATTGTTAAGCACAAATATTTAATGATGCGATAGGGGAATTTCTATGGATATTTTGTTGTCGTAGAACTTGCAATGAGCTTACTCAATCATTAACTTAAGAATTAAGATTAATCAGAAAATTAAAATTAGAAAATCGTTAAATTTTCACAGGTTAAAACTAGCTATTATTAATATCATTTTGCTTTTACAGATTTAGAAAAACATTTCTTGTAATTCTATATTGGAACATTTAAATGATCTTTAACATAAAAAGAAGCTTAACAAGAAAAAGGATTTAAATAAATGATGATGATATAGCAAGGAAATATGGCCATGATTAGTATGTGTTTATTGCAGCAGAAACAGCCATGTACTCAGCAGATTCCATCTGCTGTTTATGTAAATGACTTTGATATATTTAAGCTGTGCACAAGACAGAGTTTCTCAGTTTGTTTGTGGTCTTTCTCAAATGGCAAGCACACTCATCATAAAATGTGTTAGTTCAAAGTTTGTGTTCCAAATTTCCAACAATCAAGTGTTTTGTTGCAACTGAAGGGGTTCAATCAAGACAGCTTGAGGTTTGTGTTTGTAGTAGTTCACACAAAATTTTTAAATTTTTCAGCATTTGTCCAAACAGCAGATAAATATGATCTCAAACTCATACCAGAGTTTGAGGTTAAGAAACCCAACCAGTTCATTGTAGAATGAATCGAAAAGGCCAAGTTGGTGTTAGTGGACACAAATTCTTTGGCAGCCGGAGTATTACTAGAGGAGAACGGGTCTGCCATTTAAAATGCATACTGGCTACCTTCTGAATCGGACATACAGCACATCAACCTTGCAGAGTTGGACAATAAAGGGCGTAAATTCAGCCATACAGTGGGAGGTAAAGATTCTCCATTTAATAAAAGACTTTGTGCATTTATCTCTGGCTTACTAATATTCTAACCGGTAAGACAAGAGTTAGTAAGGCTATGAGCAAGATGTGAGGTGTTAAGGAGAAAGTTGGAGGGCTTTTTGGAGTTTGTGAAAGAGTAGCGTTTGGTAGTAGATGTCACATTGGTCAAATTGAGCTAAAACAAAGCAAACAGAATAGCAAGAATTCTACAGAGGTTGCTTGAGGCAATGAAGAATAAAGCTAAACTTGGACTGCAGGTTTGTGGCACAACCAAAGATAAAATTGAGACCAGCTGAATACTGCAAATACATTCACACAGTGAGAATCCAGAGGTTAATCAGACCACTTTACCTTGTCAGAAGAGTTGTGCCTTCCACTTATGAAAAAGCAGTCAGATCGGACCATCAAAATATGTATGGAGGGCTCAGCAATTGATCCAGTACCAATCTGTTGGTAGAATGAAAAACTGGAGGTGCCCAGTATGTGGTGCAGACTAGAGATGGATATAACTCACTACAGTGGTGCCCACTACTGGACAAAGATACACTGTGGGCCAATACAATTTGCTATCTGATGACCATTATACTGACAAGATTCTCTAAATGTGATGCAGCAGCTTCAAGCTGTATTACAAAGAAGGGGACACTGTGTTAACGAGAAATTAACCAGAACGATGTAAAACTTGATGTAAATTGGGAAAGCTTATTGGAGTCTTAAGTCTCCAAGTTGACGGGGATGCTGTACCATGTGAAAGATCTCCACCTTCCCTACTTTTTTGAGTCAATGCATGACAAGGAAACATCAAATGAAGATGAAATCTGTCAGTGTTTAGTGTTTGATGACAACAATGACCATTTAGATGATGACTATTAGGAAAATGATGATCAAGTATTTTTCAGAAATGCCCTAAGGAATTAGAGAATTTTCCATACTTCTGATTCAAAAAGACGTGTTGGTATTATGATCAAGAAACCAGAGTAGAGAGTACAGAAAGGAAAAATAGCTGCAATTAGCAGGCATTTATTGTAACAATAACCAACAAATATTCAGTAGCACCCTACCACTGTTCATGCAAATAACTTTGGTATACTTAAGTCAAGCACAGGACAGAAGTCCTCATTTGTGATTTTCTTGAGTGAAAAATGTGCTCACAATACAAGTGATGTTAGTTCGAAGTTCGTGTTCTGAATTTGTAGTTTTAACAGCTCAAAGTTCATGTTGTTTCACACAAACTTTTAAAAACAATAAATAAACGATGTTAAATAAATGGTGGTGATGATGATGATGTTAAATAAATGGTGATGATGATGATAATGCACCAGGTATGGTTCTGAAGACTTATATTCTTAAGTATTTGTAGGTATTAAATATAAAGGTTTTGTTTTGGTAAACCAAGATGGGCTACAGTAAAAATTCCACTTAGTACCCAATTTGCTTGTCAGTATCCTGACTAACCATTTGGGCATGTCTCCACCCCAGCAACCTAAGAGCTGATACACAGTTCTTCTCTTTCTGAGTAGAAATAGTGAGAGTGGCATCATGATTGAATGTCAAGGATTAGTAATTTTTTTTTTTTTGAATTTGAAGGAACAGGCAGTCAAAACAACAGAGAATGAGAATATTATCAAGTATATTGATTAACATCAATATACTTGGTAATATTCTCAATCAGAGGCTGCCTGAATCTTATTTCTAGCTGGGCCCCATCTATAAGTTTCAGCATTGCTTTTATCAATGCTGTCACTATATTGCACACATTTGGCTGTGATGCATGTGCTTGGTATACTCTTATTATAATGAATGTTGTGCATATTCATACTCAACCATCACTTTCTCAAGTAATCTCTGAATAATAATTTTTTTACCCAAGTTATTGATATTTTTGGAGGCTTGGTGGTGTAAGGGGAGAGTACTTCAGATTGAAGAATTGGAGAGCTGAGTTCAAAATTCCAGGCAAGTTGACTACAGTCACTTATGTGCTAATACCCTTGGGGAAAGGCATGAATACATCTCCACACCCCACTATGGCTAAATAGCAGGACAGATTGGGCCCTATAATCTTGGTTGGCAAGCAGTCTAAGAGAAAGAAATCTCTGATTTCAAACCAGCCTGGAGCAAGCTGGGCTCTGTTAGGCTGTCTTGTGCAAGAAACACCCCTGCTGCTATGGCTACAGTAGATGTGGTGCCCCCTACGACTCCCAAGGGGTTTTGTGATTGTGATATTTGGTATTTACTTCCTCTTCTCATGGAGGCAGTATTTCCAGAAGTTATTTATTTGGTATAAACTTTTACAGAACGATTAATTTGAAGTTATAAATTCCTTTGTGGTAGAGGTGAGGGATAGTCTCTGGGTCAAAGATTTTTCTATGCCTCCTCATAGATTTAAAGAATATTTCTGTTTTTGAAAACGATTTTAAAGATATTTTTAACAATTATGTTATGCAATAAGTTCTTCACACTGGCCCAAACAATTCAATGTATAAAAATTATTGGGAAAAAAAAAAAAAAATGAAAACAAAAGGGGTTAAGTTCAAATCCAACCACCTTCTCCATCTTGGAAATGATTGGACAAAGTGAACATCAAATCATTCAACGATGCAATACATGCAGACAAAGAAAACAAACTGAACTAACCTTGACATTGTCAGTGGCTAAATCTGCCCAATAGAGACAATTGTCTGCTTTATCAAAATCTAAGACAACTGCTTCAACAAGTCCATTTTGTACAAGAATATCGTTTTCATTTTTTCCAAAGATATATCGATGAATCATTTTGCGTTGAGCATACAATAGAAATTCAGGCATTTCTGTTAGAAGAGAAGAAAAAAAACAAAAGATAAATTTAAAAGATGCCAGAGAATAAAAAAATAAAATCCTTAAAGCAGTAATAACAGATTTTATGTTTAAAACTGATAGGAAGAATTAAAAAAAAGTAAAAAAAAAAAAAAAAAAAAAAAAAAAAGTAAAAAAAAAAAAAAAAAAAAAAAGGGGGTCCATACTAGTAACAGGACAAGAATTCATCTGTGGGGCATACATCAGTTCCTGTCCTCCTTGACAAGTATCTCCAGCAATACGACGATATCTGTTGAAATTAACAAAACAAAAAAATAAAAAAATAATTAAAAAAAATACACAAGTCTACAAAACAAAGGAAATTGCAGTTGAATATCAGTCAATAAATTTTCATCTTTCAGTTTTAAGAAATATTTTTAGTATAAAAAAATTCAATTGAAAGTTTAAACAAATGTGCTAAATATGAACTACATTTAACATAAAAGACATGGACATCTGTAAATATTTTCCAATCAATCTTAGCTCAAAGTTAGGGCAGTAAAGTTTTAAGTAAAAAGAAAAAAAAAAAAACATTCTCTTCAAAAAAGTCAAAGTGTAAAGTTCCTTTTGTATGACAAAATCCTTATTAATGATTTTTTAAGTTTCTTGGAAAGTTATAACAAAGGTACTATTTAACTAGACTGATTAACCTGTATAAAAAATCTTGAAAATGTTTGGGGGGAAATACTTTTTGCAGATTGACATTCATTCAATCTTCATTTGTCAGAACCCTGCAAATTTTTTTTTTTGTTTTATCATTTCAGAAAGATCTGTTCACAAAATCGATCTAGAGTATTGCTGATTTTTTAATGAGTTATTGAAAATGTGCTTAGGTCATTGATCTCTGTATATGAAGACTGCTTTTTATTTTTGATAATTTTATTTTTATTTAAATAAAGATCAAATGGACATATAATTTTATTTGAGGAAAATATTTAAGAAATAGCAATTATTTGGAGAAATATAATTTTTTTTTTTTTTACAAAAAGATCTTTTGGCATTAAGCACAAATACCGTATATTTCTGCATTGCAGGCAACCTTTAGATAAGACATGGTCAAAAAATATAGCGAATTTTCACGAATTTATCCTATACCTGTAGTATAAGAGGACTGCTTATCTATTATATAGAGATGATGTTATTGGAAATGTTGTTACTTTTACTGTTATCCTTAGAAATTCAAAATAAACAAAATAATACCAATTCTATATTATGTTTTTCCCTACACATGTCCACTAAAAATGAAACCATTGTTTTGTTTACATTTCATCACATGATCTCTTGCAAATACTGATTCTTCTTCTCTTTCCTATATTGAAACTGTTATACAATCAACCTGGTGTACTAATGGCCATTTACATATATTTCATCAGCAATCAAAAAATACCATTAATAATCAGTACAATAATAGTACATTCCATTGCTGTGAACACAATTATAACTCAATGTTTACATTTTTTCAGCTGGGCTTAAGTTGATTTCATTGATATGGAATTATTCTTTGAATAGGTAATTTATTATGAAGTTATGCCAGTAATATATAGATAGTAGAAATAGTTTTATTACATTTATTATAAGTTCATTTGATAATGTATGCTATTGGTTATCACACCAAGGCCGAGGTTAGCCCACCAACAAACATCACACAGAATTTCAGGTTTCTTTTTTAGAATTGGAGTATAAGACGTCACCCATTTTTTTTAAGGGTGATTTTTTGGATTTAAAGGTCTTATACGCAGAAATATATGGTATATAAGTTTTTATTAAAGAAAAGCAGATATATACATATTTTAAATAAGCAATTGTTTATCAGGTGAAACTTATTTTTTTTTATTTTTACAAAAATTCTTTTTATTTAAGAAACGTATGTACACATTTTTAATTAAAGAACAAAAATTTGCAGAAATAAAAATGTGTATCTGTTTACTCTTCATTAAAAGATAGATAATAATTATTCACCATTGTTTGTGCATGTGCTAATGAATGCCTCCCTTCTAAAGTGAAAAATCTATTTTTCATTTGGCAAATTTATTAAGATCTAATGAATGAAGATCTGGAAAAACATATGTATATCTCACACACACGTGGACCAGTTTGTTTAAATAGTGCCATAATAGAAAAATTAAGTTAACTGTGAAGGTAATTACTCTGATATTCTGGTAAAAAGTTACAATAGCTTACTAGATAAGATAATCAGTGATTAAAAAAAAAAAAAAAAAAAAAAATGAAGGCAGAATTGTGTACTACATACCCTTTGGTATAAGAATAATAATTTCCAGGTGGGCAGGGGATAGGAATTTTGTGGATGTCAAGATTTTTGTTGGGGTCAGTCACACAAGTGTGGCTGCGTCTGCTTCTCAACTTGAAACCATAATCACTAAGAAAGAAAAAAAAGAAAAAAAATGTTCACTCAGCAGAGATAGGAAGATTGTTTATTTTATCTAGATGAAAATATGAAGCCAACTGCAAAAAGGTGATTTTAATTTAATCAAAATTAGAGAGAGACAGAGTTATAGTGGAACACACCTATTCTATAGTTAATAGACTCTCCCACCTATAATAAGTAGGAGTAGTAATAGTAACGAGGAGCTGCTCAGTGGGTCGGGCAGTCAGTCGATGCCAGACGACCGTTAGTCGGATACTAAAGTATCAGTGACCACAACTAGATTTACTGTGTCATACCTATTATATCAAGTTCCTAATGTTTTGTATGTCGAACCTATTTTAGGACCGACAGTACAAATACAAGCCTCCACTGTGAAACGACTCCATGAGAGACAGAGACAGAGAGACAAAGAGAGATTTCATTTCAACTGCAACTATTTTGCTAAATAGTGCTATAGCCAAGTAACACCTGTTCAAATTTCACCATGATCATTTGTCAAGGATCTCAGTAATATCGGAAGAAGATGATCTCAATATGTGGTAATGGAGAAGACAAACTCAGTATGTGGTAATGTTGGGATGAGCCTGCAAGAGTTGACCCAAGCATTTTGAGTGAAATTGGATAGATGCAACTATTTGAAAACAGTTTTGTAGGTGTGTTCTCATATTAATATCAGAGATGGGAGGTGATGTTGCTACCATTATTCAACAGTGACTTGTCTAGATTGTCAGAACAACATGCAAGGAATATTCTTTGTGAACATCCAAGACACAAACATATAGAAAGGATTTTTACCAAAGACAGTAAAGAGATAATCTTGCTGCTACTAGAATCACCTTTAAATTTGTGGTGCTACAAAACAAAACCAAACAAGGGATGACAAAAGGCCCATTTTTTTTTTTAATTGGTAGACATTAAAAACAGGTCATGCAGGGAGAGGGGAGGTGAAATTTATTCCTTAATGAGGATGAGGTTATATAAATTAATCAAACAAACCATTCAAAATCTTCTCGTGTACAGGAACAATTTTTAACTGTAAATGGCCTGATGTAATCTTCCCCATTGTAACACTTGGCATGTGGAACTCTCCGTTCAGTGATGTCCTTCCTGCCAAGTAGACACCCACGGATTCCTTTTGCTTCCAAGAGAGCATCAGACAAAGACCACAACTTGTAATCCTCTTTGCTGCAGACAGTCGCTGCAAAGAACAAATAAAAATAATTTCAAGTGTGATACATAAAGGAAAATAACAGTTCATACTTTATCCTTTCCCTTATTTTCTTTAAAGAAACAGATCACAAAGAAATTATGAATTGTGCAAGTAGCAGTCACAGATTTTAATACTGGTAGGCAGAAATTTTAATTTCTATTCATTTCTTGATGGTTTAACTTTAACAAGAGGAGATGCGAAATAAAACAAGATAAGAAATAACATTGTAAACTCGCAGGCTTTGACTGCTTGTTATCACTTCACATAGTAATACATATTCACTACTTGAATTCTTTGAAAGAAAAATTTTAAATGAACATTTTAATAATAAATTAACTTGTTATAGTTAAGGAAAGTTTTACAAATAGTTTCCAACTTGTTGAAGGCCAAGTCAAATGCAAATTTCAAACACTTGTCTGCACTATACAAGACAATACTCCTAAACAGAACTATTTTAGATATAAAAATCAAAACATTCCTTGAATAAAAGAATACTAATAAAGGACAGTTAATTAATGAAATATGCTTTTTTAAAAGCAATATGCAAATTAGCTAAACCTGAAGAGTGATATCACGTAGAAGTAGATAATATATAATACAGATATTGAGCTTTTAGCGTAACGCAGGCTTATCATCTCAGTTGCGTCTCTGTCTTTGGGCAAAGGACAGAGGGGAAACTGAGAAAATTATACCAAGAGGTGCCCAGCCCTGGGGAACAGCTGCCCAAGGCCACACCCTCCCATTGCACCAGAGGAAGGGATCAGTGCTCGCACCGAGGCCAGCGCAACCAAATTGGAGGGGCCAAGGGCAATTTTTGTGCTTGTCCGAGGTGTACACGCTCAGGTCCCCCACCTAAAATCTACCTTGTGTCACATCTTGTCCAAGTGGGGGGGAAGGAGTTAATATTGCATACAAATTACTATAGAATTGGGGCTTTTTAACCCTGAAATTTGTTTAATAACTGTGCTCAAATTTTGCATTTATTCATATAGATTCCATAATATAGGTTTTACTTAATTAGCTATTAACTCTTCAAATATTGAATGTATAACTAATTCTTATTTTCCCCATCTCTACACTTAATTAATTTTATCTTATAAACTGTCCCCATGTCCTGTGACCCATGAAATAAAAATAATTGTACAGAAAGTAAGGATCTACGTACATCAAATCATCTTTAAATTAAGACATTAATTCAATACTTAAATGCAGTGATCAATTTTGAGTTCTTCTGTAGTTTATTGATGTCTATCGCAACTACTCTTCCCTAGCTATTGTGATGATGGCCAAACCAATAGTCCTCTACAGAATGAGCTATAAATCATTGAAATTGGACCAGTAGCAACAGAGGAGTTGCTTGGACTTACACTGTACTTTACATGTAAGATGGTGGTTGGCTGATTTTGTTTAGCAACATATCAACCCCTATGGGTCATTTAATGCTGAAATTAAATTTTCTTGGGAACATTAGTAATTTCTTTTACAAAAATGTATTGCTGCTATTTTTATGATAAAAATGTATTTGTATACTTTCATAATGTTTTAATCCCAGTTTGGGGGTTAACTATTCACCCATAGCTGGGAACCTTAACAGGTGCTACCAACTCAGAGTCAGGGTGAACCTGGAAACAGCAGCAATTAAGAGGTGGTTCCACACTCTTCAGAAACCTTGCTGCGAGATGTAGTTTATCATCATGCTCAGGACTATATTGTAAATGTGATAGAATATATTACACTGATTAATTTTGACTGCCATTCTCATCTTTGTTGGTTTTATTGTTACAACATTTAAGCTACTGTACCCTCAGGCAAAGGCTTATGGTCACATCAAGTTCAAACCCTGGTTCCCATACAATCACAAAGTTAAGCAACATCAGTACCTAGATGGGTGACCACTTGGGAAAACCAGGTGTTGTAAGCTTATATTTGTGGGTGGTGTAGTGGATAATGGCTCGGAATTGTTAATCAGAGAGCCGAGTTTTAATTCCAGTTGGGTTTATTATATTTACTTATGTGCAAATGACCTGGGAAAAGCTATGAATCCACTTCTCTCCCAAGCTATGGGCTAATTACTAAGACTTGTATCACTAAACAATTATTATCTCAAAAAATAAAATAAAATTTATACATTTAGATTTTGGTATTAAATAACCAATAGAGATTGATATGGAACTAAACAAAAACAATCAACCACAGGAAATAATATCACTAATTATTAGGGTTTTAAGAATGGACATCGTAAAAGTATATATATAAATATATGCAAAAATATATAAAACAAAGTGTGAAGAACAAGAAAAAAATTTTTTTTCTTATCTGTGCTATTCTCCCTGACTTTTGTGTGTGTGTGTATATATATATATATATATATATATATATATATATATATATATATATTCCCCTCCTCCCCATCCCCAGTCAAGCAAGCTCAGACGTTCATGAGTCAACATACTAACCATTATGGTCCTGCATCAAGGTCAGAAGCTCATTAGGGTGGCATTCTGTGTCATAACAGCTGGTCAGTGTAGGCAATTGCTGGGTAACCAACCAGTATTGTACCATGACTAGGTGTCCAGAGCAATGGATCAATCAAGTTCTTGTTTTGCTTATCAGCAGAGTTCTGCAAAGCTCATTCTGCATTTTTGCAAGATTGTAGAAATATCAGGGATGGGTCTATAGAGCTGAGATTTAGTTGGATGTTGGCTCCAAGGCAACATTTGGATGGTCATTTATATAAGGACTAATTTCTTCATCTTTGTTGTCGTTACATTTCAATTATTGCACCTTCAGACCTACTTCAGATGCAAGTAACCTTCAAGCTGAACATTTCAATCCACATCTATGGATATCAATTCTTGTCCCACTGCTCACATCTATGGATATCTTTTTTTTTGTTTTGGTAGTGCTTACTGTTTCCACTGCGTCTAAGTCTGAGCAAGGATTGAACTCACAATTTTTCCTCCACCAAAATCATGACCCAATGCTTTAATCCAATAAGTTAGGTGCCTTAAGACGGGAGGCACAAGGATCAAAAAGTTGTGATAACAAAAATGAGGATATTGCTCTAAATATAAATAATGTAAATAACTCTACATCGCAGAAATTTAGACAATGATGAAAGTTATTGGGTATAATCATTTACATGGATGCCATGACTCAATGGAATCATTTTATTTTAGTGAAATGCTGAGGTTATCACTAAATGAGCAACAGAAATATTGGTATTTTAATCTGGTTTTAAACCAAAAAGTTAAGTTATAAAACTTTGTCACCAGATGTTCTGATTTCATTGACTCTGAAGGGTAAGATTGAAATCTTTAATGAAAATTTCAAAGAAACAAAAGGAAAAGTTTCATTTCTACTTACTAAATATTGAACTGAGATTTACTTGTACAATTAACCATTCATGTTTTTCGGCATATGATCCAAAAATTGAAAAAACAGTTGTTTTTTCTCCTGGTTCTGTCAACAAGCCATAAACCCAAATTTTACGATCAGTAATTTTGAGTGAGGTCCAGGTTTCTCCATTATTCCATGAATACCTAAATCATTTAGATAATGTATAAGCAAAGACAACAGAATTACAAATATTCAATCAATTTAAAAAAAAAAAAAAAAAAAAAAAAAAAAATCAAATACTAAATAAAAATAAATTAACCCTCAAAAACACCTACTGCATTGGTAGATCGACATTTACAACTTTCTATTTAATCTTTTAAAAAGGTTCTTTAAAATGTTTTTTTTTTTTTTTATTGAAAAACAAATTCAGAAGGAAGCCAAAAGAAAATGTGGTAAAATTCAACTTACAGAAAAATAGCATTAAATTGAAAATTTTTTAAACATTCTTTACCTTTTATTCAAATCTCTCAAGTCTTATTATTGGATAGTTTTTCTTTCATCCTATTTTCATTTATTACTAGTTATAGACTGTAAAACAGCTTAAACATTGGAGATAAAAAAAAGCCAAATTGAAAAAAAAAAAAAAAAAAAAAAACCTAGTAAAACTCAAATCCACTAACTTATACAAAAATCTTTGTAACATACAATGTTTAAAATTGAAAACATTGTAGAGCAATAAGCAAGAACCAATTATGTGACTATTAAAATAATATTTAGCAGCTAATTTATTCTGACAAAATAATATAAATAAAAAAATTCAACTTACAATACAGTATCTGTGAGAGTAGCTTGTTTAATGGCAACAATTAAGCCTCCATGGTCACCAAATGTGAAAAAATGACCATCTAGCAAGATCTGAAATTAAATAATTAAATACTCAGTTATATTGTCATTTTAAAATAGAGTTCAAGTGGCAATTTTTGTTATAATAACCAAGAAAGATTTAGTAAGATCTTCAGCATGCCCTTTCAAGTAAAATTTATTGTAACAAATGCTACCAAGAAACTCCCTTGGAACTTTTCAATAACCAATTACAATATGAGAACAAAAATAGTTTAATCCCTCCCTCAGAATCTACATCTCTCAATCAAATAGACATGACATATTAAACTGAATATTTAATAAAGCAAAAATAATGAGATAAGATAACAGACTGATTAAGATTTTTAACAATTACCATAACATTAATTCTGATGATAAATGGTTTGTTTGAAAGGTAACTGGTCTGGTGTCACAAACAATTTATTTCAATTCCAAAAAACTACATGGTCCCTGCCTTCAAAGTGATCCCCCTTCAAGTCTAATGCAGTTTTCCATCCTTCTCTGCCACGGATCTATGCACTGCTTACAGGATTCTTCTTGGATACCCCTTGGCTCTGTTGTTATGGCCCTCTCGATGGTTTCCACACCTTCAAAATAGTTCCCCTTGATGATCCCCTTGAACTTGGGGAAAATAAAAAAGTCACATGGAGAAACATCAGGTGAATAGGGTGGTTGTTCCAGTATGGTGATGTTCTTCGCAGCCAGGAATTGCCGGATATTCAGCGTGTTGTGAGCAGGTGCATTGTCATGGTGAAGTAGCCACAATTTTAGTCACTTCTCGCACACTGAATGAAACAAACACCACAGGATCTCTTTGTAAACTTGCTGATTGGTCATCTGGCCCTGTGGCAAAAACTCACTGTGGACAATGCCTCTCACCTCAAAGAACCAACCCTTTTCAGAAAGACAATTCATTTGATGACTACAATGAAAACATTTATATATATTTATATATATATATGTTTAAAATTTTCTCTATAGGAGAGGGGAGGTAGATTTTCTATGTATAGACAGTGTGGGTATAGGAATCAAGAGTGCATGGTGACTATATCCAGTCTCTCTAACACACACACACACGTGTGTGTGTTTTGTCTGTAATGTCTGTTTATGTCACCAGTGCTTTTGTTATGACATAAGCAGACTAAATGAATGAATGCAAGAAAGGATTATCTTTATAAAATGCAGCAAAGAAAAAAAAGTGATTTGAGGATAGAAACATACAAATGGGCTAAAAATCCTAGCATAAGTGGCAGTGGAATATACTGAAAGCAGAATTACCTTATATTTATTTTCCAGGGTTAAGATAATATTGTAATGCATTTAAATTTTAATCTAAAAGAAAGTCTTATTTATAAAAAGTTTAGTGTCTATAAAACTCAAAACCCCAGCCAGACTACCATTCCTAACAATTATGGTCTTGTCCAGATGTTTTCAGAAGCCAATAAAAGACAAAAGTGACAGCTTACTTGAAAGAACATACAACTTTAAATTGAAAATTATCAAAACAAAGAAATTTCCTGTTGTATAAAGAAGGAAAAATTGCCCTGTGAATTGATAGACAACAGGCTTTTCTTCTTTTTTACTTTATTCCAGGTCCTGTTAAGTCAGTGTTTATAATGTTTGTATAAATTCAGGTGTCAAAATGAATTTTCAAAAAACTATATTAATAGAAATAAAAAATAACTTAATAACTGAAAATTCCAGTTGAAGAGTTTGAATGAAGAACCAACTGACCTCATGCCATGTGAGTCCTGCATCAATAGAAAGGAAGATATTCTGGTGGTATTGTTTAATACGACTCCCAACTGTCCCTGAAGCAATAATAAGGCCTGGTGCAGATTCCCTTGATAAAATAGGTTCAGAATGGCTGGTCGGGTATAAATGCTCCAATTCTTGGCTTACATGTAATGAGCAATGCAACCACTGATGAAAGAAGGAAAAAAAAAAAAAAAAAAAAAAAAATAGTTCATTAAACCAATTATACAAAATGCTTCAACAGAGACTAATTAATTAAAATCAAATTTAAAAAATGACAATGGATCAGAAGTCAAAAATTGGAGAGAAATCATTAAATCTATTATCAAATAGACTAATCAGTCATATTTTCAAAATAAAAAAAAATAAAAAAAATTTACAATTTCTTTTCAGTAATTATTTTGTAGTCAAGTCTCATCACAAATCAAGACATCAGTGAAGATGTGGTTTTAACCACGTCAATAACACAAACAAAAATACATTTTTTTTTTTTAAAGTAAGAAATGAAAATAAGGTTGAATACAATAGAGTTTTTATTTTCTATGTGCTATGTCCCTTTAGGACATTTGGTAATCATGGCTCTCCACAACTTCTTACCATTTGTAGCTCTAATCAATGTTTGTCCCCTTTACTATCCATCAGTCTTCATTCTGTTATCTATTTACACAAACTCGTTTGGTAGGTTATTTGTTGTTTTCCCCTGCCTCTCTTATTGATTCCAAGTATAATTTTCTTTTCCTTATTTTTTTTTTTTTACCCCATTTCCATTAAAAATATATCTTTGATATTGCTAAAAAAAAAAAAAAAATCATTAAGTATAATCTTAAAGTTAATAACATGTAAAATCCAAGGAGACATGAAGGATACAAGTAAACAATTCAAATATTCTAGTCAGACCTAGAAATTTCAATCATGCCGAACAGATGTTCCCTCAGGGAGGCACCTTGCTTTGAGTGCTTATTGAAACAAACTCAGCCCAGACCTCAAGTGGAACTCGTATATAAGATTATCACTAAAGATGCTGGGAAAATGGTCAATTCCCTGAACCACTCTAGCATTTACCTAACTCCTGCTATCCTCTGCCTTAACAAGAGCCAGATCAAATCAAAAATAGAGTACTGTTATCATATACAAGCAGGGGATACCCACAAGTATGTGAAAAGTGAAAACAGAGTGACAAATTATTTTCCACCCTACAACCTCTTTCTCACAGACTAAATGTTGCAAGCCTTTCACTACTCAATGACTATTTACATGGAAAGTATGCAGATGAATAACACTCCTTAGTTCTACCAGTCCTAATTTTCATGCCTAAGAACTGCTATTCCATGCACATTATAGCAAACCAACCTCATTCCCTTTGTATTCCACTGGTAAGATGTAAATTCCACAAACTGCAGCTTTGTAAAACTGATGCCCAAGAGGATACTTTCCTGATCACTACAATCTAAACCTTTAAAAGTCTTGGGTCAACTGTTATCTTCCACACATATCCAAATAAGTTATGCCTCTTACTCTTTAACCCTATACCCCAAGTAGACTCTGGGCTTTGTACAGGTTGAATATCACTGTGAAAAAAATTAGCTAAGAGAAAAAAAGAGGCAAAGAAACAAGAGAGAAAAAAGAGGCATGAAAAAAAAGTAATAGGCAAAAAAAGAAGAGAAAAAATATGCAAAAAAGAATGAGATGCAAAAAAGAATGTGAGATACAATAAGCAAAAACGAAGAGAGAAAAAAACAAGCAAAGAAAGAAAATTTTACAGTTTTAAAGGATCATTTAATAGTCTAAACCAATTTTATGTTAAAAACAGCCAGAAAACTTAGAAATTCCCAAAATCTTTTGAATCCATTTCTACAGAAAAGAAATGATGCAACTCGGTCATACTTTTCCTTACTCCCCCTGCTCCTTTCTTCTCTTACCGTTACATGAAAAGCAAATATATAATGATGCTGAGCTTGTGACGTAACAGGATTTTGGAACCAAACAATGTAAATGTTGAACATTCAATTTATACATGCAATGAAAATATTAAAAAAATTTAAGAAATGGTGAAATCTATAAGTGAATGTTTCTACTTTGTCATAATATAAATGCCTCATTTAACATTAAGTCAGATTTAATATGGTTTTATATATTTAACTTAATTCAAAAGAAAACAGTTTACAAAAAGCACCTTTCCACTTCATTTCAAACACTGAATGTTTATTTTTTTTTTTCTTTTACCTGACTTTTGCACAAACATTGAAACCTACTTTTGTGATCTATTATATTTTTAGTCACTTAGATTTTAAAAAGGTACAACAAAAAAAATGTCCCAACAGTTTTATTATTTAACAAATATATGAAATTATTTAAAGAAATTAACAACTGTTTTTTATTAACAGATTAAATTTGAAAGAGTTATTTTCTCTTAAAAGAAGTTTTATACATCTTATAGTGCATACATAGATTGTATGTAATAGACATTTTATTGACTGGGAAAATTTAAAAAGAAAAAAAAAAGATCTGTTTTTAACTTTTTACATTTACTCATACTTGAATGTTCATAAATAATTTTGAGAACTTATTTTTCTTTTTTTTTTCTACCTTTTTATTGCCATTTTTATTCTTTGACAACAAAAAAAATTGTAGCAGAAAAGCGGTTTGGAGGAAAAGGAATAATTAAATGCATTAGCAAATATTATTACAATTTTTTATAATCTCCATTCATTCTAGAGATGTAATCTTAAATAATCGTCTCATCTTATTTACTTTTGATTCAGATACATCTTACAAACACACAAAAATTCCATATCTGAATAAATAGACAAGACAAATTAAAAAAAAAAAAAGAATTTTCATAATATTGAAATTTTCAATATTTTAACACTTCATGTCATGAGAAAAGTCCAATACAAGACAAGTCATTCTACAATTAAATGAGATGCAAATTCACATTTTACATCAAAATCCAGAAAGGTGAAATGGTAGAGAATTGTGAAATCATGCAAGCAGTTCATAATCAATGCAAAAATAAATTGACTTTTTTTTCATAAGTATCAAAACAAAAAAAATAAAAAGAAACAAAGTATATATTTTGTTAAGCCATTCACAAAAGAAGTTCAGTCTATGCTCATTTGTTCATTTTACAAATCGCCTTGCAACTGGCAAGCCATAATGCATTCACTCAAATTATAGCAGATTTTAAAGGGTGACATGATATGGATGTCTCAATTTGCATAGTGGTTAACGACACAAGAAATGGAACCAGAAAGCAGAGTTCAAATTCTGGCTGAGGCTGCAGCATTCACTTTCATACAAATGAGAAAGATATAAATCCATCTTCTCCCCACCAGTTATAGCTTAAACAGCAGAGTAGACTAGATAGTGTAGACTTGATTTGCAACCAGTCTAGAAGACACTAACTGAATTCAAAACCAGTTGGGCGACTCCAACCTATACAACATAGTTTTTACTAAAACAGCGCCACCTGGTATGATTTGGCAGTGGCTTCCTAGGGAAGTATATAAAATCAAAAAAGGGAGAGGAGGCAACACAAACAAAATTTTGTTTACCTACCGGAAAGCAAGACTAGACTAGCATAAAATATTAATTGGATCAACAACTTAATCCCACCCCCAATTAAAATTACCTTAAGTGGAATGTCCAGTGGTAATAAGAAAGAAAACAAATTGTCAAATAAGAAAACATTTGATTTTGATGTTTGAAAGTTAAAAAGAAATATGAAGATATAAAACATTACTATTTACATTGTTCAGACTGTTGTCCTCAAATTTGTTGCCATATTCATGATGTTTCGTCCATTGTACACTCTGGCCTTCTTCAGGTGATTGGAATTTCAAACAGAACCCTCAAGGACATATGGCCTAGTGGATAAAAGTGTTGGTTGAAGTAATCCAGTGACTTGACCCAAAAGTGAGTTCAATACTTGGTTACAGCAGTGGTGAACAAAAACTTGGAGTGTTGAGTTAAAGGGAAATAACTGATACTGAGATATCCAGAAGAAGCATGGCACATGGAACTAGAACAATCTACCCCGGTGGACAAAAAGGGTTTGGTTCAAAATTGCAATCACCTGAAGAAGGGAGGAGCATAAAAATGGCCAAAACATTGTGAATATGGCAACAAAGATGAGGACAACAGTCCAGACAATTTAAATAATTACAATACCGCATCTCAGGAATATAGACAGATAAAACATCACATTGTAAAGAATGAACAGAATAAGTTTTGATTCAGATGTGTTGCCAATAGGTTTGGGTTTGTTTTGTCTTTTTGTCTCATGTTTCCACCCACTTTATATTAAAAAAAAAAAAAAAAAAAAAAAATACAGAAATGTATTCAAAGATAAATTATAAAAATATAAATAACAGCTTAAAATCATAACCCAATAAGGATCTGTGCATGGAAAATAATGAACAAGCATAATTTCCTATTAAAAAAAAAATGCGAGTGCTTATTTGAAATATGATAAAGCAGTTAAATACTATTTTTATGAAGCTAGAGAAAACTTTATTCTTACTAATTAGACACATTTCTTTTTAAACTAGTGTTGAGATCTCAATTTGCAGTTAAGCTGGCTAGGTGTAGCCCTAAGTTCTATGCTAAATTTCTTTTCTCACTTGTGGAACTCCCTTCTGACTCCATGCTTTCCAACCAATCTGCAAAAATTTAAATATAATATCAATCACTATCTACTGTCCTCCTGATTACTCTTTTCTCTTCCTTACTGTTTCAGTTCCTAATTCTATCATACCTCGTGTTTTAATGGCTTTACTGCCTTGCATGGGGTGATGCAGATCAAAAAAACATTCTTTACATAATCGATATTAATATTTTGGTCAATCAGGTGTATTGTCCATAAGAAAAAAAAGAGGATAAATCTTATTTATCTTGGGAGGTAAGAAATGACAACAAAAAAGGTAGTCAATATAGCAACCAGATCAATCCATTTTGGAAGTACAAGATATACAACATGAAGAGGCTGAACTGTTCAAACAAAATTCATCGATTAACTGCAGATGACAGGAATTTCAGTCTTTTGCAAATGATGGTAATTTCTACTGTAATTTATAGGTTAATAACTTTTCTCAGAGCAATAGACAATATACTTCATTTACTTTATCAACAATGAAGAAGCTGACACATGAGATTTTACAATGAGCAATTATAAATATTTACAAGAATTTTATTAATTTATTTTAATTTTGTTAATTCTGAACATCCAAACAGAGTTATGTCCCTTGCTCCTACATCTTCAAATCCATATTGAAAACAATTTCATTTTGATTGAAAATTAATCAAATGCAGATTGTTATTTCTCACAATGATGTTTTTATTCCAACTTTTTAAGTTGGATTTATTTTGCACAGGAAATAAACGGTGAGCAGCAAAAATCAGTAATGGATTTATTATGGTAAGGGAAGGAAGAAAGAATTTTGAGAAAAAAAAAAAAAAAAAATCAGTTACAAAGAGTAAAAAAAAAATATATATAAAATAAAAAAGAAAAAAATAAGATAAAGGTTAAACAAGTATAAGTAGTAATCATGCTGTAGCAAGTGACAAAAAGAAAAAAAAAAACACTTGACAAAATACTTTGACATCAGAATAAAGCTTAGCAGTATATTCAGGATTATTCAAGCAATGCCAACAGTAAATATTAATTACAAAAAGCTGAAAGCGACAAGTAAAAAATATATCCGCTTTATATAAAAAACCTTATCTATATTTAAAAATTGTGTGTGTGTGTGTGTGTGTGTGTGTGTGTGCACGTAAAAACAAAAATGTGATCAATGTCACTTTACAAGTATGAACGGGGCATATACAAAATTTTTCTTTTGGGGGTTGGGGCAACAATTGAGACCAGTTGTTTCATACAGTCTGCCAACGATGGCAATACTCATGCCAGTCAAAGCAGTAGCAGCATCACATACGACCATGCTGTACAAAAAGAATTAAAGTCTGCAAATTAGTCAAAGATGATAAAGTAACAACAGCCATCACTTTGAACATATGCAAGTTAGACGAACAAAAAAAAAAAAAAAAAAAAAAAAAAAAGGACCATGGTATGGTGACTAAGATGGTAGTTAGTAAGAAAGCTGGACACATCAGCATCAATGCTGGACACAGGCTTGTGAAAATATAGTGGATCAAAAATGTGTGTTCCAGTGCCAATTTTGTGTTGGTCACCAAACATGTCAGAAAAGCACAACCATGCTGAGGTCATATTGATTCATGATACAACCAATTGTCATGCTGGAACAAGATTTGAAATGTCAAAGCTAGGAAAAAAATTACCTTCTTCAAAAACCACTGATTGTAAAAGGACTGAACAAATAAAAGAGAAACAGGAAATCATGAGCACTTTACAAAATAAACTGAAACCTTTCATATAAACAAAGAAAAGAGAATAAAGAAAAATATTAAAAGCTTTCAATTGAACAAAAAAAAGAAAAAAAAAAAATTTAAAAAAAAAATTTCTCTAAGCCAAATTTAGAAAAAAAAAAAAAAAAATCTTTAAATTGATTTTTTTTTTTTTAAATAAAATTAAATTCTCTTTGGAAAAAACAAACAAAAAAAAACACACAATTTAAGGATTTGTGGGGGGCATTCAAGTGATTTCAGTTGCAGAATGAGTAAAATGAGACTGTTTTCAAGTTCCAAGTGCAAACTGTTGGGGGGGGGGATCAGACAAGAAAGATATGAGCCAGAAGAAACTGTTTTAGAAAAATGATAGGTTATGAAAATGTGACTATTTATCAAAAATAAGAACTAATAAAAAGGTTTTAAAATTATGAAAAATCAAAACACCAAATTTTTATTCAGTTTACACATTAATTGAAGGGAAACAGATATCATACACAAGCTTGTGAGATAAAAAAAAGTATTAAGATGAAATAAATAGGAAATAATGCTCCCACCACAAAAAAAAAAAAAAAAAAAAAACACCTTTTCTGCAAACATTATATATTATTCTTATTGTTTTTCTGATTAATAATATAATAATAAAATGTGAAACTTCAAAATTGTCAATATCTGTTTTAAAAATGACAAGCCAGCTTGGTGATTGCAATGGACATGCCTCATTTTTGATAAATAATCAGGTTAGTTTAATTTATTTACTCTTGTGAATTCAGAAAATAATTCAATCAATGACTATTTTTTCTGGCTGTGCTTCTTACAGAGATATGGTCTCATTTAACCACAAAATATTCTGCATATGTCCTTTGCTGAAATGTTAAAACTTCTGCAATAAAAAAAAACAATAAATTCATTAACAAATAAATGCATTTAAAAAAAAAAAAATTTTTTAATTGGAATATGAGAAAATATGGCTATAAAGGAAATTATTCTTAATATAAACAATAAACAAGGTTTTAATTTTTTATTTTAACTTTTTAAAAAAAAAAAAAAAAAAAAAAGAAAAAAAAGAAAAGAGCTCGAACTTACAATTGAACAATTCAAAATGGCTCCATCCCTCGTCTTTTCTGGGGCCAAAAGTGGGTGCCAAAGGCCTCCCTTATCAAAGGTGATCAAGCTAATTTGGTTTTCAACATTGAATGAACTGTTCATAAACTGGGATGCAATGTACACACCTCGAACACCCTTTACCTTGTGAATGTCAGCAAATGATTGATCGGCATAAAACCTAAAACCATCAATAAAAAAAAAAAGAAAAAAGTTCATATAGGAAAATTAGAAGACAAAAAAAATAAAAGCACAAATGAAATCTCAAGCCAATAAACACTGTTCAAAATTCATAAAATGCACTTGTAAGAAAACAATGATATCACCTTAAAAATAAAGCATTTCTCATGTCTTTATGAAACAATTTAGAAAAATAGAAAATCCAAAAGAAATGAAAATTCTCACTTTAGCCAGGTGTCTTTGTTTGGTCCTTTTGGTTTATAGTAAATAATTCTTTCAAGAGACAAAGTGAATTTGATTCCTTTCACATCTGACACAAACAGATTGCTCAGTGAATTATGATGATTCACACACACAAATACTTGGTTTTCAGAAGCATCAGCAATGTAATAATCCTGAAAGAAATAATCAAAAAAGAAATCAAAAACAAACAAATTACAACAGACAAAAACAAAATCCTTAAAATGAGACTAACTTTGATTCACTGTCATTGAACATTTATACAAAATAAATTGCGATATTTCTTTGATGAAGCATTGACATTTTTTTTTTTTTACTAGTTTATCTTTCATCTAATTATTGTTGCCCAGATTGTTTTATATTCTCTGACCATTAAAACAAGAAGCACAGACTGGAAACACAACATTCATTTCAGTCAAAGATATTAAAGAGTCCAAATTTTGTTGGAGACTATTTTATTTTTATTTTTAATTTATTTCTGATTCATTCTGCTTAATATTTATAGAACATAAAACATCCCAAGCATTCTAATAAGAAAAAAGAAAAAGAGAAGTAAAAAAAAAAAATGATATATATTTTTCATTAGCTTCTAAAATGTTAGTTTATAAATCCAATTCTATATATGAATTGGAATATTAATTTTGACCAGTACTTACTTTCATATTAATTTTTCAGTTTCTTTTTTATTGCAATTTTGCTCAAGTCATCAGTCTACAGTGTTAATTGGAAATAAAAGACAAGATCCAATTCACAATGTCAAATAAGTTCCATTTTACAACTTCAGTAAAGTTGCAATAAAAACAACTGAAAAATTAAGATGTAAGTCAATACTAATCAAAATTAATAAAAATAATAATAGGTGATAATGCTTCATCAAATAAAATAAA
This sequence comes from Acanthosepion pharaonis, assembly GCA_903632075.3. Lineage (NCBI taxonomy): Eukaryota > Metazoa > Mollusca > Cephalopoda > Sepiida > Sepiidae > Acanthosepion > Acanthosepion pharaonis. The sequence goes on from CAHIKZ030005338.1 coordinate 402,128, forward strand.
GGAATACTGCATCTTCCAAATACTTTAGATAAAATAGAAACTCCAATTTAGAGGTAAGGGTTAAAAAATCTGAAATAGTGAATAATAATTATTCCTATGGAATTAAAGGTTTCAGTTTAAATTCATTTATACAAAACTATTAAATTTGTCCAAATAATGATAATTATTACAGCATGAACCAAACTTGTTACTGGCTATACAGTGCTTAATTCTATCAGCAAACAAAGACATGAGCACATGTTCACATTTATTTTGAGCAGTCACAAATAGGAATCTGTTGTGATTAGAATTATCATGAAGAACCAAGAATATTGTGGTTTCATCTGATATTTGCAAATGGGTACAAAATCATCAAAGTTGGCTTTAACCCAAGAAGAAACTTTTGTAGCACAATTCACAATAGGAAAGTTAAGAATATTTATCCAAGAGACATCTCAAATAAAGTAACAAAAACAAAAATGAATCCTGATCAGTATGCAGGTAACAGAAAGAAGTTTTGTGAATAAGTGGTTCCTTTCTAATAGATGACGCAAAAGAAATATCAAAAGATACTACAGTGTGATCCAATTACCAAGAGGATAAAATTGTTAATGCTCTACAAGAGCTAGGAGAGGAGGTAAACAAAAAAAAAAAAAAACCTTTGAGTATGTAAATAATGTTTGGGAGATTTTATAATAAAGTTGTCAAGATAACTGTCAAAATTGCCGCTCTTGGAATACTGTAATTTTTGGTTGTTTTTTTATTAGAAGCTCACAAATTCAGAGAGGAAATATGACCAAATGATTTTAGCAATCTATACAAGATTAAAAAATTACAGAATCTCCAAAGGACATTTTGAAGTAGACTTTCAAAACTCAACAACCAAAAGGCTAGAAAAGTGAAAAAGGTTTTAAACTCACCAAGTGATTCATTTGTGGCCAGAATTGAGCCAATTGGAATTCCTCATGGTTACGAGACACCCACAATTGCAAGTGGAATGGCTGAGAAGAACCAAAATATTGCTGCACGTACAAAAGAAAATGGGAGAAACATTAAATACAAAGAATTTTCATTTTTTTCTGAATCCTTATCAAGATATTTTAAAATTAACAAAATATAAACACCTCCGAAACTTACATCACTTGCTCTTGATGTACACATATCGATGTGGTATATTGGTTAGCTTGCTTGATCAATTACAGCCGAGTAGTGAGTTTGATACTTGCTGGCTACTTCCAGCCTTGTGCCACATCTAAGTTACACTTAGTTTAGGGAACAACATTTTAGTGTCTTAAAACCTTTTAGCAATTTACTAACTAGTGCTTAGTGTTATTTCCAAACTAGTATAGATATATAGTAGTGGAGATTATGAGGCTCTCTGCAATTTTCTTCATTTATCACAAGTTTTTAATTCCATCTGAAACTTTCTTCAGATGAAGAAACCAATGGCATAGTCTGCTTCACAATTCAATTTTGTGTTACATGTTTTATCATCAGCCTTTCAATCCATTGATTTGATATTCTATGCATTCCCTGGGTCTTTAAATTTTCAAGAGTTTATAAAACCATTCAGTGGTTTCAAATAAACAGATTTAAAAATAAGAATTCTGTATTTCTTGCTGTAGTATTCATCTCACCAAACCTCTAGAGAAATAGTCTAACAATCACTTTGTTCTTTATAGAATGAATATCATGGTGTAATCTAACAAGGTAAACTAATCCATACCTACACATCAACAGGACAAATGACATCAAAATGAAACACTTGCAAAATTTTTATTTTGTCTTTTTGTATAAAAAAAATTTAAGTCTTTATAGATTCCAAAGTGTTTTGAATTTTTTTTTTTTAATGTTTTGTTAATATTCAATTTCTGCCTTTATTTCATTTTGATTTGTTCCTTTAGAAAAATTCTAAACTCGTTTTTGCAATTTTCCCATTTTTGTCAAATTACATTTGCTGACTAATTAGGATTCACTTTTAGAGGGTTTAATCCTACAAGAAATTTAGAAAATAATTTCCTATAGCTTTATTTACTAAATTCTTCAAATGTTGACATCTTTAATAATTAAACAAAATGAAAAACCGACAAATTCAGATTCTTCTAGCAAGTACACATATTAACACAATTTGTTTTCCTTTTTAGATACAGTAATTAAAATTTCAATAATTAGAACAAAATATGAAAATAATTTGAATAGATAAAAAACAGGATTAATGCCAGATTTTGCAAGTTACTTTCAAGAGATTAAAGTTCATTATAATCCCAGAAAAGCAAGAGAGACATAAAAAGACTTAATTGAAACTACACAGAAGCAGCATGCTTTAGTCGTAGTAGTTTTCAAAACTTTTTTTTTTTTGTTAATATTATTTGCCCTGAAAAAAAAAAAAAAAAATACACAAGAGGGGAGGGGATGAAAAAGGTAAAAACATGACGAAATAAAATGTAGAGACAAGGTATAAACAGATTTAAACAAATATGGATAGGCACTTTACTTACAATCTTTTTCGTAGCAAACATATAATTTTCTTTGATTTCAAAATCTTCAACGGCAGAAATAATTGCTTGTTGATGTTTCTCAAAGAAATCAGTGGACAAAACAACTGTGCTATGCCCATTTGGTTCAAGTCGTTCAACATAAATTTTATCAGGGTTGTCATATTTTTCATGTCCCCTGAAAAGACAAAATATATCTTTCATTTAACATTTCTAAATACAGTTCATCACCTAAACTAGAGTCTGCATAAAGATAACCAATATTGATAGACGAAAGAAAAAAATTCTTAGGCACATTTCATCCTCTGTGCACCTTTATCAAGACAAATGCAAGGGTTTTATTTTGTAACAAGTGCTTATATACAAGAGCAAAAATGTTATTGGTTTTTAAAAATTTTTGATTGTCAGGAACACTCAGGAACATTCATCAGGTTAGCTGAAACATCAGGCAAACTATGGGGTGGATACAAAGTGATATAATTCAATGACTAATAAACAAAAAGTGAGTAAGTTATGTTTTAAAAATTTTTTCTGTAAATTAGTATATAATTTATATACTAATTTGTACATAAAATTCTAGTTTGAGATTAATTTATGTGTTTATATATATTGTATAACATGAGGTCATGGGTTTAACCATTTTCTTTTAATTTTTTTTTTTTTTTTTTTTTTAAATATTTTTGGAGTCATATATCTTATCTTGATTTGGAAAAGTAGTAATTCATTCAGGAATGGAGATATGTGAAAAGATACGAGATGCAGATTTATATTTTGATAAGATTCAATAGCAGCACTCTTGAGAATTTCACTACTAAGTTACTTTCTCTTGATAACCAATATAACCAACTATTTAAAAAGTTACTTGAACTACTAATCACATCTTTGATGGGGTAATCTTGTTTTACTCAATGACTCCTTTGCTAATTTCTGGTATGACAAGTTAACATTATTTACATTCAAACTGATGTCTCCATTTGTGTTATTACATTTCAGACATTATGCTCTCCAGCCTTCTTTAGGAACTTGTCATTTGAGGTAAGCTTCAAAGAATTTTGAACTGTAAGCCCTTTATTTAATCTACAAGACAGATTGTTCTCACTGTACCAACTAATAAGCCATAAAAAACAAATCAATCAACCATGATTTAGTAGAGATTCCTTTTCTTCCTGAATTGCCATGTATCCTCAGAAAGATAGTCATGTGATTTCCAATTGCCTTCACCTATAATTTTGGAATTCAAAGTTTTCATTCTTTTAGACTGGTTGCCATTCAAGGATAGAGTGCCTAGTCTACTCCATTATTTAACATCTAGCTGAAGGGAGAAGAAACAGAGTCATGCCTTTCCTAAGGGAATTAGTGAGAAAGAAATTTAAAAAAAAAAAAAATTCTCAGATTGCCATATTAGTAAAAAAATGCACACTTAGATTTAAAAAAAAATTCAACCTTAGCATTGCAGCTGCATGCTCCAAAAGTTTGTATCCATTATCAATAACACATTTAAAAAAAAAAAAAAAAAAAAAAAATTTCAATTCACATATTTTTGATGCTACCTGAATTTTACCAAAAGCAAAATAATTTCCATGTCTGAAGATGACTGAATATACAGTCAAAAGTACTTGCATATTTAAGAGAGACCTTATACAGCTTATAATTTTTAAAAACAAGGATCGTAACATTCATCAAGTAATTAGTAGGTTAATGCATCTTTAAAACTTTGTTAGCAAAGGGATTTCACCATTTTATATCATTAACTTTACTAATTTACTTTTTGTATGCATGAATGATCCATTGTAATATAAACTGAACTGCACCACATATTTGAGATTATATATATATATATATATATATATATGTGTGTGTGTGTGTGTCAATTAATTTAAATGACTTTTCCAAATTACAAATAATCCTTTTCAGACAAGAAAAAAAATTCCATCAGAAGTTGCTCAAAGATCGTACTGAGGAAATATGGTCCAAACTTTTGACTTAAGTCATTTTCAGTATAAGTGAAGACAAGTGGCAAGTTTCATAGGATTTTTGCTTAAACTATTCAAGTGGGTTTCTCATTGCTTTCTTCTGCTTCTCTTGCCTTTATTGTACTTTGAGTTTTAAAAGTTCTGAGCCTTCTTTCCTCATTAGACATCCAAAAACCTTGTATATAAAATTAATTTCAGCTGAAATAAACATGAGCATTTTCTAAATGCCTAAGGACTAATCTATTGTTATTCTTATGAAATTACAAATAAATTAATAAAACATTACTCACCAAAAGAAAGCTTTCACATTCTCTTGCACCATAGTCCATGAATCGCCAAAATTCTTTGTGAGATAGAGCTACAATTAAATAAAAAAAAATTAATTCAAGTCAATATATTAAGATGATTATTGAGGTGGGGGGATAAAATTGATTATAGTAAGGCAAGGGAGGGTGATGCTGATTATAATAAGGTGGGGGGATTAAATTGATTATAGTAAAGCAGGGAAGGGGTTGATTGGAGGAAGGGGAATATAACAAGGTGGTGGGTGGGGATAAAATTGATAAAAATTAACCTATATTTTACACAAGAAAATAAATGTTTGTTTCATGATGGATTCATTTTCTACAGTAATTCAACCCTTTGCAGGGTTTTTGATTTAATGATACAAATATTACTAATTAACCCATAGCAGGGGGAGAGAAGGGGGGAAGATTCATACCTTTCCCAAGGGTATTTGAATACAAGTGAATATAACAAACCCAACTGGAATTAGCTCTCTGATTAAGAATTCTGAGCCATTATCCATTACACCAACTGCATATCCAAGCTTACAGCAGCTGGTATTCTCAAGCAGTCAACCCATCTAAGTTCTGACCAGGCTCAACATTGCTTAACTTCAGTGATAATACAGGAACCAGTATTTTAATTTGATATAGCCATAAGCCTAATATTTGTTTCATTCATTTTCCAGACAAAAGAATTTATATGATTGGGATTATAAATTTTGGGAAGGTTGAAATAAGTTAACCGTTATGCCTATTTTAACATAAGTTAACAAATTCCCAGGGCACTTTGTTTTGAAAACTCAACATTGAATACACAATCAAAATCTTGTTTGCTGGAAACTTGCAAACACCTACTACAATGCATTTTCTGTAAAGAAAAAAACAAAAATTTTAAGTTCTTTGTCTGCTGCCTTTATGACTGAAAGTTTGAAGCTGAACATATTTGACAGCCTGACAATTCTTCAAAAATATTTCCTTGCCAATTTTTTGTGAGATTTTTCAAGACTTAAATTGCAAAAGAATAAAAATTATTACAGAAAGCATTAAAAAGCAAATAGTTCAATGACTGATGCAAACAATTTTCTATGAATTCAAAGTGGAAATTAAAATCAAATGGCAACCAGAAAGTTGAAAATGTTTTATATCAACAATAATTGAACAACTTTACAAATTAAAAACTGAAAAACAAATGTGAGGTGTGTAAACAAAATAGATGAGCTCAACAGTCACGTTTAACATATGTAATTATTCAGATGTTATGCTATAAGATGTAGTTAGATATACTGTGATTAAAGGTGAGGAACTTTGAGAATTATCTTGCTTGCACATCACAGTAGAATAAACCTAAAAAGAATTTGTTCATTTAATAGCAACCATTTTCATATTAGCTAAATTAACTATATTTATATAACAAGAGCTGATTGATAAATGTATAAAATAAGTCATAGAAAAAATAGTTTAATGAAACTGGTATCAAAGTGAAGTGTTATATAAGCTGATCCCATTAGGACACCCATGAAGTTGAGTGGGCTGTAAATCATTTTATCAGAGCTTGGACTGGTGTTTTATGATTGCCAGTAAAATTGAGATGTGATAACTTCAAAGCACTCATCCACTATCCTTAAGTGGAGAAGGAAATGAAGTGAATAAATAAATTAAAACTGGGGATCAAGTGCCACTTGGCCAGAAGGTAGGAAATTCTAATTGTGGGCTTATATAGTGAAGCTATTTTCTTGAATGGCCGGTCATAGTTGGAGTGGTCAGAGATGCCAGTAATAAAACATCATTCAGATGTAGAGAGGCAGAGCCACAGGTTGAAAAACCATTCACCATTATTTAGAAGGGTGGTAAGAGAGAGTCATAAGGTGTCCATCAAGATGTAGGGAGTTGGCAGTGAGACATGAGCAGAGGAGAAGTTTGAATTCTTGCTGGTTGACAAGAAGATCTGATCCATTATTGTGATAGAAGTAGCAGCAAAGATTTCCCAAATGTCACTTACCCATCGAACTGTGCCAAGTAAATGATCCATGAACAGAGAACCTAGAGTTTATTGAAAACATGATTTCTTTTTCTTTTCTGATAGTGGTGCCATCTCCAGTCATCCATATGTTTATAGAAGTAAACTTATAAGTTTACTTTTTCAATATAGTCACTATTTAGTACTACACATTTTTCCAAGCCTTGTATCCACTTTTCAGTTCATCGATGAAGAAAGGTTTGTTTTTTTTTTGTTTTTTTTATCCAATTGTATACAATTGAAAAATATTGGCCTTTCAACACATCTCCAAATTCTGGGAACAAACAGAAGTTTGATGATGCCAAATCAGAATTGCAAGGAGAGTGCACAACAACTGGCAATTTCAGGCTTCCTATTGGATGCACTATTTGTTGACTGTCATGTAGCCATTTGCAAACAAAGTTTTTCTTTAAGGTCTTATCTACAGATTTGTTGTTTGAATAATTACAAAGTTTCATAGCCTTGAATTGAGACTTTCACAGATTGCTGCCTTATATGAAACTGGGACATAGTACTCATGACTAACAAATACTATTACTCAATGTTATCAAACAGCAAACTAATATTAAGCACATTTAAAAAGGATGTTATATATTACATGATCAAATGTTAATGGCACTAAGTGAGACAGAAAAGTTTGAACATGTATTTGGTAGTATATAACATGCTTTTCAAATGTGCTAAGTGTTAGTTTACTGTTTGAGATCACTGAGTAATAGTGTGTATATATATATATATATATATATATATGGGAGAATATGATATATAAATTTTGATATATCAGGACAATGTTAGACAAATTAATGACAAAGTGTAAAAACATCTTTTTATTTAACTGATGAAGTCTGAAACATTATATATATATATATATATATGAGAGAGAGAGAGAGCACTTATAGGATGTGATATAGAGGTCTATTCTTATACAAGCTCCTAAACATATAGATATCGGAGCAGTTATTGAGATGGCATGGGTCAACATCTTTCCAGTCTTCTGGTTACTTGTGCAATTGATGTTATGTTGTTGCACCTCAGCATGCACAACAGTAGACACTTAGCCCATGACTTTTCATACATCAGTGCTTTTGGAGGAGGGTGTAAAATATAAAATGTCTGTTTGGTAACCAAAACTGTTGTATAATTCCCCTTGGTACCAGTGATCAGTATCTGAAGTCAGATAAATAACCAAGATTTCAAATGTTGATCTTGAAGACAGTACAGTCAACCTTTCTCACTTGAACGATAAACTTAAAATTCTTTTTTCTTCACATCTGGCTAAGCCAAAGTATTTAGGTAATAAAATATGAACGTTTTTTGAAAAACTTGAGCACAGAAGTATTTTTGTTTAATGCCAATGCAAAAAGAACAGAAAATAGAAGAAATATATCAGAAATTAAATTAGAGACTATGCAATATCAGTCAACACAAAACAGACATCTGTTTTAAAAATCCAAATGATTCACTTGGCTATTTGATGAGCAATAAATTAACAATTGACTATTTCATTAGTAATTACATAATAAAATAGGGCTTACATGGTCACATCACATTGAAATACCAGTTCCTGTAATATCAGCAAAGTTAAGCAACATTGAGCCTTTTCAGTACCTGAATGGGTAATGGTTTGGGGATACCAGCTGCTGTAAGCATGGATGTCATAATGGATAATTGTTAAGTGGAGAGCCAAGTTCCAATTCAAGTTGAGTTTATTATATTCACTTATGTGCAAATACCCTTGGGAAAGGCATGAACCCACTTTTTCCCTCCCGCCGTAAGTTAATTAGTAAGATTTGTATCACTAAATCATTATCTCATTAAAAAAAAAAAAAAAAATTCTAACAATGTAAAAAAATATTTTCTAGCTTTATACTTGCAAAGTGTTGATAAGCTGTAGAAAACAAATCTGTCAAACAACATAAAATAGTTGAAGATTTTAAATTGGGAATTGTGTATAGACAAATCTGGTTGAAAAGCAAACAACTTTGTGTGTTTGCCATAACCAAGTGTATCGTGCAAGATTTATCTGCAGCTAGCAATCAACTAGCAGGACAACTACAATAACAACTGTTCATAAATCAGACATTATAGTCACCAGAAATACAGTAAGGGTCATTAGAACTGTAAATAAATTCATTTTTATGATTTTTTTTTTTACTCAGTCTCTCTCATTATATATATATATATATATATATATATATATATATATATATATGTGTGTGTGGAGTTGGAATGCTGAAGGTAACATGAATCAGTTAAGTGACAAATATTTTACTTGTATTAATTGTCTCTCATATATATATATATATATATATATATATCTCATTATTGCCATGTCCGTGTATTGTTTAATATATTGTAATGTTATTGTCAACTTTGATCATGGCTTATGTAAGCTGAAAGCTTAGATAGGATTAAAAAACATCAATATGGTGATTTTCTTTCATCTTTCAATGATAATGTTATTAAGCTTATCAGATGATATGAAAGGAATTTGCATAAAATAGACAAAACTTGTCTATATTTAAGGAAACATGCATCAATGAAAAAAATGCTGCCTAAATACACTATATATATATATATATATATATATATATATATATATAAAATCAGCTAAAATAATTTCCATAGAGAACCAGCTTAGACAAAAATATGAATTGAAAAAGCCAGAGCCAGCATGAGGTAGTTGAAGCTGGTTTGTCATAACAAAGTTGTCAGCAAAGCGATAAAATTTTCTATGACATTAAGGTTACTCATCAGCCACTTTTACATTTGGTTTGTAATGAAACTTATATCAACATTAGGCTTCTGATCATGTTGTTACCAATAGAAACATTTCCTTTGTTTTTATCTCCTTGTGTCAATTAGTAAAGACGTTTCTAACAATTGAACAATTAAAAAAAAAAAAAAAAAAGATAAATAAATTTTAATTATTTTTGTTCCAACTTTTTTTTTTCCAGACAGCAAGTCACAGTAGCAAAAGTTGTGCAGCTTAATTCTAACAAAACAGGCTTCAGGTTAATCAACAATAGCATTGAAATTTCTTAAAGAAAGCATTTTTATTATTAAAATATGAAAAGCTAAAGAAAATCAGGAAAAAAATAATTACCAGGAATTATGAAGTAGAAATTATTTTGATACTCGATTTGATTAAACCAATTTCTTGTATTAATCATGTGTGTTATTATTCACTTTCCAACTCATTTTTCTTTCATCTTATTTTTGTTGGTTTCTGTTGAATTCTCTGAGAGTGAGAGGAGTTATTTTCTTCTTTTTTTTTTTTATTATTACACTATTTACATGCCGACTATTGTCCATCTTTGTTATCAAAATGCTTTGGCCATTGTGCCATCCTGGTTGATCTGAGTAACCTACAGGGAATTTCAAATTGAACCATTTATTTATTCTATGGGGGTAGATTGTTCTTGTTTCTCAGCCCATGAGATATCTTTTCTAGTTTTTATTGCTCCCAGTTTCCACACTGAGTCCAAGTACACTGCCCAGCCCAGGGATTGGGCTCACAATTACTATGTCATCAATTTCACAAACTAACATTTTAAACCACTATTGCCCTGTGGAACAATTCTGAGTGAAGAATTTGTAGCCTTAAACTAAACTTAAAATAATAATCATAATGACAATGATGTTGGTATCAATCTTGATGAAAATAACAGAAAACTTAACAGTTGTTTTTTTTTTCCTATTAAAAAGATTGAAAAAAAGAAATGAAGAAATCAAGTTTGTTACTGAAAACATTTAATCTATTCTGGTTTTATTAGCTTTTCTTTCATTTCTGTTACTCTTATTCACAATGTTCAGGTTATTTTACAATATATGATCATCTAGCCATTGCAACTGTGAAATGAGGAGACCTTGTAGCCAATCTAGTATGGCGCTAAAATTCATAGTTTATGAATTAAAATAAATAAGTATATGAAATAAAGTTTTAAATTAAACTTTTCCATTATTAACTTGGACTAATTTTTCTTTCTATATGGCAACATTGATTTATATTCTATGACCATTACATAAGCAGACTAGACTGGAAATAAAGAAATAGCCAGCAATAAAAATATATAATATGTCATCTATTTAAACATTTGTCTTTTTCCTTTGTCTCTTTTTACTTTTTTTTTTTAATAGACTTCATACTTTTCACAAATGATATTTCTTTCTTTTGACCTTAACTGATGCAAGAACACAACAACATTAGAACTTATCTGATTTCACTATCTTTTACATCAAATCATGGCACACAAGTCACAGATTATAAAAGGTTAACAAGTATGTATTATCAAAAGATCTATTTGACATTTCATAATGTTTTTTATCAGAGTAATATATTTCTCTTTTTCAAGCAATTTTCTTATTTTTATATTCTCACTTAAATGCTGACTTTGGTAGACTCTACTCAATAACAAGTCACTTCCTATTTATAGAATATATAATTTGTGATTAATAGTAAGCATTAATTATCATTAAGCTCTATTATTATTAAAATAATGTTACCAACATGCCACTATGGCTGATGGAGTAGAGTGCAGTCTATCTAGCAGTTCATACAAGTTGTCTCTCTTTTGTAAACTTTTTAAGTCAATTTATCTGAAATTACTTGGAAATTAGTGACCTGATTAGTCTGGGAATTACTTTGTTCTCCAAATTACTGCATTTTAATGGTATTGCACTAACAAAAGTGGCTATCAGAACACGTTGATTTTGTTGCGTTATGCTAACAAATGAAGAACCAATGTATCTCTAAATTTACAGATTTTTTACTTTTTTTTTTAGAAAATTTTTTAACATTCAAGTGTCAAAAGATTTAAATCCTATTGATAATGCAAGTTTTATATATATAATAATTCAACATATAACTTCATGAAATCTCTAAAAACAGAACATACCTTGATAAAAATGGCCTTAAACTTGATGAAACCAAAATTTTATCGTGTAAATATTTATGTCATTATTAGGAGTAAAGAACAAAGTTTTTTTTAATTAATTTTTATAATTTTTGCATTTTTTTTTTAGACCATTCTAACTTTTGATAAAAAAAAAAATCATGTTTCTCTTTGCAAAAGTGTCATTACTAAATAACATTGCAAATTTTAGCGCCTTTTTTTTTTTTTTTTTTTGCAGTGACAGATGTTAATTTTGAAAATCTTGCAAAAAAAAAAAAAAAAAAACTGTCAGAATTTAATGAAACTTTCAGGATTTATTCCCAAATGATTGAAATTATTTTAGATGTTTTTTTTAATTTTGAAAGTCATTATAAAAAAAGTTGTTTTTTTTGTTTGTTGTTTCTTTTTTTTTTTTTTTCACATCTGTTAACCCCCTCCAATTAATTGCTGAAAGTTATAGAAATTCAATGCTGCTTTTTTTTCTTCTTTTTTTTCTAGTGAATATATTAGTTAAAAGTAGAAGTCTTTGAAGAATTTAAATCATCAATTTGTTTTTGTAAAATCAAAAGACCAATTACCAAAATTCAGCTCTGAATTGTAGCATAAAAAAAAAAAAAAAAAAAAATCAAAAGATATTTAATTTCTAAAGTTTTTAGTTGCTTTTATGAATAAGGACAATATTGTCTGAAGGCAAAAATTTGTTTTGGTGAAAAAATAATTTTTACAACAATTATTTGTTTTTTCTTACATTTTTTTCACCATTTTTACATTAAAGTTGTTAAATATTTTAAAATTAGTGAAAAAGCTGTTTATTTTAGGCAATAGTATTATTAAATAGATATATCTTTACAGATCATAAATTATACAGCTTTATTACAAACCTGCTAAATTTTATAGTATGTGCAGATAGAATTTAAAATTGTTCTTGTGTCTATAAAAACGGTTTATTTCAAATGCACAGATGGCGCCAAAAAGTGTGAAAACATCACATGGTTTTTCTGATGTGTTGATTTATTGACAGTAGATTCACACATACAAAAATCAAAATTCTTTTAAAAATAGTCAGGATCTTCAGATTGTAATAAGCTTTAAAATATATGATCAGTAAATATAATTTTATAATTTTACTTAAGAACAATATCCTCTAAAAATTATCTCATTTAAAAGATGCAAAATCTTTATAAATTATTCAATTTTAAATTGTAAAAAAATGAAAAGATCTTGTAAAAATTCATTTTTCATTGAAAAATTTTTTTCTTCAGACAACATTGTCTTTAATATATATTATTCATAAAAGCAATTAAAAGCTTCTCTAATTAAATAATTTATTAGTTTTATGTTTTTTATTTTTTTGATTCAGAACAGACTAAGTAAGTTCGGGCCCGATTTTGCAAAATAAAATTGGTGATTCAAATTAAAAAATTTTTGCTTTTAACTAATATAGTCACTACAAATTAACTCGATAAATTTCTGAAGCTTTCATAAAATTATTAAGGGGTAGAAACACATTTAAAAAAAAAATTTACCACGATTTTCTAATTAATGTGTCACTGCAAAAAAAGGAGGTGAAAATTTGCTACAACCTCCAACGCAAGAAAAACAAGGTTTTTTTTGTTTTTGTTTTAAATCAAAAAGGTTCTAAAAAAGGAGTAAAAAAAAAATATATATATAAAAAATACTTTGATCTTTCCTCTTAATAACGATTTTAAAATGACCGAGATAAAAATAATACCCTAAAATTCTAGAAGTGTACGTAAATTTATCCTATAATTTTATGTACCTTTCTTATGAAAGGTTATCTCACTCAGCAGTTATTTTATTTTTAATAGTATTTTTAACTTCTCTAGAAAGTATCAACAATCATAAGGTGAAAGCTAAAGTACTTAAAAAAATAAAAATATTAGACTGCTAAGTTTTTTTCTTACTTTAAAAATTACATGGTAAATAAGTGGGTTCACTTAAAACTACAAAAGTGTATGTCACTTCTGTCCCTCTGTATGATAACTTGCCCTTCACATTAGGGTGTCAATATGTGATGAAGCCATCACTCATCACCATTGTAAAATATGTTTTCTTATTTTAAACTACTTTTTTGCGAAGAAAATAAGTAATGTTTGTTTCAAACTACAATAAACTTAAAATTTTCTCGAAGAACATGTAATTGATTTTTGCATGAGTTTTAAATGGAGAATATGACTTCTGTTTACAAAATAAAAAAAAAAGCTGAAACATCGATTAGTAATTTCGCTGACTCCAAAAAAAAAAAAAAAAAAAAAAAAAAAAAATCAAAAAATACTTTGGTCTTTTCTTTTAGATAAAGATTTACACAATTTTTTTTTTCCAAGTTTAAGGCTGTTTTCTCTTTTCATCAGATGATGATCAGTCATTTTGAAGGGTTTTTAATTATGTATATGGGTGTCTTATGTTTTTATTCTATAATAAAGAAAAATAAAGATTTTATGGCATCATAAATATTTTGTTGCTTAACACCAGAGGAAAAAAAAAAAACTATAATCTATGGTTATTGAAAGATAAATTTTCCATGTTACACTAAATGTTATTTAACACTACAATGTTACCATACCGAGGCAACCGTTAGCATACTAGCCTACTTAACAGTGCCAATACACCACAGGATTTACGGTTAGCTTTTTGTAACTGTTGTTTAGACTACCCCCTATTTTGCGGGGTTATTTTCAAGATTTAAAAGGTCACCTTATACACTGAAGTGTGTGTATATATATTTATGGGGGGCACAGGACTGTGTGAATGGAATTCACAGTAATAGTGAATTATCATGCAAAACTAACATCAGCAGCCCAAAATAACAAATAAAAAATAATAATAATAATAAATAATAACCAATTCTTTGTACAATGGCTCAAATCATTACTTCTGTTCCCAGCCTCATAACATCATTTTAAACACTGCAGGAATAACAAAGCAAATTTGATGTCTCTTGACATCTAAATTCTTAAGATTTTTTTTTCTTAAAACAGATTTTTGCTCAACAGGTTACATTTCACATTAAAAATAAGGTATAAATTTACAACATTTATTTAATAGATTTATTCTATCAGTATTTGGAGAAATACATGAGAAAAATGATGATAGCTGCCAACATCTTTTGGATTTCCAAAAATCCACATAGTAAATTATTAATAACAATAAAAAAACAAACAATTTTGTCAGTTTGGAAAGATAATTGATCTAATAATACAAAACTAATAAATGACTAACTATTTTTTTTTTTTAAGAGACAAGTTTTGTAAAGAAAGCATCAAAAATATTACCAAATCCTTACACTCCTCTACAGATATTTTCTTAATTTGACTTTGTGCCATGCCATACAAAACAAAAGCCACAAAAACCAGAAAATATTTATGGAGTTACCTTTCTTTGAGATGGGTCATCATCCATGCCCAACAATATTTCTGGGTTCACCTGATGGAATGTAATCACTCGGGGGCAGAAGCTAAGTGAATGTCTCAAAAAGGTTTTCCCATAATCTCTTGTGAAATAAGTGATGTTGTTGTTGATGTCCACAAATACATACTGAAAATAAAATAATCATTAAGAACTAAAATGAAATGCATGCCAAATTCATTTTTATCAGATCCATTGGAAAGAATTAAAAAGGTATGAGTGTGAAGGAAAATATCTGTCATGATTCTGCTAGTGAACATTCATGTGTGTGTGTGTGAGTTTTTCCAATCTTATGCATACATTTTTTTCTTTTGCATTAATCAAGTTTGCAAACAACTCTACAAGGTTCAAATAAAAGACAAGAAATATAGCAGCAGAAAAATGTTAACCTTAAGCTCATTAAACATTTTTCTAAATACACCAAATACAAGGTCAAATTTTACTTTTGAACTATTTCAGGAAAAAATAATGCATTTTGAAAAATAAATAAACTTCCCCATCTTACAAAATCTTTAAAAAAATAATGTTATATCTTCCTTTCTATTCCATGAACCATTGATGTATATGAAGGGTGTAATTGTGTTAATATTAATTTAGTTCCTTTGAAAAAGGGAGAACTAATCATTTTCTTTTTGCAGGTATTTGTTATTAAAAAAAATTTTAATGTCTTTTTTTCCACTTATTGCTTAACATTTTAGTGTGCACTGTTCCCCTCCAGAAAATTGAAGACATTTTTGGGGGCATTAATTTTTATTATTTTATTGATAATATAAATGGAAAAAACTAAAATAAAATATTGTAACAGGGCATATTAGTGCATGAAATGTTGTTTAGCAACTTGATGTACTGAGAGATTTAGTAATCCTGATTGAAGGAGTAGAGATATTAGATGGAGAAAAATATGAAAGAGTGGTTAAACCTGATGGAAAAAAAAATTGTTTAAAAATATTTATATGAACTTATAAAATACTTATGGGGAAGGCATTGGGAATATTTGAACCTAAAATGAACCAAGTAAGATTTGGTAAAAATCCAGTATAGCTGGAATTCCCTGCCAATCCCCATAGCCCCAAGGAAATCATGATGACATGATTAATGAAGTCTGCGAATTGTTTGGTAGCCTACTCAGCAGGAATTGCATTGATTCTTATGAAAAGGTTTGAAACTATAAATTCTAAATAGTAAATTACAGTTGGAAGGATCACATGAAATTTACCAGGTCATCTGGTTTATTTAACAAAAATGGTCTTTATGGAACTGCCTAATTAATCAAAGTCTCATTGCAGATAGTTGTCTTTATAAATATGCTCCATTTAGCACCAAGCTGTTCCAGAAATCACTAGCAGTTTTTGTTGAAATTCTAGCAGCTAAGATGACAATCTACCTGCATTTTAACTATTAGTTATCTCTCAGTGCCTCAAGGAAAGAAGAGAATTTACTGGTCGAACTGCATATTGTTGCAAATTTTATTTTCTTTCATTAATAAATTGTTGATTGCTTTATCAGCAGAGTTTGTTCCTCCTGTCAAAAATACTTTGCCTTTCAGGAAGGTCACCTGAATTAAGAAAGTTGCTAGGTTCAAGAAAACCTGTTGGAGTGAATGAAAGAACTTGGCAAATAATTCATTGCAATGGGTATATAATGTAAAAGATTTCACTAGATGGCAAGTTCGATGAAGGAGATGAATGGCAAAAATAGCCATGCCCAATTGACGTATCCTTTACTGAAATCTAATACCTGGTTTCGAGATTATCAATATTAGTTTACATTTGTCATGTGGTCACAAGGACAGCAGATTATATTTTGTTCCATAATGACTGAGAAGTGACCATATTATAATATGTATTTACATATTGTTTTAAAGTATAATTAATGTTTGCTGGATATTAAAATAAATATGTCTTAAAATCTGTTCTACTAGTGGAGCAATGGGCACTAAAAGATTTTTAAAACAAAGAATTTTGTAGGTAAAAATAAATATCAGGAATAAACTTTCTAAATTCTATAGAATAAAGAAAAAAAAAAATAAGCTGTAATAAAATTTTCAGTTAGCAAATGAAATCTGATAGAAACAGAAAAATTAAGATAACTGATCAGTTTGGATTTTTACTTTCAGAATAAAAAAAAAAAAATAATCAAAATGACTACAGGAAATAAATGTTAACATAAAAGACCAGCGTTCAACCTTGATTTCTTTTGCAAGAGAGTGGTGGAAGGAATTAAAGATTTTACAGGTATTACATTTTTTTTTTTGGGGGGTAGAGTGAATCAAGGATATATGTAAAGTTTATATAGAGATATATAAGCTAGTTATATATTCATTATTATACATGTTATAGAACAAGCAATTTGCCACTTGATGATTTGAGGTGCCCCACTCCCATTAAAGAGCATTTGTCATTGCAATTCCTATTTGCTATAAAAGAACCAATGATTTTGTAATATTCAAATTAATTCTACATTCACAACCAGGAAAGTTATAATCATCATTTATTTCCATCATTAAAAGATCAACTCTACTCCTGTGAATCATGGGCAGAGGGTGTTTATTTGGGGAGACTGACATTTGCTGCTTGTTTGTTCAAATGCCTGAGACAACCATCTTGTTTGATGATTTGAGGCATGTGAACTCAAAGCCATCATTTCACAGATTTCACTTGTCAAGTCTCAAAAGTCAAGTTAAACATTCCCTTCTGTTGTAGAAGGAACAAAATGCTGCTTTCTTTTAACATATTTTTAAGGTTTGCTTAAAATCACATGATGAAGTGGAAGGAAAAGAAATACATATGCACACAATAACAGGACAGTGCATACACACAAAGAAAACAGCAGTAGCAGCTGCACTAGGTCTTTTTCATAAAGAATGGCACTGTACATATTAAATAATAAGTCTGGGTCTATATAAGTCAAGCCACAATGTGTATGATGTGCAAATCATGTGGTAAACCTTGATCAATAGCCAAATAGAAACACTCTGAAAGTTTCAGTTCACTTGCATTTTCAGTTTTCTATTAAACATCACTTGGAGTAATTTTTTTTTTTTTTTAATCTGATTTGTTATAAAAATGGTTACTTCAAAAATATAGCAATGCATCAATTTGAAATTTTCAAACAAAATGGCTACCATATTTTGTAAGTATATTAGAATTTTTTGCAACATAATAATGTGTGCTGAAATCCTCACAGTATTTAGCATTGTTGAAGATATCGCTTCATTTTTTTTTTGTCAAAATTTGCAAACTACATTTAGTTCAATTTTGTAAATTAATCTATGAAATTTGAATAATCTGATTTGTTTGGAAAAATACTTTGACAAAAATTCCACTTTGCAGTTTAATAACTTCTTTAATTTTATAAGACTTCATGGTAAACAATATTTTTTAAGAAAATGTTTTTCCCTTTTTAACAGTGAAGAATAAATTCTGAGGATTTCTTACTCTTGAGCATGCAACATACAACTGGTCATGCATAAATATTTACTTCTGGAGCCAAATTCCAACTTTTCAGGAGTTTGGCCTTGTGATTTGTTTATAATTCTTGCAAACACAGGGTGAACTGGAAACTGGATTCTTGTCTATAAAAAACTTAAGATAATAAAAATGCAACATTGTTTTTTTGTATAAGTATTTGTTATTTTAATTGTTTTTAAATAAAATTTTTAATTTAAAAAAAAAAAAATGAATGAAAACGTATTGTACTAAACTATGTACCCTAGTAAAACCAACTGTACTTTGTACACACTTACCTGTTTACACTTCTCCCTAAAATTTGGTTTTAATCAGTCAATGTATGGCTATTTTAGATGGTGTGACAGAAGTTACAGAATTTTATACATTGATAGATTACCCAAGAATGCATATTGTGTGTTCAAGAGATAATGTAAATGTCAAGAGGACGTCAAAGATAATGAATCTTGTGGACACTAATGCTTGTGAAGAAAAAAAAATAATCAAAATGATCAAGTCAAAATCAGAATGGTTTCATCAATTTCAGTAAAGATTACAAATTAATGCATTGCTTGATCTGTTTTAACTGTCAATAAAAAGAAAAAAAAATCTACTTCAAGTGATAGCTGAACTGAAGATGTGAATGATCTCTCAAAAGGTGGCTTATACTTGCCCATTAGTCAATATATACCATGTGGTTCACACAGTCACAGTTCGACTTATATAAGCCCAGTTTTGTTATTTAACAATCACACCTCTCTTTTATACATACATGCATGCATGCATCTGCTTTCTACATAAAATTACTATTCATTAATATCTTTATTTAAAATGTGTAAATAAATTCATAATTATCCACAAGTCAGAGATAAAAAAAAAAATTGCTATTATCAGATGAATTATTCAAACATATCCTCATGTTTGAATTTGTATTGACCAGGAACTAGTTGAAATGTAATAATCAAAAAGTGATATTAGTCAGAATAATTCCCCAAATACAACTGTGCTAATTAGAGGATTTTTAAAGACTATGTGTCACATAAGCTGATAATCATAAAAATATAACAATCCAATAACATGTCCATCTTTCTTTTCAAAAATATTTAACCGGTGTTCACTCCCTTTCAGTTGATATTGGATCATATGGCCTAACCATACAATTAAAAAACAAGTTCTATCTAGAGTACTAACCCAATGGACAGATTAGTACCAAAAGGTTACTATTGAGAACATTTATTACAAGTAGAAATAACTTTCTTTTTTTTTTTTTTGCTTATATTTCTGTGTCAAGACATTGTCATTTTACAATTTGATCTGTTTGGGGTTGGCTTTTCACTTTTCTTATTTTTCTCACATTTTCACAAATGTTCAGCATTTTTTCCTGGTTTTCTGATGGATTTGGTAGCCTTCTAAGAATGTAGGACAATACCTTGCTGGAATATGCTATTTTCACTCCTATACCTGTTATGTCCTCTGTCCTTTCTAGAGAACTGACAAATTCAGAAAAATTCCCTTGGGTCAACACATAACAAGAATGAGAATTGCTTATTTCTGCAGATTACCAAAGAGTTTCAGTCAACATTCACAAAAGGCTGCCAAATATAACAGACATCAGAAGAAGGCCACAACATACATCAACCAAAACATGATAAATGGGTCAGACCAAATCAATGTTTAGTATACGACTTATTAGTTGAGAAATGAAAAAAAAGCAATAAAAATAATGTAAATCAATTATCAAACATTTCCTTTATATATAATAAATAATCATAAGAAAAAATATGCATGCTATTCAACTGACAATTTTACATCAAGATTGTCAAATGTTGCTGTAAAATCACATCACAAGTTAGAAGGGAAAAATGTTTTTTTTTTTTTTTTTTTACTTACATGGCTATTTTGTAATGGATGGTTGTGAAACTGATGTATGGCAGACTGATTATTTCCAGAGCTTAGCTTGTAACTCACATTATCAAAATTCTTTCCATAGTTGTAAGAAATAAAGACATTGCTGGTTGCATGGTTGAGTACAGGCTTTCGGTCACGGGTGAGAGCTACAATCACTTTACTTGCTTTCCCAGCCCAGTGGATGATCATCAACTGATGGCTGTCTTTTAAGTGGGCCTGCAACAAAAAAAATAAATAAATAAGTAAATAAATAAAAGGAGATATTTAACCAAACAAGAGACTTTCACAAAACTATCAAAAGAGAAATTCTGAAATGTTCTGTGACTAGGGATATAGTCAAAAGAGGTCAAATCAAAGATGCTGAAATGCTAAGTGAAATTTTCAACTCCACTAACCTGTGTTGAATTGGTGATAAGTAGATTGCTACTCTCTAAAACTACCAATTGAAAGTAGTCTTTCTCCTCTCCTAACAAAAAAAAAAAATAATTAAAAAGAGAACAGTGTCAGTCCTCTTCTATTATGAGTAGCAGTGAATATAACAATCATTTTACTACCATTACTTGAGTCAGTTAAGTGCCATACATGGTATATGCTTAGGCGATCAAGCCTCTTTTGATTCATGACCGACTAGACAGATTTTCTTGCAGTAGGCTACCATTACTTTCTGTAGTTGACTGGTTGACAACCAAGGCTATAAAACCCAATTTGTCCTGCTAGTTTTTGAAATACAGCAAAGTATTTTGCTTATTGGAAATATTAAATTTAATCTATTAGCTTGAAATTAAAACTAAAGTTTCAAGAAAGATTTTTCATTTTTAAAAATTCATTTTAAAGCTTAAGTATTGCGTTTTTTTTATGGAGATACCTATATTTATGTATACACTTTTAAAATTTCTATTCTTAAAGCCCTAATAATTAGTGATATTTTTGCCTGAGGTCGGTTGTTGGTTGGCTGTTTTTGTTTAGCATCATATCAACCTTTATGAGTTATTTAATGCCGAAATCTAAATATTTTGTACACAGTTTTATTTTATTTTTAGAGATAATAATGATTCAGTAGTACAAGCCTTACTAATTAACCCATATCTGGGGGGAGAAATGAATTCATACCTTTCCCAAGGGTATTTGCATGCAAGTGAATGTAATGAACTGGATTGGAATTTCAACTCTGCTCTCAGATTTCTCATTCCAAACCATTATCCATTATATCACACTGCACATCACCTTTACTTACGGCAGGTAAATTACAGAATGAATTGGTAGCCATGTATCATAGGAAGAATTGGGTTTATGCCTTCTCTAAAAGATGTTAGTACAAAACTGATATAAGTAGCCAATACTGAAATTTAAAACTCATCATAATGATTTATGCCATTACTATACACATGAAATTACAAAATAATTATTTTCAACAGGAGAAAAATCTCACTTGCCATCTAGTCACAGTGAAAGACATTGGAGAATAGAATTTTTTTCTTTCTACTGCAATCATATGAAGCTCAAGCCAGCTAGCATTCATTCACCAGTCAACACATATCCTACCCAACAAAAGAATGGAAGCTTTCTAAAATAGCCAACAAGTAGGGCAGCTGGAGTGTATTCTATACTCTTGTTTAGAGATTAAATAAAAGAGAATAAAAGTGAGGTTAACAAGTCATTCTCTCTATCATTCTTACTCTTGTCTGTTGCAATATCTACCAAAAGATTTACAATTAACATTTCATTCATTTTAAAAAAAACAAAAAAAAAACAGCTTCACCTGAAGCAGGTCAACATTTTCTCATACCTCTTTGATTTTCAACCTTTGAAGTTTTGAAATTTTGGATTGTGAACTTTTTGAAGTAAATAAATTTCTTTTGTTGCTAAGAAGTCTATTTATATAGATTGTTGCTTTAAAGGAAAGCCACTAAAATTCCTTTGTTGTTAAGGAGATGTGGTGTGTAACTCAACAATTCAACTGATGATAGCAGGTAGGCACAAAGAAAACCAGTGTCGCACGTCCAACCTTCTCACGAGCCGAAGGCCTTCTCCTCTTAAACAGCAGAAACGAGCCTGCTTTATACAGCTGCGGACCGACCACGATTTGCATGCGAATCACGAGGCAGCAGATTTCCGTTAACTGACCGAGACCGCTCGGCATAAAAACCTTGGCGCCGCCATTTTGGTTTTCTTTTTACAGTTGGAAGGACCAGAGTTTACATACTGCGCAGAGATTGAGCGCGTTTCCGAGGTAGGCCATTTTCACAATTTTCCCCACAGGAGAACATTTGCCTTGTGTGATCTATTGTTTTCTATGAGGAAACAAATTAGTATTTTGAAAAAACTTAACCTGCCTTGATAGCTTGAAACACATCAAGGAAATGTTGTGCAAGGCCTAAAGTGTAATTTGTACTATTTGCATATGGTGAAAAATATTTTTATCTCATTAATAAATGTTTGTTTCTCTACAAATTTCACTTGACATAACAGTTTTCATGTCTTTTTTTAGAAGTTACACCAAGAGTACTTGTAAAAAGAAAGAGGAAATTTGAAATCCTCCCCTACTTTGAACCTCTCTCCCAGCTCCCCCTTTACTATATATATATATATATATATATATCTCACACAGCGTACAATGGGTAAATTGTCGCCATTTTATATTTTTAATTTTGTGCAAGTGTTTGCTTTTGTCGACCACACAGTATAGCGAGGTCAGTTGGGAACTGTCTGTGAAAAAAAAGAGCACCATGATGCAATTCACTGCCAGAAATTGGAAACAGCATGCTCTACTGCTTGGCTTACATAATGGAAGCTCCAATACGAACATTTCATAGTGTTTGGGTGTCAATCTGAGGACAGTGCAGAGTATTCAGAAAGAGATAGACAAATATAATGGTGATTATGAAGGCACAGTAGCTTTAAAAACTCACTAATCATTTTGATAAGAAAAGAACTCCTGAATTTATTGGTGAGGGCCCAAACTTAACAAGGATGCCTACATCAAGTTTTTTTTTTTTTGAAGAGGTAGTGCTACCCTGGGTCATGCGAAAGGGGGGCTGCTAGAAAACCTCATGTCTGGTAAGAGGACTCTGCACCATGCCACACAAGCAGGAGTACCCAGTCATAGCTGTCAGACAATTTCTGTGTCCACATTACCTCTTACATCCCTCCATCTAACTTCCCAGACTGCAATTCACTTGATTATAATATGTGGGGCACAGTTGAGCAAGAGACCAACAAAATTCCTTGTAACACCAAAGATGAACTGAAGGCAAGGATTATGGCAGCATTCACCATCTTAAACAAGTAGACGGTTCAGAAGAGATGCAGGAGATTCCAAAGCTGTCTGGAGGCTATGTTTGAAGACAATGGTGATTTTATTGAATAAATTTACTCTTTAGTATTTATATATATCTGTTAGATATAGATGTCAGTGTTATTTTCATTTTTGCATAATTTAGACGATAATTTATCCATTGCATCATGTGTGTGCACATGTGTATAAGTTTCATTAAAAACGACTGACAAGGCAGTACATTCAAGTATTTTATTTCATTTTTCTTGTGTTCTCAAAGTGTTCAGACATACAAAACAGTTGGACAATTTCTACATAATTTACATCCAGAAAAGAAAATACAACAACACAAGAAAAATAAAAAAAAAAAAAAACCTTAACTTGTCAGCCATTCTTAATAAAACTTGTATAAAAGAGTGATTGCTACCCAAATACACAATTATATATATATATAAATATATATATAATAAATAGAGCTAAAAAAAAAAAAAAAAAAAAAAAGAAGTTCAAGTGACTTATCAGATTGACCAACACAAAACTCTTCAGTCAGTCAATCAGATAAGTGACTTGAACTTTCCTTGATTTATTGACTATATATGAGAGAGACTGTGCAAATATCCAACTTAAGAAAAGGTTAACCCTTAAAGACACCCTTGATATGACCTTTGAAGCAATTGTATGCCTTGATCAATAGGTTCTCTCGTTGGCTAAGATGTCCACAATGGTGACCTTCAATGAGTCTTTGGTAACCAGTAGTCACATTGCTGGTTAGTCTACCTTGCAACAACATCCCAGACATAATTGTCAAGTGGATTCAAATCAACATAGTTGGAAGGCCACATGTGACAAGACCAAATTTCTCAGCAGGCATTCATGTGTCATATGAACGTCATGTGAGTGAGAAAGAGCGCAAGCAGAGACCTGATGGAACATATGGGCACCATGCAATAGTGGCAATGATCCTTATTGCTCATGACCTCTAGGAACATCATAAATGAAGTGAAATTTGTATGCTTAACACTAGTTACTTCATTGGGGGGGTCAATACATAATTATGTGTCATTCCTCTAGTTCTTGTTCTCTTTCAGAGTTACAGCCCTATCACATTGTTACCCATATGATCACCAAAGTTAATCAATGTTGAGCATGGTCAGTATCTAAATGGGTGGACACTTAGAAATACCAGTTGCTGTAAACTTTGATAAGGTCTCAGAATTGTTAAGCAGTGAACAAACTTCCAATTCTAGTTGGGTTCATTATATTCACTTATGTACAAATACCTTTGGGAAAAGTAGGAGTCCACTCCCTACAGCTATGGGCTAATTAGTAAGATGTGTATCCCTAAATTATTATCTAAATAAAATAAATAGATAAATAAAATCTTACAACCTAAAAATATATTTCCTGGCTTTAACATGCAAAGGGTTAATAAGCCATAAAAAAACAAGTCAATCAAGTGTTCCCTTTTGAGAAGCTGGCTACCCACAAAAATCACTATTTGACAGCTAGTACCATAAGCATGGCATCCTTTTCCTGTGTCAGGTTGGAAAATGTCATGTTAATTCCCTCAATACATCTTATAGAGAGAAATGGTTTGGTTTATTTTGTTTTACAACATATCAACCTCAATGGGTTATTTAATGCCAACAAGATTTTTAGGATAGGTTCAAATGAATAGAATATGTATTCTTTGTAAGAAATCAGTTTGTAGATCAGGTTTCATTGACAGTTATATAAAGAGGGTTTCTGTCCAGAGTTAAATGTATTGCTGGTATTTTTACTATAAAAATCTATTTTTATACTTTCATAGTGTTTTGACCCCAATTTGGGGGTTCCTTGCTTCTAAAAACCTCCCGATCAGAGGTCTTGCTGCCAGTTAAAATTTGTCACAAGCTGTGTAACATTACATTAGATCATTTATGGCCTGCTAAAAGTTCTCAAATTCCTGGCATTGTGTGTGTCTTTCAGGGGTACATGGTGGCATAATGGTTATAAGCACGTAAAGTGGAATCAGTGAACAGAGTTCAAATTTCAGCTAAAGTAATGCTATAGGAATAACATTAACTCATCTGAGATTACTTTCTGCTTCTCAGCTAGAGACAAAAAGCAAGACAGTTGCAACCCTTCAGCACTATAAGCCCATCTATCTAAGAGAAGGCTACTCTGACAACTGTCTTGGATTGCCAAGCTACTGAGGAAGCATAAAAAAGTGAACTGTGTGCTCAAACTGATCTTCGATTTAAACCACCAACACATGAAGAGTCTGCAATAAATGAACAGTTAATTCATGCAAAAGAGAAAAAAAAAATCAACAGCAACAATAGTTTTAAGAATCTGGCTACAGTTTACTTTTTTTCTTTTTTTTTTTTAAGTCAGTTAAAATTAACTTTCTTCCTCAGTACAAACTGGAAAATGGTCAATTAGAATAGTCCTGAGACTTCATTCTACAATAAGTCTTTGAAGCAATGTTTAGAGGCAACATGCCTGGCTATTCAAAGATTTTATAGGGCTTTTCACTGTCTAGCAGCATCCAATATTCAAGTATCATTTTTTTAGTATATACCAAATCACAACAATCAGTGGTTTTCACATTCTAACAATGTGAATTCTCACTATCCTGGTAAGTTTTAACAATAGATTGTTATGGCTTTCTTTTCTAATATTTGTATATATTCACACATGCAAAAAGAAAATTTTTTTTTTCATCCCACTTTTAGAAAAAAAAACAACAGGAAACCTTGCTAAATCAATAAAGAAATACAAAATGGGTTTCTCTTTATAAAATAGCAAAATAAAATTTGAAAGTGACACTGATATTAAAGTTAAATTTATAAATTTACAAAAAGAATTAACACTTTAACATTGACAAATGGAATGGTTTACCACTGCTGACAGAGTCACATAACTTAAGATTCTCATGAATAGACCTTATAATTGATTTAGTCCAGAACAAAATACTGAAGAAAGAAATGGTATCTTTATAATCAAAAGATTATCAGAGCAAGCAATACAAGTGCAGAAAGGCCTAAACTGATATTTCACATATTACACAAAGGCTTGACAAAAGACAAACTTGAAAAACATGATTTACAGGAGAAAGATATTCAAGTAATATGCAACCCTCATTGGAAACAAGCAGCCTGCATGAAGATAAAGTATGGCTTCTGTGAATGCACAAAATTAGAAATATTAAGACAAACATGTATTTCCTCACCTGATTTATTCAACCTATACAGGGTGTGAGGAGTAAATTGTCGCCATTTATATTTTTCATTTTGTGCATGCGCATTTGTTTCTGATTTTGTTGACTGCACAGTACAGTAGGGTCAGCTGGGCACCGTCTGTGAGAAAAAACAGCCAGACTATATACACACACACACACACACCCACCATTTGATTATAGTGGTGAAGGCTTGTGCAAAACCAGATTTTTTGGAGGAGCCAAATACAGAGAACTGGTGCAGAGTATTCCACAAGGTTCCCAAATGACCCTCCACAGGTTTTAAATCTTTGTCCTTCTCCTAGACTGTTTGCCATCCAAGGCTTAAGACCCAGTCTGTTCTGCTATTTAGCCAAAGTTGGGAGGAGAAGAGCTGAAGATTTTTTTTTTGTTGTTATGTTGTCTGTTTTATTTATTTATTTATTTTTAAATGCCCCATTTGTATGTTAGCTTTTATTGCATTTAACAGTCACATGAGATTTTGTGTCACCTATTTTTATTTTTTTGTAAATGAAATCTATTTAGCATGTTGGGCCTGAAGTTTGATGCAATTTTATTGATTTTTGGTTGTGAGATTTTTATATTCAATGCCTTAAGCAATTTCAGTTGCTCTTAATTTAATCACTTTTAAGTCACTTAGATATGGGGAGATATATTTACTAATATGAATCAGAAAAAAATAATTAGAAATATTAAAAAAAAAAAGTAATCAACAAGAAACTTTTGCTGGTTTTTAACAAAACAAGCCTGAAAAACTGCTGTCTAAATACACTCAACCTTATATATAATTTCAACACAAAAAATTGGGTTCACAATCAAATACATAAAGTAAAAATAGGAATATATGGTATAAATATACATTGACAAATGTGTTCCGAGGTAGAATTTGTTTGCTTTAAAGGCGGTCATTGTGTTGATAATGGTTTGCTCTTTCCCCACAGATATTCTGTTCCTTGACCTATTATTACTAAGAGGCTGGTTACAATTGCAAAGTAGGCACTTAAGTATAGAGACAAAAGCAAACATTTGGTGAAGAGCCTTTATTTTGAAGAGGGAGAGAAAATTGTGAATATACAATGAATTTGTTCACTCTGTGCCAGGAACTGAACATGCCTGCCCGAGTGGGTAGGAGGAGTTGAATCACTGCCTGGAAGGTATGTTTTAGATCTCATTAGGATTGTGACAAACTGTCATGCTTGATGTGGATAAAACAGATTCAGATGACAGTAAAAACAGATAGAATGAGAACCAAAACAGATTGTCCTTTATAAACTTACCAGTCAAAGATTCAAACAATATTAAAAAAAGAAAATACAGTAAAGTAGAAATGGAACAACCAATTGATATATTAGCTTGAAAAACATTTCAACCCTCAAAAAAGACTGTTCACTAGTCAAACATTTGTAGAGATGATCCAATGTTTATGCTGAAGGCTAAAAGTCATGTTTTGCTTTGAATACATTATCAAATGTTTAGCTGAAGCAAATTAACATAATTTAAAATGAAAGCAAAAGGCTTTTTTCTTGTCTTTGCTGGATTCAGTATAAAAAGAATAAAAAACCAATAGATATGCACATAATGTATATAGTTATTGTCAGAAGCAATATGTTAAGTTCGAATTCTTGACTAGTTCATCAAGTTCACAAATACCCTTGGAAAGGTATGAATCAATATCTCCCCCGCCTCCCAACCAGCTAAGTGTTAAATAGAGGGTTGACTGGGTTCTCTAATCTTGGCTGGCAACAAATCTAGAAGGAAAAACTGAATTCAAAACTGGTTGGGCATGGAGCTGACAACTACATGCCATAAAGATCTACTTGCTACAGAGATCACAATAAGATAGAGGCCCAATACTCCTCAGGGGAGTCTTATGGCATTAAGGAGAGGGAAGTGAGGGAAGGAAACAAAAAAAAAAATTACAAGTTGTTATATCAGGCTAATAAAAAAAAAAAATAAAATAAAATAAAATTCCCAGCACCTCGTTCATGCGCATATGTAGTCATATCAACATAACAAATTTAGACCAACGAAATACTGAAGGACGAAATGCGTCACAAGTAAACTTTTTTCACTTTGTCAACTAAAAAACTGTTCCTAAGTAAAATAAACTGAGTAGTTGTGATTGTAATGTATAACTTCTTGTAACAATGCGCTGACAAATCCTCAAGTAGTTTGAATCATGTAAGATGTTAAAAAGGTTCTTTATTACAATGTAACTACTCTAAATGGCAAATTCTAAAGTGAAAATAAACGTAATAATGTGAGTGAAAGACAGTTGGAAACAAGGTGAATAATGGATTCCTATATTGAATAAAGTATTGGGTTGTAAGATTAATTTGTTTTTTTCCATTTATTTCAATTCTGTTACTCATCAAATTTTAAAATCAGTCAGTA
Source organism: Acanthosepion pharaonis (assembly GCA_903632075.3). Lineage (NCBI taxonomy): Eukaryota > Metazoa > Mollusca > Cephalopoda > Sepiida > Sepiidae > Acanthosepion > Acanthosepion pharaonis. The sequence goes on from CAHIKZ030005338.1 coordinate 431,442, forward strand.
ATATAAAATTATAAATAAAATTGCAGAAGAAGAATACTGCTAAAAAAAAAAAAAAAAAAAAAAAAATCACTACAAGAAAAATATTTTGCATGTTAATTCAGATAAAATAGGGGAAAAAATTAATTCATCTGACAACAACACTAAGTCCCAAATTAGTTTATGAAAACAAGTGGTCTCATTAGGAGAAAAAAAAAATTGTCAAATACAAACATCATTTATTGGATATAAACATGAAAATCAAGCTTTATATTTGATTCTGGAAAATCCAGTCTTTAATCCATAATACTTTATAGCTGCTTATAAACCATTCACCAAATTATGTGAATATAATAGCTTTATCTTTAACATTTTTTTTTTTTTAAATATTATAAAATGAGGATACTCAAGCAATAAGAAATTTGTGTGTGTGCGTATATATATATATATATATATGACATACTATCACCTCCTTTAGTAGCTTCCCCACATGCCACTTATCAGATCAAAGTGCCATATATTAATAAAATAAAAAAAAAATCATGTAACCACACACTATTTAAAACATCCCTTTAGTAAATTTCCAGTCAAAAAACACAAAAAATTCTATATAGATCACATTACTGAAAACATCTTGCTGCGAGAGAAACCTAGTATATAAAACATCTCACTCCCGCCATCAACCTCACCTTATTCAACAGTAGTAACGAGGTGTTGAAAGTTTTTTTAAAAAATAGTAAGATACTCATTTGAATTCCAACTGTCCTCAACACACATAAAGTCAAACATGAAGAGAAATTAACAACACCTAAAAACAAACCCCCTCAAAAATGGCTGAAGAAATGGCCAAAAGTGCTCGAGAGAATGGACAATATTTGCACTCCCTTACTCCCACCAAATGAAAAAATATAAGAATGTGGGAAAAATTAAAATAAATTTTCCTTGTCTATCATTTTCATGTTTAAAAAGAAAGGTTGCTTGATATATATATATATATATATATATATATATATATATATATATATATATATATATATATGTGTGTGTGTATGTGTGTGTGTGTGCACGGTAAAATAACTACTTACAGCTTAGACTGACACAAGATCATAACTATGGAGCACTCATTCACATGTCAAAATCTTTTCACATTTGCATAATGTTCTGTTATATTTGATTTGTCTTCAGAATTATTCAAATAAGATGAAAAAACTGATGCTGATGTGTGGGCAGTGTACTGGTTATGAATGTAGAAAAATAATGTCTTCTCCCCACAGCTATGGGTTAAATAGCAAGGTAGACTGCTTTCTAGCTTTGGGCAACAGCGAGTCTGAGAGAAGGAAAGCTGAATTCAAAACCATGTAGAATGTGATGGGAAACCACTATTTATTTCTTTTACTTTGTTTTTAGTTTTCTTTTTTAATCATTTCATCCTCAAGTCAGGTGATAATGCCACTAAGACACAAGAGGTTCTTGAGAGAAAGAGAATGAGAGAATTTTGGTGACGAGAAAAAATAAAATAACAGGACTCAAGAAAACAAAAGATGGCAATTGATGCTGCATATAGATGTGAAGCAAGAAACTGGAAGAGAGTTCTACAGGCGAGAAGCGCAAGAAAAGAAACTATTAGAATAGAATATATGGTTAGATCTAGCCCTTTCAACAGTAAATGGATGAGACCTAAATGCTAATCTAGTACACTTAAATTCATGCAATTGAGGTACTATCATGGCAATTCACAGATTGTTAAAAATAAAAAATATCATTTTACAGTAAAGTGGAAACAAAACAACTAAGCTCAGAGTCATGACTGCATTTTTGTATGTGCATAACAGTAAATACCAATGCTACAACATAAATTGCAGCAACAATTGATAATTTTATTTCTATCTTGATTTATTTTATTACAGACAGTAGTTATAACATTGTTTCTAGGAGGAAGTGAAAGAGAAGATCCATATCAACCAATTGGCCAAAATCTCATGTTGGCTTGTTTCATTAAGGAATCTAGATGCAGTGAAGTATCTTGTCACTGTCTTGTTCTTGCAACTGTACAAGTACACTTTTTTGGAGGAAGGGGGGTATATCAAAACTTAAAAGCAATCTAACACTGACTTCCACAGCCACTGACTTCCACACCCACTGGGTTCAACCCCCCCCCCCATTCAGTTCAATTTGTCCTAAAACAATCAGTTAAAAAGGTAACCAAAAAGATTATTTTTCTTTTTAATTAATGCATAAACACTTGTAAGAAAAACTAACGATGAAACCCATGAAATTGATCTCTCTGCAAATATGCCTTAAAGATAAAGCACAGGGTGGAAATGAATGAGGTTAAGACTGTATAAAAAACAAAAAAAAATCCTATTTCCCAGCATCAAAAATGTCCCCAACTCTTGGGGAAAAAAAAAAAAAAAAAAAAATTATTCTTTTTCCTACAGGCAAAAGGTCACATCCTCCAAAATTTTACAAGTCAAAATTGGAAAACCTCCTTTCTTCTATTTTGTATAGAATTTCAGGCAAAACTCCTTTCTGACAAACTTTAGAAAGCTGTTGAACTAAATCAATTCAGCAACATGATACAGAATATTTAAAAATTAAAACAAATTTATGACAGGATTTCTGTTAGCATACAATTGTTTTTGTTGTCTAATCTAATTCTCTTATCTCTCGTTACTTACTTGCTATAATATTTCAGTCGCTATACATGTCAACCTTTCAAAGGTTACAGCAGAATCACCATAAGAAAAGATAATTAATCTGGGGGGGGAAAAAAAAGCAATACAAAAAACATTCAAACAAAAATTATGCTATTGATTTGATCAGAAATCATATTAAGGAAAGACACCAGCTTTGGAAATCTTATTCATGTCTGACAATATTTATACTGAGTATCAAAAAATACTATTTTTTTCTTTTGCACATGACACTAGTAAAAATAAAGCAGACAAACAAAAAATGGAAAGCATCATGGTTGGTGACACAATGTACTTGAAGCATCCAACTAACAAGGAATACAATACCCAGACATCACTGAAAACTTTGTATGGTACAAGCTGAGGAGGAGGAGGTTTGCACATAATGGTGATGAATACAATCAGATTTGATTCCTTTGTGAACATATGCTAAAAGTTATTCATTCTACACTAACTGGAGAATTTTCTTTCAACTCTTTATCTATTGACTAAAAGGATAACCAACATATATTACTTAGTAGTAAACAAAATCATCATCTTATATAATAACACCAGGCAATAATTTGCTTCAATATTTACAAAATACATAGAAATCAATAAAACAATTGGACAATTTTCTTCGATTTAAATGATGAAGACCTTGTGCCTCAGCCATGCATCCATCATGATTAGATTACAAATAGAAATCTATTCATATGAACATAATGCCAATGGCAAAATAGCAAGGCCTTTCATTCTCCACTTCTACAATTTGTTGAATCTTTGAGAATGGGGTTGGCACTGGTAATTACGTACAATAGACATAAAATACACAATTGAGTAAACAAAAAACAGTTTGTAATATTTCAATGCAAATCAATTCACATAAACTATTAAATGATTTTAAGACAGTCTTTTAAGTGGAAATTAGAAGGAAACAAACAAGAGAGAAATATATTCATCCAGTTTGAATCTATGCAACAGCTAAAAAAATTAGTTTGAATGTAAACTAGGATTAACACTGTCAATGCTGCATAGTTATAGCATTGTAGCCTGGCTGTGCTGGCTGGATTTTGGAAAATAAGAAACTGCTATTTACTGGAAATAAATGACTATAAAAGATGCTGATGGCAATTTCTCATAGGCATCATTTTGGTTTTGATCAGATACTCTTCAGTACAGACTAAGCTAAACAATACCCCAACACAATAAAATATCATAAAACAAGCCATATTGAACACTTCTAGATGTCTACATGGGTTTGAAAAAAAAAAAAAAAAAAAAAAAAAAAAAACACTAAGAACAAATTAATTTACAATACTAACATTTCATATCTTGAAAAAAAAAAAAATAAAAAAATAAAATATATATATATATATATATATATATATATATATATATATATATATATATATATATATATAGATGTGTGTGTGTGTGTGTGTGTGTGAGAGAAAGAGAGAGACACACAATCAGTAAATAGTCCTTGCAAACACATTTCATCATTCAACTTTATCATGGTAAGTGATGATAAATAAAAGCGAAATGTTGTGTAGTTACATGAAATCCCCAAATTTTAAGACTCCTGTGTAAGCCACTTTTTGAATATTAGTAACTTTTTCTTTTTTTTGACTATGTATGTTTTTGTTTTCCATGTTGACAATGTGTTAAATTTCTGAGAATATATCACAATATAAACACACACTTAGTATAAAAAAAAAAAAAAAAAAAAAAAAGTTACTAATATCCGAAAAGAGGCTTACACAGGAGTGGGTTCTTAAAATTTTTGAATTTCATGTAACTACACATTTCACTTTTTTTTATCATCACATGCCTTGATAAAGTCAAATGACGAAATGAGTCAGCAAGGATTAAGTACTATTTTCCGATTATCTATTTTATTCAGTTTGTCTTCTCTACAGATATATTCTGAGAACTTTAACACAAACACACATTACATATATTTCATAATTAACACTACTGTTATGTATGTATGTATGTATGTAGACAGCAGGCAATGTAAGGTTCATAAAGACATAAGTATATCTACAATACCAGTAGTGTTAATTATAACATATATATATATATATATATATATATTCTCTCTCTTTTCATTATTACTAGTTTTCTTAATTTTATACAAAAATAATTGTAAATCTTTAATGGTAAAAACACCTAAATGTGCCTGCAAGTTTCCCATGATTACACTTCAGGAGTACCTGAATGAACCCAAAATGAGGTAACACTGTATTTAAATACACAGCATGAAGGCTGAGAAAATTTCATATAAGTTATAGAGTTCGAAAACCATGTATCAACCAGTAAAAACCAAGGAGGCTAAATTTGGTATCATCTGAAAGAGAAATGAATTTATTTTCATATAAAAAATTAACTTGTGGTATTGATTTTCAATAGTTTTTTTTTAAGATATTAATTTAATTGAACTAATATCACAAAATTCAGTAAATACACAAAAATAAAAAGGGATACAAGATGTGTTTTCTCAGACTTATTCAACCGATATAGTGATGCGATTCTGAGAGTATTAGAAGTCTGACCAGGATCCATTACTGACGGCCACAATCTTAATCTAATATGCAGATGACACAGTGTTGATAGCAGACACAGAAAGAAAACTACAATAACTCTTACAGAAGGTGGTGAAGGAAAGCAAGAAGAAAGGACTAAACATCAATTGCAAGAACATAAAACACATAGTTGTTAGCAAAAAGAACAGCCCAACATGCAAATTACAAATTGGAGATACAAAATCAAACAAGAACAAAAATTTAAATATCTGGGAAGTGTTTAAACAGAGGATGGAAAGTGCAACACTGAAATCTGAAGGCACATTGAGATAGCAAAAGATGCCTTCCAAAATCCAAACAAAGTATAAAGAATAAGAAAAACTTCATTAGAAACAAAAGAAAGAATAATGAATTCTTATGTAAGATCAGTCCCCCCATATGGCAGTGAATGCTGGACAATCTCCTCACAGATGAAAAAGAGACTTGAAGCAACAGAAATGTGGTTCTACAGAGGGATGCTGAGAATACCAGGGACCAAACATGTGAGCAACAATGACATTTTAAAGAAAATGGAAACAAAAATTATATTTAACTTCAGGAAGACAGTTGAAATTTCTAGGACATAATGTGCAGAGAGGACATGGAAAATTTGATACTCACAAGACATATTGAAGATAAGAGGAACAGAGGAAAATAATGCATAACCTACCTAGCAAGTTGGAGTAAAAAGATGACAGAACAAGGTTTAAGAGTGATAACGAAAGACAATTTATGAACAGCTACAAAAGGTCAGGAAATTGTAGAGAACCATGATCACCAACATCCTAAAGCAACACATCACATGGAAGAAGTGTGTCATAGATCTAAATTTAAAAGCAGCCTTTGGAAGGAAGCTTTTAAGACTTAGCTGCACAGGGCAGTAGACATAAATTTGCACTATTTATATATAATAAAAAAAAAAAAATAAATAAATAAAAAAAAACTGAATTTACTGAAACACATGTATGCACTAAATATAACTTTTAAAGTAATAAGAAATAATATTTGATTATAAATTAATATATAAAAAAAACAATTACAAACTTTCCATTGAATAAGAGAAATGGTATTACGAGAGAAACGGTTGCCACATTAAATTTTTGTCTGTATTTTTTTATCTGTCCGCAACAAATTTAAGTTGACCATTCAATAAGTTTGAACTTGGATTTGGATCTTGCCAAACTGGAATAAACTGACAGTCACTGATTGCTGATAAATGACCTTGTAGCAAAATATATGAAAGTATACATTGATAGAATAGACTCATAAGCTCTTATTAAGGAGTTTTACCCTCATCGGATACAAGTAAATTACCAACTCAACATGAATTGTAAATGTTTATATATCAATAACTGACACTAAAACTGTAAATGCCAAAAATTTTTTAGTAAGAATATAAATAGGAGAAGAAAAATCATCTCTGCCATATTAAAAAAGTTGTCCCTCCAACTTGATCATTTATTCCTTCACAATTCAATTTCTTTTCAAAGTTTTATTTGTTTTGAGAATCTGTAGAGGGAAACATTTTCTCATGAATAAAATATAATACAAAAGAAAAATCAAAATATAAAGAAGGCTTTCATACTTTTATTTATATACAAAAAAAGTCTAGACATTTGGCAGGTGACTGCAACCACTTTTTTTTTTTTTTTTTTTTTAATTCACCCTAAGCAAGGCAGTAAATCCACTAAGACACAAAGGGTTACTAGGTATGAATTAATTAAAAAACAGAAGCATTACTAAGGAATGAGAATAATAGAAGCATAATTAGGAAGATGCTAGATAATGATTAACATAGCATCTAAATTTTTGAAGATCAAAGTTGGCTGGAAAACATGGAGCCAGAAGGGAGTTTAATAAACAAGAAGTGCAACAGAAGATACTGTTTGCATAGAACTTAGTTACATCTAGCCATTTCAACTGTAAATTGATAAGACCTTGTGGCCAGTCTAGTACTGTACTTAAATTCATAAAGTCTAGGTCTAGAATTCACCCATAAAATTACCATAAAATTATTTAGAGAAAAACCACAGGGAAGTAATTTTATGGCAGTGAGAAAGTGACTGAAACAGATGCCAGGTCAGGACCAATAATATTGCTGATTTTTCTTTGGATTTTATCAAGGAGCTCTAGATAAATAACAGGAGCACCAGATAATATGTGGGAGAAATATTTTAAGCATGGACAAAAGGTAGACATAGATATGCATGATAAATTGCAGAGAGAAAAATTGCCTAGCATGATACATTGAACCAACTTTCTTAGATGACATAGCAATGGATTCAATATAGTATTTCCACTTCATTCTAGCTGAGAATGTTAAATCAAGAAGGTGCAATGTGTCACTCTCCTGAAGGTTAACATCAGCCATGCTGATGGGAAGCAGAAAGAGGTCTCTATGATAATTAAGAGAGCAGTTTTGTTTTGGAAGTATTAAAATTAACAAACCATTCTTTGTCCCAGTTAACAACAGACTGAAGAGTTTGACATAAAAAAAAAGTTCAACATTTTACAACTTGCCTTTCTACTGTAAGTATAAACAGGTTTCAAAAAGAAAAATAATAAAATGAAATCATAACTTTTTATGCTGAATAGTTTTGCCATAAGCAATTTATTATCATCATAATATATTTTGAAATACTGTAAATAACTTTAGGATTATTTAAATTCGAATTTACATAAATAAATTATGGATATTCTATACAAGAAGTATAACCAATAAAAATAACTTTCAAGAATCCTGTACATGAAATAGTATAAACCAATATCAAATACTTATGGGTAAAGTTTTTTTTCTCTTGTACTACTCTTTTGTGGAAGTCTCTTCCAGCTTCTTGCTTTCCAGACAACTTTGATCTTCAAAATTTTAAAATGTAATGTCAGTCATTATCTTCTGCCTTCTTAATTACTGTTGTTTTGTTTTCTCTTTAATAATGTTTTGTTTTTCTTTTTCCTCATATTCTTTCACTCACTCCTTGCTTGGAGTGAAAGGAGTTTAAAAAAAAAAAAAAAAAAAAAAAAAACTTTCAATTTCAATTTCCCCCTAATATGACATTTTAGAAACATTAATGAATGTGAGGATGTGCAGTTAGAATAATGATGAACAGCTAAAGAATGATCAGCAAACTAGAAACAATTCCAGCTGAGAGTCTGGATTAATACCTTTAAAAAAATCTCTTTAGAACCCCAACCTACTGTACCTTCAATAGCAAAACAGACTAGGTATCCTATACTTGGCTGGAAACCAATCTAGGAGAACTATTCAAAACTGTAGAGAAAGCAAAAAATTTATTCCACTATTTTTTTTTCCAAGAACATTCTAGACTATGCAGCTTACAAACATTAAAGAAAAGGAAGCTGTGGAGAACTATGTTTCTGATGGACATTGCATAAAAAAACCTGATATGCATAAATATATAAAGATTTATGATGGGTTAAGAGTTATTTGCAATTATATGCAACATGAATATCTGATAACATCTTCTATAATTTCCTTGATTGAATTGATGCCAATAGTAAAGAGGGTTGGATTAGAAGGGGGTTATGTTTTGTTTATGAATTTAAGTGATACAAGTAGCTGCTTCAGGCTTTATGTACAATATTATTCAAGAAAGTACATAACCCTATAGACATTCATTTTTCCTAACTCCATTTATTTGCAAAAAACGTTAGGAGCCCATTTCTTCCAACCGATGTTAATTTTTACTGATGTCAGTATATCATCTGAACAAAAACTAAATACACTTAATTGATGTATTTTTCTTTTTTAATATCAACATTAATAATACTGGTTTTCTTTCCAATCAATGCCAACACAGTTTTGTTCAACGACTGTTAGAAATGAACTATTTTATCAATTCTTGAAAATCAGATGATTGGATAAAAAGATCTCTTCACAACTTATTTCAAAACTTTTAAAGACCATAAAATTCAATAATGATGGAAACTCAAATTGAAAGACTACTATGATGCCTTTTTTCCTACGTTACATTAATTACAAAATAAAGAACCCATGAGATATAATGAAGTGTATCAAGAGTTTCTGTATTTAAAAAAAAAAAAAAAAAAAAAACAACAAAAAAAAAAAAAAAAAAAAACAGAAAACAACCAAAAAAAAAAAAAAAAACAAAACAACAAAAAAAAAAAAAAAAAACAAAAAAATAAAAAACAGAAAACAACCAAAAAAAAAAAAAACAGAAAACAACCAAAAAAAAAAAAAAACAGAAAACAACCAAAAAAAAAAAAAAAAACAGAAAACCAAAAAAGCAAAACAACCAAAAAAAAAAAAAAAAAGAAAACAAACAACCAAAAAAAAAAAAAAAAAAAAAAAAAAAAACAGAAATCAACCAAAAAAAAAAAAAAAAAAACAGAAATCAAAAAAAAAAAAAAAACAGAAATCAACCAAAAAAAAAAACAAATCAACCAAAAAAAACAGAAATCAGCCAAAAAAAAAAAAAAAAAAAAAAAAAGAAATCAACAAAAAAAACAGGAATCAACCAAAAAAAAAAAAACAGATAACAAAAAAACAGAAAACAACCAAAAAAAAAAACAGAAAACAACCAAAAAAACAGAAAACAACCAACATCATATGCAATGCTCTACATATTAGATCTTTCCATGATCTTATTTACTGACAGTTCTCAAGCATTGGTGGTCAAATTCTCTCCTACCTTATTATAAAACATCATAATCAACAGATAATCAGTCTCTAATTAACTTCATTTTAAAAGGACAAGTCATCACGTTTAAGTAACCAAAAGAATACATTGTAAGCCGAGGTAATGAATTAAGGTACCCCTAAAAGTATTGAAAGAATGTAAATGGGATAATGATATACACATTTTTAGATGTGACAAAGTAAACGACAAAATATGTCAGACAAAATTTTTTTTCCATTTTGTCATACATCTATCCCCTAAAGAATGTAAATAAAAAAAATTAAAAATACAATCCTTTTCAAATGAATTAGAATATTGTGAGGTCCCTATTCATGCTGAACTTGAAAAAAAAAAAAATTTTTTCAAGATAACTTAAATATCAATTATAGTATAGTTTTCCTATTTACATACAAATTAAACATTTGAGTAAAAACAACTGATTTGCAAATAAAAAAAGTTAATATAGTGGCCTAGTAAATAGTGGAATTATAGCTTTAAAGTAAAGGTCTCTATTAAATATATAAAAAAAATACCCAGACAACTGAATATTACAGGGACAAATCGATATCCATACAATATTATATGTATGTATGTAAAATCTAATTTATAATAGGTTTTGATATATTAATTTTTTGCATCTATTACAGGATTATTTTGAAAGATTCTGATTTGCTTTTCAAACTTGTTTTAACAGCGGCTTAATTTTTTATTAATAAAGTAGAATACTAAATACACATGCAAAGTGGCACACATATTCATGAAGGCAGACAGCAGGTTTAATCAAGCGATAGGTTGTCGTTAAAGAGGTCAACCAATACACACCTGTCTAAGTAGCAGGAGAAATTACTTCACTACTTTCATTTCTAACTACAGGTCATATTAACCAAAACACAAGTTTCATCTCTATAAACCCTTTATTTACAAGTTACAATATGACAAAAAGCACCTTGCTAATCAATTTTGATGAAAATAAATATCTATTGTAAAAACTTAAATTATAATCAAAATTTAAAATGCTCATCGCAAAGAGTTTACTAAAAGTAAGAAGGGTGTGTAGGGATAAAGAAATATAGTTTAAAGGTATGCTATATTTATGGGATAAAGTGTTCACATTATACATATATATATATATATATATATATATATATATATATATATATATATATATATATACACACGAGAGAGATTGTAAATGTTGAAGCCATCCTATTTCTTTACTTACGGTAAAATGAATTTTGCTGTCATTCATCCTAAGTTATTGAAGTGTTTCTTGTTATATGGTAATACACTTTGCTATTCTGGATACTATTAGGTTTTGTCATTTTTGGCCATCCATACTTCAACTTTTTCATGAGACACTCATAAATTTAGACTTTCATTACATGTGGTTAAAGAAAATTGACATAATACCCACTTGACTTCTGAACTGCATTAACTAGTAACAAAAATGTGCTATAAATTTTTTTTCACTAAATTTTAAATAAAAAGTAATATTTTTTAAACCCAGTTAAACAAAATTCTATATTTTTATAACTATTTTTTAATTAGAGTATTTTTTTCTTTTTGTAGACATCAATCATGGCATAATTGAAGTCAATTTTATTTGACAATTTACATTAACAAGTTGGCTTCCACCAGAGGATCATTTTTCAATTTCTTTTCTATCAAGATTATTGGGAGTGTGATGCTAGGATTGATTGCTTATGAGATTATGGGACACCAGTACTACATATTTTTCAAAAAAGTTTAAATATTTTTGATTTTTTTGTCTTATTTTGTTTTCCTTTTGTAATTTCTACTGTTGTTTTTTTGGGGGTCCCCCTTTTTATGTTTATATACACAGACCTGTACCATGCATTCATGTGGGACTCTGGGTTGTAAACAAATTCTTACTTTTAAAAAAACTCGGGTACCAAAAGACACACTATTTGGTCATGGGTAATAAATACTACCTATGATGTCCTTGCCTCATATGAAACAATGAGGAAACAAAGTCACTTGTCCTAAAATTAAGACAAAGTAAATGAGGCATGAGAGCCAACATGTTATATTTTTTTTGCATAGTCAAATTAATAAATTAGTATGTGTTAATCACTCTATAACAAGTGACAATATAGCAAAATTAATTTTTCAGTCATAGAAAAAATATTTTCTCAAAAAAAATAAATAAATAAATAAATAAAAATAAAATAAAAAATAAATGAATAAAAAATAAAAATAAATAATCAACTTTTTCCCCTCCATTTCTAAATTGGAGGCTTACATTTATAGTTTTCTGTAGTAGGAATGGCCAAGATGTGCAGCTTGCTTTATGATATATACAAATTTGAAAGATAAAAATAGAAGTTGATCTTTATAGTGCCAAAAGGATTCCACAACAGAGAAATGCAAAAACCAAACAAAACATCTATGACAAAGGAAGTTTAACAAAATAAAATAAAGCTCCAAGCAATATAAATGCCACATTCTTTGTTTTCAGATAGAAAAGCAAAACTTGAACAATAGAACAAGAACAAAATATTATGAGAAAAAAAAAAAAATATTGCATTTTATCTACATCAGCTGAATTATTTCCAGACAAACACTGAACCAGTATAATTGTCAGAAAACAGGTGATTTGCAAAAAAGGAAGTGTCATATTACTATAAACAAGTGGAAAAATAACAGTTATGTCACCATTTACTGATGATAATAATAATGGTCTCTGATTCTCAATCACTGTGCCATACAATACTCTCAAGTATGCTGCGAAATATTCTCCAGTCTTCTTTAGGTGTCTGTCTTTGTAAATACTGTGATTATGACAACCAAGCCAAACATGCTGTTCTAAATAGCAAAGTATTTAACAATGATAATTCGTACATTTCAGAAATTATTAAAAACTTTTAAAGAACCTCATTAGAATTAAACAAAATCCTATCAAAGTCTGCAGGAGTTCAGCACACACTAACTAGCAAAATGGCTGATGACTAAAGTCAGTCAGTCTCCTACTTAACTTCTAACAACCTTCTACCTGGCTTGCAATTTTATTGAAAGAAAATGAGGTAAGTGACCTTGATAACAGCCAAGCTGTGTGTGATCACCCCACAAGGATAATGGCCTCGTTCAGCAGAAAATTTTTAGTTGGTATGGAGATTGTTAACAGAGTAATATGAGTATCGAGAAATTTAATTATCAAATCTCTGTAAGCAAATAAAGGAATCTGGACAGCTGTCCAGACGTTGAGATCAGATGGCGGTCTAATTCTTACCACAGACAATTTCTGTATCCCTTTAACAAGTTCAAATTTAATTAAGATTTGACTGGAAACAAGAAAGACATTTATAAAATCATACATTAAGAATTTTTTTTTTTTTTTAAATCTAAATTGAAAGAAAGATCTTTTAAGAAATGGTGTTTATACAAATTGCTTACAACAAAACCTATTCATTTGAATTTGCTTATTAGAAAACATTTACTTTAAAACAAATTTGTTTCTAATCAATTTTGCTTTTTATGTGATGGTTTTATCTAAAATAAAAAATTTATAAATTACTCAATTAGATGGTGTATATGTACAATAACAAAGTAACAATAAATTCATTATCTCTTATTTTAGTAAACTTGCTGGTACTGTGATTGAATCAGTAGTTCAAGGAAATAACATACAAGGAAAGTATCACTATATTTGATGGCATTCATGATTCCATAGCCCCCACACAAAAGGAAAAAAAGCTCAGAAAAGCTAACCAGATGTAGTAGATGACCAGTAATTGTACTAATTCTATAATACTGTTATATTACATATAAATAGAATAGGGATCTTTCATGTTATTAAATATAGTATATTATCAGACTTAAATAATCTGTATATAATAACTTTGGTGGTAAGATCTGGGGTTTATGATAAGATGATGTTTAACAATTATACGAAATGCAAAGACAATCTGTAAGAATAATTTTAAAACAAAAGAAATAACCTCTGTTTGTCATAATTTTGGGGTTGATGAATGTTACATGCAATGAATAGTCTTATTTGTCCCTAAGACACTAAAGGGTACCTTCAGCAGAAGATGGCTGTAGAATCAACCAAACTAACCATGAGAACAATATTAAAATGTGTGTGTATGTGAGAAAATACATGAATATTTCAAAGATTTTACATGATTTTTTTTTTTTTCTTTTTTCAGGTTAGCAGAACTTGATGAGCATTTCATTAGTTAGCTAATATATATATATAATTACACACAAAAAATGCATTTCAGAGGCAAAGACACAGATTATTTTCATTTCTTTTTAAGGAGTAATCAGTTTTGAACAGATATAATGATAAACATGTGTGTGTAAATTTTGTATTACACAAGATAGAAAGCCTGAGCAAAGATTGTGGGTGCTCTCAACTCACTATAGCTCAAGTGAGAAGGAAAACTCATGCCAATAAAAAAAAAAAAAGTCTATGTTTGGATGTTGTAGTAAAATGTACATCATATCTGTCATTCTCAAATTGACCTATAAAAATGGAGAACACTATGCACCTTACAGATGCTATTTTGATGGAGATAGTGTGATTTGTGCAGCACAAGCGACAGATCACCATAAATTATAAGTGCAGGCTGTTTAGTAAACCAGTTTACCTCAGAATAATCTTGTGTACTTTTTCTTAAATTCAAAAATCTTACCAAACCTTCATTTGTCATTATTGACAAGGGAAACTACCATACACACAAACATATATATATCTCAAGTCTTTCATGTGAGAATTTCAAAATCTTTGTGTGCCAATATTTCATCTGAACTTTTTCTTTTTGCCATAGAAGTGCTAACACAGTAGAGTTTATTACTAATTAAAGTTCTAACTATTCATTTAAGTAGAACCACTAATCTTATAAACAAACATACTAAACACTAATAGATCATCTAGGACAAATGATACAAAATAAACAAATTAAAAAAAAAAAAAAAAAAAAAAAAAGAGGTCAATATAGAAAAATAAATAACATGATTATGTCAAGATTACATTTTTTTTATAAACCAGATGAGTTTTTTTTTTTAAATTTTGCAATCAGCTCAAGACACAAATAAGCAAGAAAAAAAAAAAAAAAAAAAAAAAAAAAAACTATATATATATATATATATATATATATATATATATATATATATATATATAAAAAAAATGGTAATGGAAATATTAGCAGTTTCCATATAAGATTACCTGTGACATTCATTGACCGAGCAGCTAGTAATATTTTCGGTTGAAATTTATAAAATCTTTCTCTTTAGACAATTTTTCAGGAAAATAGATTTCTTAGGTCCAGTAGCTGCTATCACGCTTGCCAGTATTGATGGGGGGGTTCCTTCCTAATCTTTTTATTTGTAGTGTGGAATGTTAACATCTTGATTATGTCATTATTTTCTCTTCACATTACATGTGATACCCATTTTAGCTGTTGCTGTTGTTAAATATCCTCAAATTATATGGTTTCTTCTGATACAGTTATTTGTGATTCTCTAATGCTAGTCTACAAAGTTCAAAGATGTATGTTCTTTGTCAAGACCTACAGGCTTCACTCAAAGCCATTTTTAACCATTGATCTTGGAAAACAGTTGTATACAGTGATGGTTTAGATATTTCTGAATGAGTTTGAACTAATCTTTAAAGTCCTAATTATCAGAATTTGTTTTGCTGTTCTTGCAAGTGAATAAAACTTGATGAGTTTATTTAAAACTCATCATCCTACTGATGATACCACAGGTTACACAAATCATTCTATAACAAAGTCACTTTAGAAATCTACAGGAGCAATTCTCAAAGGTTTCAGTTAAAACCACAGCATTTCTAAAACTATTTAAATAGCAAGATTGGAAAAGAAACAAAAGATAAATTTTGATTAATTTTTCAGCAGCTGTAATTTGATTCTTATAAGAGTAAAGGACTTGCAAGTATGGCTTAAGCATGGAGGAAGTCATTTGAGGTCTCAAAATTCTATATTAGTGCATGTTCAAGTACTTGATTAAAAGATAAATAACCCAGGCAAATACTTGTAAAATTGATAATATTTCTGTAATATTGGTATCAACAAAGATTAAGGAACATTATATAAAACTGAAGAGACCAAAACATGTATTCATCATAAAGTTAGCTAATGTTGCAGCTCAGTGAATCCACTTTACAAATCCCAAAAATGAGTAGCAGATGCCAAATCTACTTTAGCATTGCAATCATGTAGATATGCAGTGGAATTACAGATTTAATATAAGTTATCAGTAAATTAAATTAAGCATTAAAAATTAATATTTAAAATGTATACTTTTAGCAATCTCACTGAAAGAAAATAACTTATCAGTTAACAAGAAAGTAATTAAAAAAACCTCTAAAATTCAAGGAGATAAGTCCAAAGTAAATTGAAGAGGTCCATATGAACAATTGAAGGAGTTTACCTATCTTAACATTATCTATTGAACAAGACACTTGAAAACTTGAGCTCCACCAAGAAGGCATAAGCAATTCAAAAGGCCAATGATCATCAAACCTCTTTACAAATCTTGGCTATATTAACTGTAATTGCTACAATAAGAAAGTATTCTATTTTATAAACTTCCCATATCTCAATGTCCAAAATTCAATTCCAGCAGCTTCAAATATGCAAGGCATCTTTCAACATTAAATGCATCTATTACATTTCCAATTGAGATTGCATCTTCAATTTCTATCATCAATACAGGATGAAAAGAGAAGATTTTGAATTCCATATAAATAGGATAATTCTCTTTCCTTAGAAAGAATTGCAGATTTTGGTCACTAGCCAAACAAGTTATAATGAACAATAAACCCAAACATATTCTTGCCAATGGCCTCATTAATAGTAAGCTCAGCAAAGTAAGCTCTCAATTTCTTTTTTTATCTCAAAATACTTTCATTCTTTTACAACCTCCAGTAACACATCTGAAATAAGTTATGTTGTAGCTTCAGGCAGTTACAACTGAATAAGCAACAACTATAAAGATCTAAGCTTGATAAAAACTGATTCAAATCAGGATAATGACTTGAATGACACCACACACTGATTCAAGATACTGAGACCGGTTTTAGAGAACAGACAATTTACAATACCAGAGTAGAAAGAAAACCAAAGTACTGAATAAGATAGGATAAGCTGGACTACAATACTGCTGTCCATTTCATATACAATATTGCATATAATGTGCTGCATGAAATTTTAAAAATATAAATACTTTCAGGATAATTGTTTTGATGAGCTTTCCTCTTTGGCACCTTGAATTCAAATTTAAACATAATACTAGACTGGCAGCTTGGTCTTATTTTACTACTGAAATTGCTGAGTGTAAGTTCTATGCTAATAGTTTATTTTCTCGCACTTCTCACTTGTGAAACTCTTTCAGCCTCAGTCAACTGTGCTCTTCAAAAATTTAAATGCAACATCAATAATTATTTTCTATCTCCTTGAATCCTGTACTCTCCCCCCAATAACATTTTCTCAGTTGCTTTCACTATCAGTAAACCATTGCATCTGAGTCACATTTTCACCTTGCAAGGGGTGAAATGATTTTAAAAGACAAAACAGACAGATCAAAAATCACTAACTGGGATTTTATATGGGATTAACTAAATTGAAAAAATTAGAAAGTTATACTTTTTTTTACCATTCTTTCTCCCAATCCATAAAGCATTAGGGAAAAAGTGCATTAAATATCAAAATTAATGCAGATAAGCTGATTTTTATTTTCAAAATAATTATCTAATATAGTAAGAAAAAATCCTTAAGATTCCACCTTACACTTTTCAATATGTTGCCTAAGATGGCTGCCAAATCCTAAAACCCTTGTGAAACCTGGCTTAGGATAAATAATGAGTAATGAACATTTCTGAGGATTTGTTGGTCATTTTGGATAACATACTGAAACTGAAAAAGCATAGGACATCATCTTGGGATCTTTTCATGGTATTTCTCATTAGGGAAAAAAAATCATTTGAATTTCTTTAGAGGCTAAATGCTAATGCTTTTGCACTATGCAAAGTACTATCTAAAAATTTAAGGAATTTAATTTGACTGTGAAAAAGAGGCAAGCCCTCACACCTAGTTTCCTCTTTAAAGTAATTTCCTTGCTTGCTCCTTGAACACTGCAAACAAAAGTATCTGCAAATGCTTACATGACAATTTACATTGCCAGTAAGAAAGAGCAAGAAGTGAAGTTCATGGAACTATGCAGGAAAGTTAATAGTCCTTTTTTTTTTTTTTTTAAACAGTAAGGTTCACCATGTACAAAGCCAGGGGACCACTCAAAGTAGAGGGTTACATTAGAAAGCAGTTTCTATGGATAAGAGGGGAAGATAACAGTTAACCCCATACTTGAATGTGTTAAGATTGTAGTGATCAGAGAAACATACTCTTGGGAGTCAGTTCTACAAAGCAGTGGTTTGCAGGAAGAAGCTGTGAGTGGAATTTACTTCTCACCAATTGAATACGGATGGAATGTAGGTAGTTTGCTGCAATGTGAGTGGCATGGCAGGTCCTTGCCATGTAGGTTAGATCTGGTGGAAACAAATGTAGTTCATCTAAGTACTTTCCGTGAAAGGAGTGATAGAGCAGTGAGATGCTTGCCACATCCCACGAGAGAGAGAGAGAGAGAGAGAGGATGAAAAAATAATTTGTCACCCACAAGTTGGAGACACTTTTGGCTTGAAGAGGTCAAGATTGTAGTGGTCAAGAAAACATTGGTAGGTCTGTTCTGCAAAACAGTTCTTGGAAAGAAGCTGTCTAAATGTAACTTGCTATAAGAATACAAAAGGAATGGGGATGATTCACTCTTGTGTATATGGCATGCTGGGCTCCACTTGTAATGGGTGGTGGGATTAAGCAAGAGAGGCACGCAAGGTTTCATCTGTTGTAGGGTGGAAAAATAATTCATCACCCACAAGGTCGAGTAGACACTTTTCAACTCTATCAAGACAAGCAAGTGAGGACTTTGTTGCTCCAGCCCAAATATGGCAGCAATACTCCATTTTTGGTATAATCTGATTCTTGTAAAGATGGAGTATAGCAGTGGGTATTTGATATATGCTGGAGCGGTACAATAAACTAGCCCTTTTTTCAGCATCTTTAGCAATAGATCAAATATAGGAGTGTCACTTGAGGTCCGGGGAGAGCTTGAATCCTAATAGATGTTCAAGACAAAGAGTCTCCTTCAGAGAACACCCATCCATAATGACGGGTGAAAGTTTTGGGTCTTCTTGGTGGTGGTAGAATGTTACTAGTTTGGTTTGGGCTGTATTGAATTTTACAAGCTAGTCATTTCCCCCATTGATCCACCTGGACTAGATCAGGAGAAAGATGAGCTGCTAGGTTCTGGTCTTCCAGATTGTTGCAGGTGCACCTGTAAATTATTCTATCATCCATATAGATACTTACTAAGGGTCAGAATATGCTCTAAGGCAGATCATTAATGCCAGCATTGATCTTATGGGCTTCAGATGACTAACTTTCTTAACAGGTAGTTAATGAAAGTTAACTACCTGTTAGGAAGGATTTGATAATTGAGAGGGCTCTTCCAGAAATTCCATAGCTGGGAAGTTTATGTAAATAAATATGAACAGGTGCTAAATATAAGAAACTATTTATGCACATGAATATGACTTTATAAAAGAAGTCCTTAAATTTTCGGTGCCTTTAGAGAGTAGACATAGTTAACTTGTGTAACAACTACTTGCTTATGACAAATAACTGGGGTTCACCAATGGAATGTATAAACAGGCATTCAATTAATGCATTTTTGATTAGTGTGCTAAAATTTTTATATACCAAAATTAGATTAGTGCTTACATAATACTCAATTAGTGCAGTAAAACCTTCTCCAGTTTAATCATAATAATTGAAAATTGATTTTTTATTGTTACCAAAATAGTCACCTTATCCATAATATGAAAGAACATACAAATATACATACTGTCTCTTCAAATTATATTTCTATCTTTAATGTTTTTCATAAAAAACATAACCAATCAATAATTTTGTTATAATTTACAAGATGTATTTTTATTCTTAAATAACAAATTATACAAGTCACAAAATAATTCAATAAGTTATAGATCAAAGTCAGATGCTTAACAAGTGAGGCTCATTAACAGAAATCTTAACAGATGTCAAATGGATTTCAA
Organism: Acanthosepion pharaonis; assembly: GCA_903632075.3. Lineage (NCBI taxonomy): Eukaryota > Metazoa > Mollusca > Cephalopoda > Sepiida > Sepiidae > Acanthosepion > Acanthosepion pharaonis. The sequence continues at coordinate 451,468 of CAHIKZ030005338.1, forward strand.
TCAAGAAAAAAAATGTTCCTTCAACATTTTTTTTATAAATAACAAATAGTTAAGATTGTATCATTCCATTTGTTTTTTAAATTTTATTTGCTATATTTGAAGCTATTCACAAATGGATTTTTTTCTATCATTTTATCCCAATCAAGGCAATAAAACCAAGACACTTAAATTAAAAATGCATTTATATCACTTGTTTTTGCAATTAGGTAAACTTCATTTAATACTAAGTTTGGTTGGCTCCAAATTTAGCAGACACACACACATGAGTATTAAATGAAATTAGTAAGTGTTCAGTTTATTGAAACAGTTGCTTGTTGCAAACTACCAACAGGAAGTTTGAAGAAATTAAATCCTTTATTTAATCATGAATGTTAAGGAAATGTTTAACAATTTAAAACATTTCATTTAATTAAAGCTTCAGAGAATAACATATGGCAAAAAAAAAAAAAAAAAAAAAATTCCTGCATTTTTATTTTCATTGGTTAATCATGTTTCATGTGCATTCAACTTGTTAAACATTAGTATAATGTGTGGTGTTCCAAATTCAAGGGGAGACAATGTATCCATTTGAATCAATATTTTTAATCATCGAAATGAAAGTGCTATATTAAACAATGCCATATATTTGTGCCCCCCCCACATACACAATTTAACACACAACCTAAACCACACACTACTTCATTTCAAAATAAATGTCAACATGCCCAATAAGGCAAATAGCTACATTATAAAGAGGTCTTAAATGTTCTAACAAATACTTAACTGAGCTTCTTCAAAATACAAACACTATATAGTCAGCTATTTAAAAAAAAAAAAAAAAATTTTAAATCCATCATTAATCAAGCAGTAAAAAGGAAAAAAAACTACATATTTCAATGCCATAAAATAGTCAAAGAATGTTGCAAATTGAATAGAAATTCTTTTTATCAAATCAATCTGGTTAGTTCACTGTAAATTAGAAGGAAAATCAAGTCTTTTGTAAAAGATAAAACCCATTTAAAGAAAACAAAATATCCAAGAAATGCAGTTTTAAAGAGGTTAAGAGTAATTAAACAAAAATATGATCATATCAAATGATTAACATGATCAACTACATCCCACAGCAAGGCCTCTAATTGTGAGAATTAGAGGTTTTGAGAAGCCTGGAACCACATTTTAATTGGTGTTTCCAGGTCCATCCTGACCTAGGGTGGTAGCACCTGTTAGGGTCCCAGCTATGGACAAATAGTGAACCCCCAAACAAAAGCAAAACACAATGAAAGTATAAACATACATTTCTATAATAAAAATACCAACAATACATTTTTTTTTTTTTTTAAAAAAAAAAAAAAAAAAAAAAAAAACACACACACACACAGAGGAGACCAACAATACCTATTTATAGTAAAATGACCAAGAATACATTTCATCTGTAATTGAAAGCATACAATTGTGTTCAAAATATTTAGATTAGGGTATTAAATAACCCAGGAGGTTGATATGCCACTAAAGAAAACTAAACAATCAACATGAAAGAACTCTTTCATAACATTAATCAATATAATATCCTGCAATTTCTTAAACTGTATTCCAAGATATACAGTGAACAAAACTACAACATAAAACACACATATCATTACCTCTAGTAATTATCTCTACACAAACATGTATATGTACAAAAGCTGAGTATCATCTGTCATGTATTCAATTGTGAAAGCAGAATGACATTTTTATTACTTCAAAACTCCCAAGATTAAATCTTGGCATTAAATGACCCACAAGTAGTTGATATGCCATTAAACAAAACCAAAAAAAACAAAACAACAAAAAAAAACAAAAAAAAAAAAACACAAAAAAAAAAAACAAAACAAAAAAACAAAACAAAAAAAAAAAAAAAAAAAAAAAAAAAAAACACAAAAAAAAAAAACAAAAAAAAAACAAAAAAAAAAAAAAAAAAAAAAAAAAAAAAAAAAAAAAAAAAAAAAAAAAAAAAAAAAAAAAAAAAAAAAAACAAAAAAAAAACAAAAAAAAAAAAACAAAACAAAAAAACACAAAACAAAAAAAAAAAACAAAAAAAAAAACACAAAACAAAAAAAAAAACACAAAACAAAAAAAACAAAAAAAAAAAAAAAACACAAAACAAAAAAAAGTTTAAAAAAAAAACACAAAACAAAAAAACTGCTGTAAAAATTTGAAAAAAATTGACACATTAAAGATGTTTTAAAGACATTAACTGCTGTAAAACATTTCAAAAGTTTACACCTAAAGATGTCTTCTAGTGTACAATTGTTTGGCACCAAATAGTCTAAAGACTATTTATCTATATCAAGGTGGTAAGGTTTTAAGATAACAAGTGAGGGATATCAGTGGCAGGAGACATTGTAAGTATATGGAAAAACACTGGCCTTAATAGACAGGTAAAAGGAGTGAATGGGTCTACACTTGAACAAACACATGCACACAGCTGGTGGTGTAAGAAGATCACCAGAGCTTCAAACCTAAATTTTATCAGCTTTAACTCACATTTATCAAAAACATATTACAAATTTTAAATCAAACTGATTTTATAGAAAATAAAATTTGGTTTCCTGGTGATCATCTGCTTTATTTATTTCTATAGTAATTATTATAAAAAGGAAGGTGTTAAATTTGTAAAGAAAATACTTATGTCACTAGGTTTGTTCATACCAACATATTTACCTGCCTACTATGTACATAATGCTACTGCTACCTTTTAAAAGCATTAATTATTGCCATTACCAGCATTACTAACTATGAATTTATTTCTATTGAAATTAAAATATCTATAGCATTCAATAATAGCAGAAAAAAAAGACTAATTTTTAACAAACTTGCAAAAAATATTTATTATAACACAAATTTAGTCACTGATGAATTCCTGTTTCTCTTTTCAAAATTAGAACAGGATAAAAATATAGAAAATGAAATAGTTTGCCAGAGCAGAAAAGGTTTCTAATCCATCTAACCTGAAAGAATGTATGAGAATACTCCACTTTGTCTGCCACTGGACATCATTTAATGTCACTAGATGGTGTGGCAATCAGGACTCACTCATTTTCCACTCTGGAATGTAGCTGTGACAACACTGGACTTTTCCCATCCAGAGACTCTCTGGGCAAGCCAACTTTGTCAAACTACATTCCCCCCACCACCACACACACTACCATTAATCCCATAAATATCACCCCCAACTTTTTTCAAGTTATCTACCTGTACATACAAATATTTTTCTCTCATTTGAGCCATTTTGTTCTTTATATAGATATACAAAAAAATCCTCCAATTTATTTATTTTGAAACTTCTCAACCTAATTCACAACAAGTCATAACTCCTTCAGATACAAATGCATAAACATACAAAAGATAAATACAGTTTTTGTTCAGTTTGTTTTTTTATCAAAATGCTCAGTTTACCCAGATCAAGAAACAGTTGAAGAAGGCTAGAGAGCACAATGGCCAAAGCATTGTGATGATAACAACAAAGATGGAGACAATAGTCTAAATATAAATGTACAAAAATATTCAGGTTATTTTATATTCTATAAATCATGCAGTAAGCAGCAGGGATCAAAAGATTTATATTTGTATCTTGTATCCTTGGGAACCTGTCTGATTGACTGGCCACAAAGACCAACCAGGAAAGTTGGTATCTGTTTAATCCAGGGTCAAACAGGTTTCCATGGATACAAGTGAGACTCAATTTCATCGGAAGCTACTTCTGCTTACCAAATGTCAAACAGGAACATTTTGACATAAAGCAACAAACATTAAAATGAAGGATAAACTAGACAAAAAGCCTTTTCGATTAATAACTAGTTTTGTACCTGTCATTACAGTGATGGCAAGATGATTAAATTTCATATCCAAATTGTTTATCCATTTAAAATACTAAATTTATTAGAAAATATATTTTGTTTAGATACAAGAGGAACTCATAAAAAACAACTTAAAATTTCTCTGATGTTTATAAAAGATCATAACTATTTTTATTGAAGCTTTTTTTGTTAAATCACCTAGAATAATTTTACGTTTAATTATATTATTTCTTCATGCACAATAATATTCATCAAACTTCAATTTAAGAATTGTGCTCAATGCATTCGTTTACAATATAAAGAATATTAGCACATTTCAATTATTTATTGGTTTTAAAAATCTTTATCAAATATATTTTCATTTACATGTTGTGAAAATCTTCCATATTTGTTCACTATTTAAAATTCTCCCTTTTATTTTCAATTTAGTTTACAAACAGAAAACCTAATACAAAATTTGCATTGAAAAAAAAAAAAAAAAAAAAAAAACTAACCACTCACTCCCAAACTATTTTCTAAAGTCCTGAAAATAGTACTACTATATATTGAGAATATCTAATGGTCAGTTATTTTTAAGGGTTGGCACAAGACTACAAGTACAAGGTATGACCAAACAAGAGTATAGAGTCTGCTTGACTGGTTCATTAACCATTACACAACAGAAATTCACAATATGACATACTAGCATATATAAGAAATCTGAAAACTTAGTATTTGATCAAAATTTAGGTTTTATAATGTAATAATTAGTAAACTTCTAATTAAACTGTATAGTGTATAGGATTTTAGAATCAGCCTCATTTGCTAAGTCATTTTTACTGAGTAAATTTTTCTGAGAATTTCAACAACAAAAATATTTTTAGCCAAGTGAACCACACACAGACACACAGCCAATTTGAAAAGTATTCTCTTCAGTATTATTCATGAAGCAGGCAGTATTTGCTTTAAAATAAAACTGTCACAGAAAAGTAGTTTACATTTAATATATAATTCCTTAGCAGAGTGCAGATTTCTTTTTTAAAGAAATTCTTTTTAGTTTAAAATAAAAAAAAGACACTAAATGAGAACTTATTGCAAAGTTTGAAAAAGAAAGAAAAAGAGTGTTTTATAAAAAGACTGCAAAATACTTGATTTACAACAAATTATCTAATTTCAAGAAAAAATTAAATTTTCCAGGAAAATACAAAAAACTAAGGATCAGAAAATGGAAAAAGGATTGTGGACAGTGTATAAATATGAGAGAAAAAGAAAAACAATGCCTATGTAGGAGTTGTCAGGGAAGGGAAGTGGACTCAAAATATCCAACAGAGTTGTTGGGTTTTCAACATACTGAAATTGTTTCCCCCTTTCTCTTAGACACTAGGACAGACAGATTTTTCAGGAGACAAAAAAGATGGTCTGAAAAATTTTTTTTTTATCTATTCTTTGTAAGCAAAGAAGTAAAGGAGTTCTGCACTATACAGATTTAGATAAGATTTGTTTTATTTTCCTATTTAACTCCAATTTATTTCAGTGAATTTAATATATCACATAGTTCAGGACAGATAGTAATATTTAAGTATGAATGGAGACATCCATGCACAATACGGATAACTATTGAAGAGAAGGAAAACTTAGTACCTGTCTATATTGAGGAGGTAAGTGGTGTAGCCCATTAATGAGCAACATCTACCCGAATAGATAAGCAACTATGATTAATCAAGTTTATTTAAATTATAAGTTTTAGTTTTTTTCTTTGACCTTATTCATGAGTGCTGTGCAAATTTTTAGATCATGGGAAGAAGCAAATTGTTGTAAAATATGGCAAAATGTACCGAGGTTGAGGATACACCTAACAAGGGTTCTCCAAGAACTACGAGGTAACAGGTTGAGAAGGGAAAGGGACAGGAGGAAACAAAAACAACACTGTCACAAATTACAACTGGCATACAACTCGAGGAACAAAATGTCAAAGGGAACAACTTTAAAAGACATTGAGTCTCACCTAATGCCCACTGCTGATTTTCTCATCACTTATTTACAGAAGACAGTTGACAGACACCTAGATTTGGACAAGTTGCAGAGAGGCCCGTATCTGGACATGCCAACCTGTTCTACTAATGGGGGGTGGGTGACAAAATGGTGTTGAAAGACATGTCCACATGTGATTCAGAGCCACTTTTGCATCTGTACTGATGTACATTCACCACACAAATGATTGGTGAATACAGTATAAAGCAGGAGGCCAGAAAAAGAAGTGGGAGCAACTTCATGGATAAAAAGAGTTGGCATGAAAGTGCAAGGAATTTAAAAAAAAAAAAAAAAAAAAAAAAAAAATCTGACAGGGAGTAGTTTTTTTTTTGTACCAAAATTGTTATCCTTTCTCTTAACAATTGGAAGCAAGATACATTTTTGCGTTGGTTAAATATTATGTTTTTAAATTTTATTCTTTGTGTGCACTTGCTGAGCATGCCCTGTTCTGGAGAACAGAATGGATATAGATGAGATTTGGTTTCTTTTCCTACTTAACTAATTTCTTTGCTTACAGAGATGTTTGTGGGGGAAAATAAAATAAACTAAAATACCTAATATTTGGGAAAAAATGTTTAACACTTTAAAAGTGATACAAAATTCATTTTAAGCATAAAATTTAAAATAAAAATAAATTCTCAAACTATGAGGAATAAATTGATTACATAAGAAAATTTGTTGCAGAATTACCAAAGAAACCTATTTGCTCTTAAGAGAGACACAATATGTCTGCTGTAGGATTATGGTGGGGGATACATAACACGAAGCAATAATAACAGGATAAATAGAATATAAAATCTTTTGTCTTTTGAGCTTACCTCCTTATCAAATATGTTTCCTTATTGATCTGAAAAGCTCTTAAGTGCTACTTGGAATGAGAAAGCAGAAGCAAGAGTGTTGGTGCAGACTGATGTGATGGGGCAATTGATGGCAGGATACATATCTCATTCTTGCTGGATGGCCAGTCAGTTAACTCACAAAATATACACTATATTATATTAGATGGCCACAAATCTTTACACTGCAGTTTTCTTTTTATTATTTCTGTCCTAATTGGAAGATCAATACCAATGAAAGGAAGTTGGGAGAGTGCTGTCATCCATATTTAGCAAAGAGCAAAATGGAATGCAGACAATACTAGTCCCATCATTGCTTACATTTCCTACCAGTTTTGTTATATTTTCAGCTAAGCTACAAATAACAATTATTTCTGTCCAAACAAAGAATCACTTAAAAGACCAAATAACAAAAATAATCTCTTGCATATTTAGTGCATTTCAACTGAATTCAGTAATAAAACCAACAGCGTTTCAATAAATTTAAAATCCAATTTACCTACAAAATAATAATCTATCTATAAATTAAACAGTGGGAAATTTTCTGTTTCTTTACTGTATATCCTCGAGTAAACTACAAGTTTTTATGATCAGTTTTTTTTTCTTTTACACAAAAATAGGGTGGTGGTCATGCAGGTTTGTTTTTTTTTTTTAAGTTAAAAATCATGCATTTTTAGTGACTTGTTGCACTATAAACAGGTAAATCTTTTCGAAAGGAGTGAGGCAGTTAAAATTCATGCAAAAAATTGCTTATACATTGACTATACAGTATTTCAGATGTAAATAGAGCATGAATCCTCCATATACAAACATGAAATTTTATAGGAGATAAATAGATAATTTTTCAGTTTGATGCCATGTGTAATGTATTTTTTTTTTTTTTTTTTTTTAAATGATTAAGTTTGAACTTTAAACATTGTGGCTTCAAACCTAAACATTTAACTTGCTTACAAAGTAAAAAATGCATTTTTAAAAAACTTTAAAAAGATAAGTTCAGAAGGGGTTTATAGACCACATGTAAATAATATTGTGTTTTGTTACACACAGTAAATCTACTTAAAAAAAATAAAAAATAAAATATCACTAAGTGATTGATTTTATATAACATCCAATATTAACCAATTAGCATTCAACTCAACCAAACACACTCCATAAATATTGGCTCTCAATGTTTAACTTGCCTCATGTATACTCTGCCATAATATATGTCATCACAAATAATGTAGAAAGCCACGCAAACAGTGAAACTTTGAGGGCTGATATTTACTAGGCAGGTCATTCGTTGATAACAAAGAAAAGAGTACTGAACTGCTACGTGATATCTGTTCTCCTTTATGGCAGCGTATATTGGACGATCTTCTCAAAGATGAAGAGACTTGAGGTAACAGAGGTATAGTTCTACAGAAGGATGCTAAGGATATCATGGACTAAGTGTGTCAGAAACAATGAGGTTTTGGAAAGGATGCAAACAAGTAGGAAGTTTATACTTAACATCAGGAAAAGGCAGCTGAAATTTCCAAGACATGTAATGAGAAAGGAGTGTTCGGAGAATCTGATGCTCACAGGATGAATAGAGCGAAAGAGAGACAATGGAAAGCAACATGTAACATATCTAGTGGGCTTAAGCAAGTGGATGACAATAGGGTCTGTGAGAAGTAGCAAGGGGACAAATCTTATTGAGAGCTACAAGGGATAGGAGGAAGTATAGAGCCATGATTGCCTACATTCTGAAGGGATACAGCACATAAAAAAAAAAAAAAAAAAAAAGAATGCTAAAGAGTTAATGTTTAATTTAGAATTCAATATGTATTCTTAGGAAAAAAAGTTCTGTAATCAACGAAATTCCTAATCTTCTGTAAATCCCTTGAAGTTGTGAATAGCGTACTTGTTATTAGAGTTCTACTCTTAAGCACATCTTGATACAGTGGTAATATCAAACAATTGTTAATTAAATAATACTAGAAATTAAAATGACAATACAGAAATCATTTACCTCTTTAATGAAAAAAGATTTTCAATGTGTTGCTTTTAGTATGAAGATATTTAAATTGGAGTCCTACAATTAAGGCTATTTAAGACATTTCTATTTCAACACATTTCCTTCTGGTATCAGCTTATATTGATTCCTTTTTCTATAGACTGTGACCATTTTGCTTAAAGTTTGTATTTTCTTCATTTCACATGAAATCTGGAAATTTTCCAACATATTTCAGTGAAACATTCACTTTTCAAAATTATAGTTTAGATATATTGAGAAAGAGAAAAAAAAAAAAAAAAAAACATCTGGCGGATATAGGTTAACATTGCATCATTATAGACAAAAGTACTGGTAGTCCTTTTGGCATCTAGACAAATGTTAATTCAACAGATAACTTTGCATACAAACATCTGGAGATATATTCGAGTTTTTTGTGGGGTTGGGGGAGAAATCTTATCATAAAAATGGTTGTTTGCTCAGAAGGAATTATTTCAAAGATCCACATACAATTACTTAGAGACTGCTAAAAGCAAACAAAGAGGCTCAAAAGAGAGCTATTGATTTTCTCATCTTCTCTATTCATGGTGTAGTTTCAAATATCAAGTTGAAACCAATTTTACAAGTTCAATATGGGTGTCAAACAATTTGTGAACAAATTTGCAAGAAAACCAACCATTAATCACATTACATACAATGCAATGTTAACAAAATTATCGGCAAAATCATTATCAAAAGTAAAATGTTAAATAGGGGAGATAAGATTAAAGAAAATACTGTTTAAATTTTTTAAAAAATTCAACTTATCAAACAAGAGGCACTAACAAATGCCTCCACTTAATAGAAGAAAATCAAGAGGAAAAAAAAAAAAAAAAATTTATGAATTTTTATCATTCAAAACAAAGCAGGAAAATATGTTTGCACAATTTTTATTTTATTTAAATAAAAGTAGATATTTAAGCAAGTGAGCCTCATTAATTGTACAAATCTAACCGAAGAGTAGAGTTTATGTTTGAGAAATTAATTAAACTTGTCAACATGAAATTAGAATATGAACCTAACATCTTAAGTATACACTAGTTAAATACTTTAACTACTTAAATATTATCTTACAATTGGTTTCTGCACCATCTTTCTTTTAAATATCTGGAAAGTGTTTTGACAAAGGAAGGTAAATGCGACACCGAGATCTGTAGATGTATTGGGATGGCCAAGGACACATTCCAAAAGCTGGGCAGAGTATTGCAAGACCGGAGGATTTCTTTGGTAATGAAGAAAATACTGAGCCGTTTGTTACGTGACATCTGTCCTTCTATATGGTAGCAAATGTTGGACAATTTCCTCAAAGATGAAGAGACTCATGGCAACAGAAATGTGGTTCTACAGAAAGATGCTAAGGATATCATGGACTGAGCATGTGAGCAATAATGAGGTCTTAGAGAAGATGCAAATACTTAACATCAGGAAGAGGTAGCTGAAGTTCCTGGAACATATAAGGAAGGAGGGCCTGGAGAATCAGATATAGGTTGAACAGAGGGAAAGAGAGACAAGGGAAAACAATGCATGACATACCTGGCGGCCTTAAGCAAATGAATGACAGAACGTAGTCTGGAGGGAGGTGTCAGAGGGAAGGAACTTGTTGAGAGCTGCAAGGGATAGAGGGAGGTGGAGAGCCATGATCACCTGCATCTTGAAAGGACATGGCACATAGAAAGAATATCACACATTGTTCACTCAAGAACCATGTATACAAATAGCATAGTTCTGAAAAGAAATTCAAGATTAACTTGACAATTTCTTTTTTTAATTTTCACGCCTCATAATTTTTAAGAAATCACTGGTTCAACTTATAGAAGAGTTTCACAGAGGTTTGAAGATTTTTATGTTTATTTTTTAAGAATTTTTTTTTTTTCTTTTCTTGGATAAGCCTCAGAACAAGTGTTATTTTTTTAGTCATTGTCTGAATTCACTGCCGAGTGCTCATCGACATTTCCTTCCATGTGAAGAGACATCCATAGCCATCACATGATGGCATGGTTCAAGGGATGGAGAGCTCTGGCTTTTCTATGGGTTCACTGTCTCTTCTATTTGTCTTCTGGTGTTTTCAAAGGATGTTGAATTTTTCAGACTATTCTTCACTAATTGGTCCTGTCTGCAACTTCTGTCTACCAATTAAGCAGATTGATTTATATCCCTACCAAGGTGTCTGAGCTGATCCTTGAATCAATGACATGAGGTTCCATGTAGTCTCTTACCAGATCCAAGAAGATTTGTTTGGGTAGGCAGATGTCTGGCATTCAGGCAAAGTGTCCAGCCCATCAAAGTCTGAAAATGTTGAACAGTTTCTATACCTTGGTAGCATATTAACATCAAATGCATCTCCTGAAAAAGATGTTGATAACCAAATCAAGGCCACCTATACAGCATAAGAGAAGCTATTCAAAAGAGTCTTCAGCAAGCTTGGGCTAACACAAACCACTAAGATCATGGTCTACAGAGCTGCTGTAATGTTGACTCTTGTATGCCTGTGAGACCAATGTACTCTACCAAAGACACATACACATTCCACTTGAAAGATTCCATCAAAAGAAACTGTCAAATCTTGCAAAACATGTGGTAGGACTGGATCATGAACAACAAAGTTCTGCTCTGCACAAAGATTCAGAGCCTAGAGCCATCATAACTTGCCACAGATATCGATTGGCCAGACACCTTACCCGAATGCTAAACATCCACTTGCCCAAACAAATCATCTTGGAGCTTGAATTTGGCAAGAGACCACATAGAAACCATCATGATTTTTGCAGTAGTTAAAAAAAAAAAAAAATAAATAAATAAATAAATCTCAGTCTTTAGGTGTACACAATGTTTGTCAAAGATTCTGCAATAAAATTAGTAGTCACCAACTAATGCTGGTAAAAGTTTCAGGACCTGCTCATATTTATGCAATAAATATACTATGTTCATTTCAGTTTAACCAAAATTTCAAAGGTTCTAAAAAGGATTAAAAATATATTTGAATAATCAAAAATCCTGTGGTTTTTCCTCTTAATAAGATTTTGATAAACTTTTTATTAAATTTAGGACATTTTTTCATCATATGCTCATTTTTTTTTTTTTTAGTGAATCTTTGGAGAAACCTAAAAAGAAAATGTGTCAATCTAGTTTGCTGTTTCAAATCCAAACACATTAAGTTATTTACAAAATTAAATTAAAACATTAAATCTTTTTAAAAAAAAAAAAAAAAAAAAAAAAAAAGAATTCCGTGTTGTGCTGTACATCATTTCAGAAAAATGTTCTTTGATAAAAATTCGATAATTACAACATGAGTGAGCTTACAAGCAATCAAATATGCGATTATGATACTATTAGTAGCATATTTGATTATTAAGGTGTCTCCATCAAGGGTTCAGAGCAAGTTAACAATCCATTGCTTCACTCACAAGATTAAGTCTAGCAATAATAAGATGGTGTAAAACTGAACAGGATATTAGTTTGCCTGTTAAAATATAGAGCACTCAAGTATTAATATCAAATATAAAGAACACAGTAGGTGTGAAATGAGTCATGTAAGAAATAGGCCAGAATTGGAGGGTGAGGGGAGAGTAATACTAAGACAATTTTGGAATGCTAGTTGTGAACATAGAAGTAGTATGTTAACCATTTAAAAAATTATAACTATGCCCATGCAAATCCCTTAAGAAAAAAAAGTTAAAATAATTTTTGTTTTGAATTAAGCTGATGAGGTTTTCATTTTGATGAGCAAGCATTCTTTTCACATAAACACTGTCAATTTATATTTGGCTAACAAAATAAAATTTGATTTTCCTTTTTACTTAAAAAAAAAAATAAATAAATAAAGAAAAATAAAACAAAAAATAAAGAAATAGTGTGTTGCACTATACACAGGTAGTTTAGAGGTTAAAACAAACACAAAGCTTCCCCTTTTTTATAATCATTTTCATGGTAATTGTTCTGATGAGTCCTCCACTTTGATATCTGTACTTTATGAATTTAAGTGCAGTAATAGATTGGCAGCTAGGTCTCCTCATTTTATATTTGAAATGGCGAGATGTAAGCACAAGTTCTATGTTAAGTTTCTTCTCTCACACTTCTCACTTGTGTAACTCTTGGTTCCTTGCTTTCCAGTCAATTTGACTTCTTAATTCTTGTTCCTTTATTATTCTCTCTCCTTAATAGTAGTTTTTCTCATATATTCTCTAACACTCAGTAATCCCTTGTGTCCTAGTGGTTTTATTACTTTGCTTGGGGTGAAATTAAAAAAAAAAAAAAAAAAAAGTTTAATTGCACAGATTTTATGGGGGGGGGGGGGAATCAATGATATTCAACCACAGAACTGACAGAATAGTTACTTGAAAAATCCATCATATCTTCCACATCTAAATTAGATGATTTTGTTGAGAATCGGAGGCTTGAGAATAAAGGATTCATGTTGCGAAAAAGAAGTTATTTGAATTTGTTTTTCTAATTAATCTGATCCATTTTATAAACTTTTATCCATTAGTTAGTTTTTAAAAGACTTCATAATAAAAAGTTTCAAATCTTAATATTAAAGATTTTATCAATTTTTTAGGTTTCAATTCTTATTTTAAGTTACTCATATAGCAATATTATTTCATCATATATTCATTTGAAATGAAACTTTTGAATATTTTGATAATATGGGATTAAAGTATTGGTTTGTGAATGTGGTGACAATGATTGCGAGTTCAATCCCCAGACCAGACAGTGTGTATATGGACTTAGTGGAAATGTGCAAGCAATAACAGAGCAGTACTAAAAATAAGTAGACATGGGCAGTGGAACAAGAAGAGTCTACTCCCATAGATTAAATAAAGAGTTCATTTCAGAATTCTCTGAAGTTACCCAAATTGATATATACCTGAGGAAGGCTAGAGAGTACAATGGCCGAATCGCAATGATAACAACAAAAATGAGGATAATAGTCCAAATATAAATAGTGTAAATAATTATAACTGTTCATCCCAGAAATTCAGATAGAAATTTTTGCAATCTTATTTTATTACATTTTATTTATTTTTATTTTTTTGAGGAGGGGAATATTCTAACAAAGTTACTAGTGAGAATTTTACAAGCAAATGAATGTATACCTAGTGCTGGTTGAGAATCGAGAAGTTGATGCGAAAAGCATAGATAAACAAGCTAAATAATTTGGAGTTTACTAGTATACTTGAAGTACCCTTGAGTCTGGTTTATTTTAGTAGGCTGTTGAAAAAACAAAAATATTAAATTAGAATAAATTCAATTTATATCTACTACCCACTTGCCACTAGAAAAAGACAATTGAGATAAACCAGCTGATCCATGCTAGACTGGATCTTGCCCAAAATTCAATTATGGAATTTTTAATTTTTTTAATACTACCTTCCATTCTGCCTTGATTGTCAATTGGGGGATTAAGAATTCAGTTGAATCCACTGGTAAAACTGAAAGATGAAGTCATCAAAATCCATTCCTCTGATGCTGTTACAATGAACATATGTAAATCAACCTGTAACCTGACACCTGAAAGAAACTGGTTTCCCATAAATACAAGGACTCACCACAAGAGTCAGTCAGCCTTCAAAGAAGAGAAACCAAAAGCCACATATTCCCTAAGATTATGCTGCAGTCTAACCAGTCATTTACTATGCTAGACTGTTTTACTTCACATGTGTATGAAAAAACTCCAGAGTGTTATCTCTGGCCAATTAGTATACAATGATGTTATAATAATAGTCAGGTGATAAGGAACCCTCTTATTAAAAGTCAAGTACTTTTGTAGAAAATAGAAGAAATAAGCCAAGTGGCAAGACCAGACCATTAACACCCTGTTAAAAAAGCCTTTTGTCAATCAGCTGGGAAGAAAAAAAAGCAGGGGGGGAGTAAACAAAGTTTAACAATAAAGCCACATTAGACATATGGGCATGCATGTCTTGATTATTAGTCGGATAAGTGAACAGCTTGAAATCCAGGAGGCTTTGAATCAACTTCAAAGCCATCTCCAATGAGAAAAACAAGAAAGAAAAATTACTTGGCCCCTACAGTAACATTTGCACATAAGGCATCTGACTAGGATCAAAGTCTGCATAGATCAATAATCACAACATAATCAAGATCTCTGGTCAAAAGCAATACATCCTCTTCCAGAAGCCAGTATATATCATCCCTCTGGATGATAAAAAATCATTTTTCTCTTAATGCGTTTTTCTCCATACAGCATTATTGATATACTTTTTACACATCATAAACTTATAAAAAAAAAAAAAAAAAAAAAAAAAAAAAAATTAAATTTCTTCCCTGTAATACACAGACTATATATATCACATACACAAAAAAAAAAAAATACAATATATAAAAAATATTTTACTTTCTTGAGTTGCAGTTTTATGTGGACAAGCAGTTTATTTATGAGCTGTC
The DNA here is from genome assembly GCA_903632075.3 of Acanthosepion pharaonis. Lineage (NCBI taxonomy): Eukaryota > Metazoa > Mollusca > Cephalopoda > Sepiida > Sepiidae > Acanthosepion > Acanthosepion pharaonis. Next base: position 466,545 of record CAHIKZ030005338.1, read on the forward strand.
ACACAATTATCAGGTGATTGAAAAGCACAGGAAAGTCAATTCTAAAATAGGAGGCCATTATGTGGCCCACACCACATATTGTGGTGCAGGGGAAGCAGGCTGAAGTAGGTAGAAAAGACATTGTTTTTATCATGAACAAAATATCACCAAATAAAATGCCTTACACAGTAGGCCCATTGTGTGTGTGTGTGTATATATGTGTGTGTGTGTGTGTGTGTGTGTGTGTGTGTGTGTGTGTGTGTGTGTGTGTGTGTGCGCGCGTGCACATACATTCATATTTCACTGAATATCAGTGAAAGATGGTTAAGATTTTTTTTTTTTATATGTCTTTTTCCTTCAGTTTTGGCCATTTTTCTGGTTTGCAGGCAAAAATCATCCAATGTCTTCTGAAGAAGCCATTATCAAAGAATTTTTTTCTCATTCAATACAGTTTCTATGAGTTGGCTTTTTGTTTCTTTGGTAGTTTTCAAATGTCACATCTTCACACAGTAGTGAGTGTGCATGTGGTTACAGTGTTGGGGTTTCTAAGTATTGTGACAATGTGTCATTTTGTAGTGTCTTGCCAATTTTTTGGACATGAAATATTTAAAATGTTTGTTTCTAAATTGAATTAAATTTGATTGAAAATTTTTTGCTTACATTTATGATTAAGACTTCTAATATTTGTTATTCTTTACAGTAATTTTGTATTTTGTTGAGTTGGTTCTCAATTTTCATTAAAAAAATTTCTAAAATGAAAGACTGAGTGAGAGAAAAAAAAAATCTTGTCAGTTGCTAAGGGAATGTAATACAATTAAAAAAAATGATCTGGTAAGGAGCAAAATTAGAAAGAAAAGAGCATGAAAAATAAACGTTTTGTTGCCAATCAACCTTTACTTTTTCAAGGTTAAGTAGTAAATGATTGTAATACAGCACAAACACTATTGAGTGATATTGGTGTTTAAAAAAAAAAAAAAAAAAAAAAAAAAAAAAGACAGCTTGAACCAAATTGACCTAAAAGCCAACAACACTGGAAAAGAAAAAAAATTCTATTTGGTGACTAATAATCTAGACAATGTACCTGCAACATGTTGGCCATAAAGCATGACATCTGTATAGAAGAGGAAACTAGAATTCAAAAAAGGAAAAGAAAAGTATTAAATTGAAAGTCTTCATTCAAGAAGAATATTTATTTTTGGCAAAGACACTGATTATGAAAATCAATGAATTACACAGAAGTTTAAATAAAACAATAGTGTGCATTCACCTGTTAGTTAAGGAGAAAACGTTGATATGTAAATATCCCCACTTCTGATGGTCTTTCAATAAATGATTATATTCTTGAAAAGGTTATATATATTCAAGGTAATTGATTTTCTTTTAATGCATAGAACAGTTTGAACAAAGAAAATTTAGGCAAAACAAGGGGATTAAATACAAGTGAAAAGGGTAGAAAAAAATGAATATATGTAAATAAAAAAAAAATAGAATAACTAAAAATAGATTTATTCAAACAACAGTAGACAAAAAGCTGCATAAGGAATTAAACAATTCAGTACAATGCGAGGGAGGGGAGAAGTATGGTATGCTCAACTGACCCCAACCACCCCACACACAAAATATATAAAATAAAACCATGAGAACTTGTTAAGTAAATAAAGGAGAAATGAAAATTTGTATACTGACAAGAATTAGCACATTCAATCTAGTGACTTTTTATATCCTGGGCAGTGGGGGGAATGAGAGGATGACCTTATGTATTTTTTTGTTTTTTTTACTACATTTATATGCAAATGTCCTCGAAGAACCGAGTCACATAGCCCAATGATTGCATTTAGCATGAAACAGACTGCCAGCTTTGGATGTTGACTTCAATGTCCACTTAAACCCATAAATATAGCATACATTAAAATTAATATATATATATATATATATTAAGGATCGGAGTGTAACTAAATTCTATGCTAACAATTTCTTCTCTTGCATTTCTCAGTTGTGGAACTCTCCCGGCTTCTTGCTTTCCAGTCACTCTTCAAAAATTTAAATGCAATGTCAATCTTCTGTTTTCCTGTTCTTTTATTGTTCTTTCTCTTTGATGATTTCTTTTCCTCATATTTTCTCACATTCAGTAATCCTTGTATCGGTGGCTTTATTGCCTTCCTCGGAGTGAAATGATAAAAAAAAAAAAAAAAAAACGCATCCAAGTAATATTCAAAGCATCACTGAGTTTATGATTGAAAATGTTGAATTCAAAGAATTTGATCTCAATCATCTGAAACATTTTCTAACACATAGCACTAGCAGATATTTTTTCTTTATATCTATTAAGCAATGGCTTATTTAATGAAAATCATCCTTGGAATGCACACAGAATTAAACAGTCATCTATTTTATTCATCTAAATAAAATTTGTACAAGACAGGATATTTTTGATCAGTAGAATTTTTTGTATATAAAGCATTTGCCAACAAAAAATAAAATTTATTCATTTATAGCCTTCACATTATCAAAATAATGGTTTAACAGAAAATATCCAATACATCTTGTATGAGCCGTATGTCTTCATTCAGAAGACTAGAATTAAATAAACATGCTCACTCAAATGTTGTACTATTTTGAAAAGCGAAATTGCAAGGAAAATTAAAAGGATTCAAGAATAGATAGAAATGTAGGAGGAGAATGGCTGCATTATCAATAAAGAAGAAAAAGAAGTAGAACTGAATAGATTAGAAGTTACAAGAAAATATTGATAAGAATCAGTCACTCAAACAGCATTTCTTGTACAGAATCCATTTTGCATATTAGGTTATACACAGGTAAGTAGAAGGCAGTGAGATATTTAAAAAGATTAGCTTGTCAAGAGTTATAGTTGTATTGTGAACAAGGACCAACCTTTAACTTGGGAATTGCCTGATAAACAGGAAGCCAAAATAGAAATTGTGGAAGAAAAAAAAAAAAGCACTTTATATATATCTTTATGTACCTACCAAAAAAGAGTTTATTTTTCACAATTAAAAACAATATGAATGTGGGAAAAAATAGATCTAACAAAGTAACAAATAAGAGAATGATGGCATCAGTTTATCACTTTTTTTTAACACTAATATTCACTCAATACAAATCCCAAGAGCCACTCAAGGTAGAGGGTCACCGTGTGGACTTATATTAACATAGGAAAGGACAAGCGTTAAGAGTATAGAGCTGAACCAGACCAAGAAGGGATTCCTATAAAAATAAATAACTTCTGATGTCTTGTCAGATTTTGTGAAGTGAGTCTGTTCAAGAAATGCTCAGTATATACAACCGTACTTTAAAATAGAGAAAAATCTGCACTTTCCAAAAACAATCACAGTAAAACAAGAATTCTAAAACAAAAATTATTACCATATTTTCTTGTGCATAATATGAGAAATTTTAAATGATAAAGGCAAAAAAAGTGGGGGTCGTATTACACAGATACACATTTTTTGAAATTGTTACTCACCTTAAAAATCTTATTTGAAACAGCAAGATTGTAAAATATACTCAGTTAACATAATGGATAATAAAACACAAAGTAGGCAAGTGTTGCTAACAATTGTTTACAAAAGCTATTTGATATGACAGCAACATATATTATTTGAGAATAAACATACTTGAAGTTGTTTGGTCTCAGTTTCACTCACAAAATAAAGTTTGTTTATATTTTCAATATCTGTTTTTTTGTTTTTTAATAGTTTTCTCTTTTCATTCTTAATGAAAGAATTTTTTTTTATAGTTTATTAATATATATATATATAATCAAGTCAGATCAAAACAGAAAAGTATAAGAAATTTAACACCTTGGCTATGCATCTTTTTCTCAAAAATTAAAAAATAAGTTTTCAAACTGAAATTAGAAGAAATATTCAATGGCTAAATATTGGGTTCATTTCTTTAATATCAAGAAAAATTAAATATTTTAGTGAAATATATGTATGACATCAATATTTTAATAGATAATATGGTAAAACTTTAAAAACAAAAAAAAAAAAAAAACAAAATTACAGAGATGGCTGTATTATGGGATGATCTCAAGAATGTAAGCTTCAGAAACATGGCATCATACTAAAATCATATTATACACAAGAAAATATGGTAAATAGATTTTCTACTCCAAATAGAGATATTATTATCTACAAGGGTAAATGTTCAGAATCCATCTCCATATATATCAAAGTACATTCTAGAAAACCAAAGAGATAATCTTTTATAAAGAGATTATCAAATGATGATTATGCAGTTACATCACGAAGTCTGTATTCTAATAATGAAAGGAGAATAGAAAGAAAAGCATTTATTTTATGCAACAAATATTTTTAAGTTAATCTCTTTCCTTGCTAATGCACTTAATTCAATGGTCAATATTAATCAGAGACCAAACATCATTGAAAATTTCAGATCCAAATTCAGTTATAATAGGGGCTATAGATCAAATGATTCAACCCAGCTGAGAGAATGACTGCCAAAATACTTAAATAATAAACAATTATAAGAATGAAAATAAAAAATTAAAAAAAAAAAAATAAATAAAAAATAAAAAAGCTATACAACACTGATTTTTGCCTTCTTGGCTATTATATTCACATCAAAATAGTGTGACTGAACCAATTAACTGTCAGGAGTTAAAATCCTAATTCAGACACTGAAAGTCATATAGCCAGTGCAGTAGAAAAAGCAAAAGCAGCCTCACAAAGAATTGATAAAAGAAATTCTTTTATATGGACAGCAGAATGACAACCATCTACTAACTCAGCATAGATTAAATAAGGTAGACAATTCTAAATTCCAAGAAGGCTGCCTTATAAAACAAACATCTGAAGAAGGCTGGAAGGTACAATGGTTGAAATGTGATAACAACCAGGATGATTATAAAAGTCCAACTAGACTGATGTTTAATAATTCTGAGATGTGTGGGTAGCATACTGGTTATCAGTGCAGAAAGAAGAATCAGTGAGCAGTGTTCAAATCCCAGTTTAGTCTATTGCATCCATTTTCACAAATGATGCTCTTGGGTTTAATTGATTGATTTGTTATTTTTATGGCTTATTTGAAGGTTATTTAAAGCCAGAAAATATTTTTAGATTGTAAAGATTTTTGGAGACAATAATGATTTGATGGTACGAGTCCTACTAATTAACCCATAGCTGGAGATTTAGAAGAAATGGATTCATACTTTTCCTATGTAAGTGAATATAACGAACCCAACTGGAATTGGAACTCTGCTCTCTGATTTCCAATTGCCAGCCACACATCCAAACTTACAGCACCTGATATTCCCAAGTGGTCACCCATCTAGGTACTGACCAGGCACAATATGGCTTAATTTCAGTGATTGGACAAGACCTGGTGTTTCAACATGATATGGCCGTAAGCCTGATGCTCTTGAGAAAAGCATGAACCCACCTCTTTACCTCCACACAATCTATGAGATAAACAGTAGAATAGACTGGGGTCTCTAGCTTTGGATGGCAACCAGTCTATCAGAAGGACAACTCTAAATTCAAAACCATAGAGAAGGAAACAAGAAACTACTCTCATTCTCAGTTAGCCATTGCAATTCAAAAAGAAAAGGGATCTAAAGTGCCAAGATCACTGACATCCTAAATGAACATGGCTTTTAAAATAAATAAAATTAAAAAAAATATTAATTCATCATAGAAATTTCAGCAGAATGAAAATTATGGTAAAGTTCTGTTGGAGTCACCAATGTAATTGTCTTTATAACACAAATGAAAATTATTGCATAAACTAGTCTACACTAGATTTAATACTAGAGTTTATGGAGGACATTAGTGGGTTAAGTTTCATTTCAAAGTTGAATAATGATAAACAAAAAGGTCCATCAGCATCATGGGTCAGGGAAGATTGAAGGTCACAGCATAAATATATATATATATATATAAACCTTTTCAAAAATCAATTTTCTTTACTAGTTTTAATTAAACTAGTAAAGAAGATAAAAAAAAAATATTTACTGATAAATTTCTATCACTTTAAATTTAAGAGGAGTGGGAATCACAATGCTTGAAGTAGCCTAAAATTCCAAATTTAACTTTCAAGTTAAAAGATTGTAATAATACAAACCACAGAAGATATTTTGTTTGTATAAAACTCAATTCAGACACATATTGAGATTTTGTGTTTTTATAAAAACATTTATGAACTGTTTTTGCCAACAATAATAGGTTTATTAAAGGATTGATTAGTTTTTACGGCTTAACCACTTGCAGGTAACCAACCAACCATAATTGTAACAACAATTAGTTTAGTCCAAATGTAAAGAAGAAAATATATATTTTCAATGCATTATCTCCACATACATCCAAACTCAGTAAATATGTTTCTATCTTTAGCATTTACACAAAAGCCTAGGATAAAAATCTCATTTATTCTACTAAACAGCTAGTCATAAACCCAAGTGGAAGGGGAAAAAAAACAAATTTAAATCAGTTATGTAGAGATTCTTAGAATATATACCAGTTTTTACTTTATGAAAATATATTTATCTTAAAATGTACACATATATAAGACAATATGTATGTACAGGTTTCTTTTTGCTTGGAACACTTTTCTAGATCACTAGAAATGCTTGGTACAGAAAGTGGGTTGAATTGCACATCTCCTTCCAATGATGAAATGAAAATGAAATCTTTCTTTTATATAATCAAGTTCTATAAGATGTCTTAAGGTCATTTTTAGCTCACAGACAAATGGATTTAGTGACTGAATCAGTCTCCCCACAAGGCTTTTCTAGTGAGGCATATGGTTAGACACCCAACAAGATTAAAAATAAAACCAGATGAAACTTCTTGTAGGTCAAAGGCCATCTAGCACAATGGAGTAGACTTGGCTCCATTGCTATAGATGCAGTGAGTGAAATGATGACATGGCATTGCTAGGAAAAGAGCTTCCTAGATTGTTTATGACCAAGAGGAGTTTCCAAGTTGGAGATCAATGACTGTGGTTTGTCCTGAAGAGAGATGAGCTCTGACAGGTCTACTTGCTCAAAACATGCTACACACGAATGAATACCTCTCCAGCTCCCAACCCAGATATGTGGAGGGAACTGGTTAGGTGCTCAAATGCACAGTGACACCTACAACCACACCCAGTAATAGAACAAGATAAATAGATACTATTTTTTTTTATTAGTTTCTTCAGAAAATTATATCCCATTTTAGAATCAACTTTTATTCCCCAATTAATGTATTTAAATAGTGTTTAAAAATCAGTCAAAATAGGAACCCTGAGCATCTATACATTTCTGTCATCAAGTTTATGCCTTTATGATAAAATTGTAAAGGTTTGGATGCCAAGAAATCTTTTGATGCAGTTTCTGCATCTTCTTTGCAACATTATGTCTTTCGGCTTAAAAATAATTATCAAGACGCTTGAAAAAATTGTTAGTCAGTAGATGAGAGATTGGGGGAATATGATGGGTGTGGCTTATATCCTAAATTGGTGAGCTTCTGCAGTGTCATCATTGCAACATGTGGCCAAGCAGAATTGGATCTTGTGAATTTTGCTTAACTAAATGTGCATCCAGTTTCTGGCAGGAAAGTGTTTGGGTGCTTTGTCATGATAAAGCCATTGAGCATCAATGATGTCAAAGAATTCATTTCTCATGACAAGTCACTATTCAATCAAGAAATGGATCATTCAAATTTTGAAGACGCAGGATCAATCAAACACTTCAAAAAATGTTGAACACGATTTCACAGAATTTATAGGAAATTCATTTTATAAAGTTTCTTTACCTTGCCATTTTCTTGAGATAATCCGATATTGTTGAAATGCTGACACCCATTATCTGAGACATTCCTCTGACACTTTGATGTGTTTTGTTGAACTAGTGTTTTCAGATGGTGATTGTCAATAAATGGATGACAACCATGATCTTCAATACATGTATCTCCATTGCAGAATTTCAGAAACCAGCACCATACTGTTCAGTCACAAGTGGATCCTTCACCCAATGTTCTGTTAATGTTGGTAACAGTTTGAGAAGCATTATGACCAAGGCTTGAATTCATGTAAAAAAGTAAATGCATCTCTTTTTTCATGTTCAAGTTGACATTATATAATAGTTTTAATATAATGTTTAAAGGCTAAATTCTGAGAAAGACTGATATTTTTAAGAAAAAAAAAAAAAAGAAAAAAGAAAAAAATCAACAAGAAAGATACTTTAATGAGTAATATATTTTTGTGAAACTATTATAACACAAAAGGTTTATTCTAAAATCAGACATTTTCCAAACAACCTAATATCATTGGAATGCAATTACAAACACAATATATAAAATAAAATTTTGTTGGCATTTTTTGACAGTATAAGTAAATTAGTTTTACTTATTGTGTCGAATATATAAAGTAAAAATTAATTTTCTAAAATATAGATCATTTCAGTTGTCAACTGATTTAGTTAAAGTAAATTTGGTTACTATAGAAAAAAAAATTGAGTCATTAATCCATGATGAAACAATTTATTCTTGTGATCAAAGTGTTGACACAGAAAGAAAAAAATAACTTAAAATGATCAGCATTCATGAAGTGCCCTACAGAAAGAAATGAATACAGTAGATTTGTTACTGCTCACACTTAGAAAAAAATATATGCAAATTGTGTGCTTAACAGTGTGCTACAAAATAATCAATAAAAGAACATGTTGAGACCTGTGAAGGTCTAAGGCTGAAAACAGTTTAGAAAAATAACCCAGTTTAATTCTTTCCAGTCATCAAACATTTTCACTGGCATGAACTACAAAACAGAAAAGAGGGAAAAAAAAAATTCTTCAAAAGTGAAAATAGTAGCCAGAGCATCCTGTCTACACCAGCAATAAATCTTGCAAAAAGTCTCATTTATCTATGATTAATGTTTACATGAGATTTATCCGAGAAAGTTGCTTTCATTTGAGTTGAGAAAGAAACCAAATCAGACTTTGGTCTAATCACAACAACTGCATTTATTTCTTTGCCCGTTTCTCTGAAAGTTATATACAAGCTCCTGCTTCCAGATATCTACAAAATCATGGCAACATGTTAACCTTGGGCATTATTAGCAACCTCTAAAGCATAACAAGAGAGTCTTTCAAGACCAGTAGCAAGCACAACATCTCTCACAAATAAGCAGTTGGGATGAAGTTTCAGTGGCTGTAGAAGATTCAAGAAAAAGTTTAAATCAGCACTCTCTCTCTCACATACACACACACACACACAATTCCACAACTGACTGACAGTAGGTTTACATTCATTTCCATAAACACATAAAATTAGGAGAATATGATATATAAACTCTATATCAGACTAACAAATGACTAAAAAGGAGACAAATCTTATGTGGCAGGTTTTGTCCTTCAAAAGGACTTCATTTGACTAGATGTTTTTATTGATTTTTGGTTCCAATTCAATAAGAATGATCACTAAAAACGTCCCTTCCCAAATTTATAAGCAAATCATACATATGTATGTTGGGATTTCTTCCTAACCAATAAAATGTGCCACTTCTCAGTTTCAGTTGTAATTCATCCTTTAAAATATTTGATTCTAACTTAGTATTTATTTTTGACATTTTAATCTTGGTATCTTGTACAATTTTTTTTTTTTTTAAAAATCATCAAAATCTTGGAATCAATTAAAAATAATATGATTAATATTTCTCCAAGGCAAACATTCAGTCTTTTTCTATGTGCCATGTCTCTTCAAGACATTAGCAATCATGGCTCTCCACAATTTCCAGTCCTTTGTAGTTTTTAATAAATCTTGTTTTTTTTTTGCTATCTCTCTCAAACCCAAACTATACCATTCATTTACTCAAGTCTGCTAGGTAGGTTATGTATTGTTTTCCTCTGTCCCTCTTGTCTTCATCATGCCCTGTGAGTATCAAATTCTCTAAGCCCTCTTTCCTCATTATGTGCCCTAGGAATATCAACTGTTTAGTTCTGATGTTAAGTATAAAAGTCCTTTTTGTTTCCATTTTCTCTAAAACTTTGTTGTTGCTAACATGTTTAAAGATTGAATTTAGGAAGTAGTTTAGACAGAAAATTTTTCAGCACCCACTTATACATTTAAAATAATTATTGCTTTCTTGAAGTAAACAGACATAATGGTGGTCTTGTGATTAACAAAAACAAAGACTAACAATGTACAACCTATTTTCTTTTATATCTATGAAAAATAAGAAAAAAATATCAAAAAAGAAAAAGAAATCCTTTTTAAAAAAAATATAAAGGATTTCTTTCAAGTGATTTTAAGTTTTCAGAATGGCAACTTAGGAAATGATTATTGTGGATGTTTTTCTTTTCCCCAAAACAATTGTGTATTTGAATTTTTTATAAAATAAACAATGCCTAGTTTTTTTTTTTTTAAAAGTAAAATAATTTTTTTTTTTAATTGTTGAATAGGTATTTCTCATTATGTTCTATTTAGATGCCAGCAAAAATTATCCGAGCCTTGAAACCCATGAGGCCTCAAGAAAATACCTTTAGGGGTTGGCTTTAGAGTGGCTTCTTTACAAAAAGAGTAGAGAGCAAAATTACAAATCAGTATTTTATTGAGAAAAAAAAAAAAAAAAAAATATATATATATATATATATATATATATATATATATATATATATATATATATAAAGACTAAAACCACACACTCAATTACAAGGGTTGACAAGTAATGCACGCTAGTTAGAGTTTGTTTGTCCCAGCATCTCCTTTTCTAACCAGGGGGCCTCAAAATAATCTGAGTGCCAGACCTTGAAAATTCTACACTCATCGTGTATTTGAATATTCATTTTCTGAATCAGATCAAACATTAATAATTACACTGCATAAAGAAATATAATTCTGCTTTTTAGCCATGTCTGAGGCAAATAAATAAATGGTGCTTTTGCTATGTATCTAGAGATTGAGAAAGTCTAAAGAAGAATTGAAAATGTTATTAGTCCTGACATCTTGGTTTCAATCAGTTTCCCACAACAATAATGTAGCTTCTCTTTGACTCTTCTGGAAATATTTTCATGATAATTGTTCTTATGAGTTTTCCTCCTCAGTACCTAGACATCAGATTTAAATGCAGTACTAGATTGGCAGCTAGATTCACTGTTGAAATTGCTAGTTATAGCCATAAGTTCTATACTGATAGTTTCATCTGTCACACTGCTCACTTGTGGATCTATTTCAGTTTCATGCTTTCTTGACACCCTATGACCTTCAAAAATTTAAATGCAATCATCTTATGTCTCCTTAAATCCTGTTCATTTATTGCCTTCTGTATTCTTTTTTTTTTTGTCTCTCAGTAACCCCTTTCACCCTAATAGATTTTAATGCCTTGCTTAGGGTGAAATGATTAAAAAATATCTTAACTGACATTGCTAACTCATCAGCACAATACCCATTAAAATGTAAGTTTCCATTATTTATTTGAATACAATTTTTTTAATATGCAATATATAGATCAAACAAAAAGGCCTCATCTTCATCAGACTAACTGCAGCAAAAGCCAGACAAAAGAAAGACTCAAATGCTGTTTTTATTTAATTTTATTTTTTTAAGAGGTAACAAAGTTTTTGTTTGTTAACAGTAAACCTTTTATGAAAGAGAGCAAGTTGTGACAGGGAGGGTAGGAAGAAGTGCTGATTAGCAGGTGGGGCACAATAAAAAGCAATTGCTGACTTTATTCTTGTCACAACAAAGTCACCTGCTTTCTTCCATGATCACAGACATTAAGAGAGAAGAAAAAGAATCAGTTCATAACTGCTGCTGCTATGAAAAAAAAAACAAATATATATGATAAAATATAGTTTACAGATACCAAAATTAAACAAGTACAAAAATTTAAATATCTAGGCAGTGTTTTAACAGAGTGCAAAACTGCAACACGAAACTCGAAATGTGCATTGAATAGCAAAAGATGCTTTCTAAAAGCTAAGCAAAATATTAAGAAACTAGAAAATTTCATTAGATACAAAGGGGACTGAATTGTTATGTAATATGGAGTGAATGCTAGACAATCTCATCACAGATAAAGAAACTTGAGGTAACAGAAAATAGGGATCTATAGAAGAATACACAGACGACCATAGACTGAAGATGTGAACAATGATGAAAAAGAAAATTAGAAATCATTGTCAGGGCCAGATTTCAGCCAACTTTGAAACTGACAAGGATGTTACCAAATACAATAATCACCTGAAGAAGGCTAGAAAGTTGAATGAGCAAAAAGACTGACTATAAAACTAGGTCAGTGGTTCAAATAAGTGTATAACAAACTAAACAAGATGCAGAAATGTGCTTTATAGTCTGAAGGGGGTCTATCTAATAGGTGTATATGACTTATCTTCAACTCAATATTTTCACCCTGCCACAATTAAAGGAATCATGATAAATTTCAATGTAGAATATATATACTTTTTGTTATCTGTGCATTGTTTCTAGATGAGCAAAAGGTTGGCATAAAATATTCATTTCACAATGAGATGAGGGATTCAGTTTAATGATCATTAAAAATGTAACTTACACTAAGGGATGGCTGAAGAATGGATCAGCCAAATTGTAGAGATATAAACAACAAAGATGAGGATACTAGGTATGAGAGATATACTTTTCACAGAGCATGCAGATACTACAATGATCCAAAGCTGGCCAAATTCCTGTTTTTTTTTTTTAAAGGGATCATTGTCATGCCAAGAACTTTTTTTTTTGACACTACCTCATATGAACACCAAAACGATTTTATTTACACAGATATCAAAGTATTAAAAGCTCTTCTATTTTCATGAATAATTTTATTCAATTTAATATACTACAACCTGCTGAACATGTCAAGTCATTCTATTTTTATCCTTTTCAGTAAACTGAATTTATTACAATTTAGAATCCAATTTATATAATACAAAAGTGACTAGATATATTTTGGAGCAATTTTTCACCAAGTTTTGTGAGGTTTCCCTCCTAATTGATAAAAAAAAAAAAAAAACTTTTAAATTTGTTTCTGCATCAGAATTGAATTCTTGCATGGAAACAGGATTTTAACAACTGAGTGTTGTATTTCTAGGGAATTTTTAACATATTTCCAGATATATAAAAAAAAAAAAAAAAAAAAAAAAAAGCTATAATTTAACAAGGAATATTAAAAAAATAACATTCAACTGATGATTCTTAAAGAGAAATGATTAAATTATTGGGTGATGAAGTATATGTAAGGTAAATTCTCAATATTAATTTTTAGATCTAACAAGAAAATGGAAACAAAAAAGAAACTTAACATCAGGAAGAGACAGTTGAAATTTATAGGGCACATAATGTGGAAGAAGGTCTTGGAAAATTTGATACTCACAACACAGATTGAAAGCAAGAGGGACAGAGGAAAATAATGCACAACTTACCTAGCAAGTTTGAGTAAATGCATGGTAAAGCAAGATTTAGGAGAGATAGCAAAGACAAAATTAATAGCTACAAAGGACTGGGAATTGTGGCGAGCCATGATCACCAACGTCTTGAAGAGTCAAGGCACAGAAGATAAGACAGGGATACTGTTGGAAGAAGAAAAAAATACTGACAGCTATTAACTCCCAGGTACAAGCCTCATTTTTACAACCACAATTTGTTGCTTTCACTATTGGAGTTGATACAATGTAACTGCAGGCAAAATGTCTTTCTCCAATGAATGATGATATTCATATACAAATATATACCTCAGATAAAGAAGTTTTTTTTTTTAGCGGGGGGGGGATTATTTTTTTATTGCAGTTACCAAACTATACACACAGCTTACTCTGTATATTTTGATGCTGACAGACAGCCTTTTATCGTTTTGATTGTTCTATAAGAGTTTTTTTTATCTAGATTTATTAAAAACTACAAAGGACTGGAAATTGTGGAGAGCCATGATTGCAAGATGATTTAGAAAACAACAAAGCAGAGAAGTAATATTTTGGGATGGTGTACAAACGGCCCCCTCTACAAATGGTGACCTGGACGTGATAAAAAACACACAAGACGATATATATAAATCCTTTCAAAATTGCCAGATGATACTATCAACGAAAGAACAACAATTACTACTATTGAAGACGAACCTTTTTAATTTGCTTGACCTTTTTCTTTTTCGGCGACGTTTGACCTAACCCGGCAGACATTAAAGGCTGTACCAAACGGAATAACACTGTTTTCTTCTTGAAACTGTTCCATTAAAGAATTTTTTCACTGATTTTAAAAACATTCCGACAAAGAAACTTTGCGATATCTTCACGCCAGAACGTGGACATTTTACACATCCACTCATTGTGCTGCAGGAAACAAACAAACATCTTGCGACCCAAACAAACCGAAAAAACTATCGTCAAAATCCTTCTATTTTTGGTAGAAAAACCACGAAACGCTGCGTCTATTAACTTTAGTGCGCCGATGAAACCCAGAAATCGTTTTTTTACAAAAAGAGCAGACTGCCGACACAACCAATGACAAAATAGCAAAACCCTACCGACGCAGCCCCTAATCTGAAATATAACACTGCAACATATCGAATTGAATCTCAACCCATTCTGAAAATTTTTGTTTAACGAACCTTTTTTCTTTATATGGTTTTCATTTCCTTACAACCTTTAATCTGGTGGGGGGAAACCTCCTCCTTCAGCTTGTAACCCTTTCACCAGAGGTCTCTCTTTCCTGGCTATGACCCTTTTTCCTTTTTTGTGCATTTTACACACCGAGGTAAATCTTCCTAGAGGATTTCAATATCAACCTCAAAAAATGTAGTCATTTACGTGACCAACACTTTCGCACACACTGAAATTCATTACTGGTATTGTACTTGTTATGAATATATATTTGTTGTGTATACATATATTATTGGTCTTGTTTTGTTTGCTTTCTCTTCCTTCTTCTTTGGACCAACATCAACAAACCTGAAAGGCCAACATAACAACTTCAAGATCTGAAGTACATAACGATTTTTGTAAGAATATTTTTTGAATGGCCACAACCAAGAATCTTGAAACTAAAGAATCATTTCAGGAAAACAAACAAACATACTTACTTACTTCCTTCCTTCCTGCTAAGCTGACTATTACCCATCTTGCCAAAAATGTTTCAAAGACACTAAATTAATGAATAAAACCCTCAGCCTATCCAGATAATAATCCAATTGAACTGCCATTAAAAGATACATAGACAAGTATGAAATGGCTGGTTGGTTAGATTTTGTTTAATGGCATGTCAACCCTGATGGGTCATTTTACACCAATCAGGTAAATTCATATATTGGCCATACAAGAATTACATGCTCATACCTACTGAAAGGGGAAGAACAACCAACATGCCTGACTTGCAAATCTGCATACACTATAAAACATGTATTGACTAAATGTACAGCTCTTGCACCATCTTGGAAGACTTTCTTCAATGTAAAAAACAAAAAAAACTCTTTAAAAGAGCAAAGAGGGATGATGTTATATTATTTCTCAAACGAGTGGGTTTATACCAAACAAAAAAAAAATTTTTAAATCGGATATCTAAACCAACCAAAGTAATTGATACCATGTGATGGAAAAAAAAAAAAAAAAAGCTGAAACCATAGGTTGAAGAAAAATAAAAAGAAAAAATAAATACTTGATACCATATGGTTAGATACAAAAAAAATTTAAAAAAATAAGAGATATAAGACTGTCTTGACTTTAAATGACTCCTGAGGAGTTGATAAGCCATAAAACAAACAAATCCATTAGTTGGAGATACTCAGTTTGGTAGCTACAAATCTTTTTAAATAGATTGTTTAATCTGTCAATCCTAGCTGTTTCAGCCAGTCCTTCTTATATATGCATATATAAACAATCTTTAAAGGAATTTGAAAATTTCTATTTCTTTTAGAAACCCTATCATCTGGCCAGAGGCAACATCTTTAAACAATATTTTTTTTATATTTCTGACATTGTAGTATTTACTACATTTAACCCGATAGATTTAACATCCACTCAGAATGTGCTTAATAGTTAATCTATGATTGCAATGGCTGCATCAAAGTATGACTTCAGCTTTTAGCAGCACGTATATAAGTTAGTGACAAGTAAGAAAAACAATATTCAAGCAAAAATGATCTCTAAAGAACAGTAAAGACTGTTGCAAGCACAAGAATGTTAAAGAAAAAACAGTAGAAAAGTTAAGAATCATTGAATTAAATACTGATAAAGATACCAAATGACAAGGAACCCATCATAACATGAAATAATCATTTACTCAGGTATATATAATATCGTGTTAATGAAATACATATTTCTATTATCTATATTTTTACCCGACTTGTATAATATGACAATGCAATTAATTAATATATGGCCATTAAGAAGTGTCTTTTTTCTTTTCATACCTTTCCCAATGGTATGAATGGCACGTAAATGAATATAATGAACTCAACTAGAATTGGAACTTGGCTCACTGATTAACAATTCCAAGCCATTACCTATTACACCACTTGCACATCCAAGCTTATAGCACCTGGTATCCCCAAGCGAACAGCCATCTAAGTACTGACCAGCACTATTGGGAAGCACTTCTGCTCTGTCATGATAACTCAGGCATAGAGCACTGTTGGTTACTGCTTAGGTTGGTGTTTGTATTTTGTTTTGTTTTTTTCTTAGTTTATGGTTTATTTTCCCCCCATATCCTTTTTTTTTTTCTTGGTTTTTAGTTTGTTTTTGTTTTCTTTTTATCAAGTTTCCTTTTGGTTATCTAGCAGTGTGTGTGTGTGTATATATATATATATATATATATATATATATTTTTTGATGTAGTAGTAACACATTTCATATTTAGTTTAGATAACTTTTTTTTTTTTAGTTTTTTTTCTTTCAACTGTAGTCATTGTTGAGTTGGTAGGTAGTATTACGTGACTAGTTTTAATCAAGGCTATTTATTTTTTTTTAATTTTGTGATTTTTATAAGTTTTTCTCATTGCTATATCCACTAAAAAAAAAAAAAAAAAAAAAAAAAAAAAAGGATGGACAAATAACCTTGATAATACTTGGCCTATAATACTACCTACCAACTCAACAACAGAAAAGAATTTGTCTCAAAATCAATCTATGGATTGAACTCTGCTCTATCATCAAAAATCTTTCTAGAGATCAACTGCTATTAAAGATTCATTAATGTCCCTAAACTGTGTAGAAATACTTTTTTGGTTATTACTTTTATCAAGTTTTGGCTAATATTTGCTGAAAGGGTTTCAAAACAGTTAAAATAATTTTTTCAAGAAATCAAAAAAAATTGACCAAATGTCAAATTCTGTATTGTTTTTGAGAAAAGTAAAAGAAAATTTAAATTAATGACAAAACATTTTTTATTATTTGAAATTAAAAATTTTTAAATTTAGCAAAAAAGAAAAATTACTACTAGATATTTTTAAAATGGGATTTGTTCAGTTTGTCTCTTCATTATCCAAGAAATTATAATTGATGGATTACAAATATTAATTACAATAAAACAATTGAGGATTTTAATTCGCCTCAATAGCATTATGTATTTATATAAATTATAGTCTGGCACAAGTGCATAATTGTAGGGCATTCAGTGAATTAAACTCACTTTACAATAATAAGAATTTGTTAGAGGGACTCATTAAACATTTATCCACAGTAATTAAAATGATAAATACTTTTAAGTAAGGTAGATTTTATAATTACATGTATAAACACTAACATTTTTAGAAATTACACCCTACCATATCTGATGACCTTGTTTTACATTTAAAAATACAGTATTGTAAAGTTAGGTCATGTACAAGTAAAACCACAATTTAAAAAACCTAATAGAGGAGAGAGTGTGTTCCTTTTCTGTAAATCTGATAAATACATTTCATAAAGAAGAAGCAAGTTCTGTAGATCATTGCATTTAATGAATGCCATTTTGTTAAATCCAAGAGAGTCAGCATTCAAATGATCAATGTCATTTAAAATTATGTAAAATAAAACAGGAATTTTGGAAGAAGTGGTGCTGTAGATGTAATTAATCTGAATTGTAACTTACTTTGTACTCACAAGCAAGGCTTAGAAAATTTCCAAAGCTTTATACATAAATAGACTGAAATAATCTGATCAGTTTTGATGGGTAACAGAGTTGTTAGTACTGGCTGTTAAAACCAAATGAAATTATGTTCATGTTTTTTAGTTTTATTTTTTTTAATTATCAAGATTTAATGAAATAAAGATTATCCTACATACTTTACAGCTTCTCAATTTTTAATTTCTTAAATTCATACAGAAGCAAACAGGAAATAAACTGTCTTTAAAAATAACTGAAATCAGCAAAATTTTTAGTAACAGGGACTCAATGAATGATTGGTACAAGTATTTCTGTGACATCATTCAGTAAAAAACAGAAAGTCAGTTCGTTATGATCCATGAGATCCAGAAGTGTTTCCTTAAATCCGATATTCATTAAGTCAATGGTATTCTCTGGCATCAAGGCAACCTACCAGATACCACAGTGTCATATACAAAACAGAGAAGATAATTTTCACTTGTCTTTTGTGGATACAAATGAAAGGGACTTTATATGCTACCAAATACAGTGATTCTCTGGTTTTACTAATAAGAAAACTGTGGTGTTTAAAAAGTGTGACAAATTTGTATGAATGAAAAATGATTGTATAAATGTAAATAATTGTATCTCAGAATGTAATGAACCTGAATTGGCAATAGAAATATAGAATACCAATATAATCATTGTCTATCTTAACTGATAGACAGGTATATTTATCCAGCCTCTCTAAGGCAGGATATGACAAGGTCAATTTTAATTTGAGAGTCCATACACATATGTATGCATATGGGCCAAGGACAAAAATTTCTGGGATAATTGGTATGCTGGTGTCAATATTGCACTAAGAGAGGTGGGGGGTCTGTGTAGACCCCACCTTTTTACACCATTGAGGAAGGTTATGCCACAGAGTTGGAAACTCCGAGATCAGGCAACATCTCCCATCTAAAAATGAGAACAGTTTACTCCACTTCCAGCCAAAAGCAAACTCCTGTGCTAGGTAAGGTCTCCCCGAACTTTGTGAGAAAATTTTAGAAAGAAGAGAAAAAAAAAAAAGTTAGATTCTATTAAAAAATTAATCAAATGATCTGAAATATTTTTTTTTTTTGCATAGCTTAATTATTTCAATCCATCATTTTTTCATTTTCGCAACTGGGGGGGGGGATAAGCAGGGGTAACAAACTGCTTCCTCTTCTCCACTGCATGCAACACATTAAATTGCCAATATGAATTAATAACTAATTCTTTAAAAATAAGTACCATATCTTGAGAAACACGGTTATTAATTAGACACTGTTCATAACAGATTAGGAATATTAACAAAATCTATTCTCAATCAATTTGCTTTTCATAGAGAAATTGAAACCTTTTTCTCTTCAGGCTTTTAATATGCAAAACTATCACTTATAATTAGATACCTCCAAAGATTTGCTAAAAAATTGAACATACATAATATAAAAATGACCCAAGGTTAATAAAATCAAAGTTTTGTCAAAATCTTTAAAAGAGACCAAAAGATTTTTGATTAAGTCTTCTTTCTTTTTTTTAATCCTTTTTAGAACCTTCAAAATTTTGGTTAAAATTTTCTTCTTGCATCAGTAGATCACCATAAATTAGCATATTAAATTTAAGCATATTTTTGAAAAAAAAAAAAAAAAAAAAAAAAAAAAAAAAAATCAGATTTTAATAAAATGCATGTGTGTCTGTAGTTCCTTGCCAACAGCAAGCAGAAATATTTCGCCTCCCGATGATGGCCATTTCGGTCGAAACTAGTCGAGGAATCTAAATGGAATAATAATAAAAAAACGAAAGAATATTAATCTACAACCCAGTGTGTCTAATGATTTTAATTTTCTTATTGTTCAAAATAAATATATATATATATATATATATATATATATATATATGTGTGTGTGTGTGTACATACAGTTTTTTTTGTTTTTTTTTTACATCTCTTATCACTTATGTAATTTTTAAGAAATTCATTTTTGTAGGGCTTAATGTTTAGTTTTAAGCAGAAGTTCTTGGAGAATTTAAATACATTTTTATTTTTAAAACTGAATCCCCAGTTACAGAAAATATACTCTGAATCATAACATAAAATTCAATAAAACTAAGACATTAATTAGAAAAGTTTTTAATTGCTTTTTATGGATAAGAAATATTAAGAACACAATTTTTTTTTATTGAATAAAGAATTTTTATAATTGTTTTCATTTTTTTTTTAACTTTTAAAGGAGAATAATTTATAAAGTTTTAAATCTGTATTAATTTATAGAGGTTACTTGATATTATAAATGGAAAACAATTTAGTGAGAGAGAGTGAGAGTATAAACATGCCAATTTTGTAAATACCAATGTCCATACACAACATCAGAAAATAAGAGCAATAACTACAGTAAATTTAAAGCCAAAGTACCTGAAATTCAATAAAACATTATGGAGAATATTCTCTTGAATTTTTAAAATTACTGGGTAGTTAAAAAAATTATAAAAAAAAAAAAAAAAAAGGCACTCACATTATATTCATCAAATAATTTTTACAGATATGTTCCCACCCACCCATAAAAAAATTCTAAACATATATCAATCAAAATATTTGTCAACACCTCATAAAAACACCCATGTCAAAAAATGCTTTTCAGTGATATTTTAAACTAAAAATAGTATTTTATCCAAATCAGATTAATTAAACTTTAATTTACCTAATATTCCTCAAAGTTTCAGAAAAGTAAACTTTATTTTTGAAAGATTTTTTTCTTAAAGAAAATTACATTGTAATGTAAATATGGCTAAAATCAGTCATTTTTAGCCATTTAAAAATAAAAAATAATCATTCCAATCAATTTAAATTTATTTTGAAATACAGCAAAGTATTTTGCTTGTTGGAAACATTAAATTTAATCTATTAGTTTGAAATTACAACTAAAATAAAAGCTTCAAGAAAGATTTATCCTTTTAAAAAAATATTTATAAACCTTAGATAATTGCTTTTCTTTAGGAGGTAATTACTTAATTCAGGATAAATGTGATATTTTTTTTCAGCTGAAACCTGGGTAACAAAAATTAAGCAACAAAAGTTCTTTAAAATTCTTAATCAGAAAAAAAAAAAAAAAAAAAAAAAAAAAATAAATTCATGCTTATAATCATGCTTAATATTAATAAGATAAAAAAACTAAGTAGTTCTTCATTTTCCAAATAAAATAATGCAGAGATAGACCAATAGATATTTCCTACATTGCTTTTTTGTAAAAATAGTTTCTGTCTCATAATAAAAGAAATCATATGTTTGTTTTTTAGTAAGAAGTCAAATATAGTAATTTTTGTGCATGCTATTACATATAAAACAAGACAAGACCAGTTTGCGTTTAACAAATAGAATTTATGAATCAATATTTAGCTTAGTATTATAGCCCAAAGATATATCCTCCATTTTGAGCTTGCAAAGCCAGAAAAAATTACCCTAACCAGAACAATATAAAGATCAATTTATTCAACTACTAGTGAAAAAGTGGGAGAGGGCTTGTTGCTCTTGGCCCAAATATCATTCTAATTCTTTTATGAAATAATGTTTTTCAATATTTTGATATCCTGATTGAATATGCTGAAAAAAGAAAAAGAAAGAAAAGGTGGGAGGGTGGGAGGTCAATGTTAAACAGACACATCTAACCTGATCATTTTACTGTTGTTCAAGAAATGTCAATGATGCTTTTTTTTTTTCGTTTTTCTTTTCTTTTTTAAATCAAATTTATCCCAAGCAAAGCAGTAAAGCCATGATGACACAAGGGGTTACTGTATGTGAAAGAATTAGAAAACAGAAACATTATTAAAGAGTGAGAACAATAAAAGAATAATCAGGAAGGCAGTAGATATTAAAATATTGCATTTAAATTTTTGAAAAATCAAAGTTAGCTGAAAAGCATAGAGCTGGAAGAGAGTTCTACAAGTGAGAAAAGAAACTGTTAGCATAGAAATTACAATTACATCTAGCTAATTCCACTGTAAAATGATGAGACCTTGTTGCTAAACTAGCACTGCACTTAAATTCATAAAGTCTAGGTACCATAGTGAAGAGTTCATCTGAACAATTACCATGAAATTATTAATAGAAAAGACATGAGAAAGCAACTTTATGGCAGAGGGAAAGTGAATGAAGCCAAGATGCCAGCTCAGGACCAATAATATTGGATCTTATCAAGAATCTCTAAATATATATCATTAGCACTGGACCATATGTGGCAGCAATATTCTAACCATGGACGAATGGTAGACTTATAGATGTACAAAACAGATTCTGTATTGAAAAGTTGTCTAGCATGATACAGTGAACCAACTTTCTTAGCAGCTGATTTAGTAATGGATTCAATGTAGTCTTACCACTTCATGTCAGCAGAGAATGTTAACCAGAGATGGCGCAAAGAGTTACTCTCCTGAAGCTTAGCATCAGTCATGTGGATGAAGGTAGAAAGAGTCTCTCAGATGATTAGCATATATACCAAGTTGAGAACTGATGTCATCGGGAAGGTTGTTAATGAAAATTAAAAACATAGTGGAATCCAGGATAGAGATAATTGGGGGGGGATAAAACAGAATTTTATTTACATCAAAAAGAATGGCCACATGATTCAAAAGATAATTATATACAATGAAAATATGTGAGTATGGGACCCACCCCACATCCTAACTGTTGGAAGAAAAGCAAATCAACTGGGTGAAAATATAGTGGTTGGTTGATTTTGTTTTGTGGCATATCAACCTCTATGGAAAATATAGTGGGGACATGTAGAAGAAAAAATTAAGGTGAAATGAAAACAAAATGTTCCCACAGATACAGAGAGCACTAATGCCTGATGTCACCTAATGGGGAAAGGGGAAATGACAAATGAAAATGTAGAGGATTTAATAAAAAAAAAAACAGAAAAAAAAAAAACACAAACAAAAAAAAAAAAAACACAAACAAAAAAAAGGGATGATGACCATTTACTCACTAGTTAAATTAATTAATTTCAAAGAACTTAAAGAGAATTTCAATGATTTTGACCTAACTGAATTGGGTGGGTATTTTTCCTTGGAAGAACAGATCCTTCAACTAGATGCCGCTCAAAGTTAGCACCATTCACACAAAAGATATCCACCTCTCAGCAAAGTCCTTTAAAGAAAGCCCCTCTCTTTCTACCCTGATCTTAATCTTCAACTAGTGCTTGAAGACCACAACCAGATGATGGGAAGAAAGAAGCAATTCATCCTCTTTGTCCAGATCACCATGTATATCATGGTTAGCAAGTACAGAAGCATATAGTGCTTCTTCCTGTCTGACAATGAGCTCACATTGCTACAAACAGAGCTGATTTCAATGACAAAGATTTGTCCATGAAGCATGCAGACCATGTATCTTTCAATATGTTCATGCAATGGATATACAACCATGCAGTAAAAGAAGGCATGCTCAATGGACTACATTTCATCACAACAGATGCACTTTGGCAAAATGGCCAGTCCTTCTGCAAAAGGACTTTGCTGACACAGAGCACATTCCATATCATCAGCCAGATGAGTGATGCCTTATGCTGCATCATACCCAGGCCACTCATATTGTCCATGTTCACTATACCTGCTTCTTATTGACCAGATTGAGTCTGGTGATAAATTCACAAAAGCATTTTCTTTTTACATTGAAAGGAATGTTAACAATCTTCCTAACTCCCTCATGGTCTAAATCAAGATAAAGGATGGCAATCCAATCACCCACTAAAATTACCCATTTTGACAATATCACAAACTGGTTGATCTGATGAAAAAAAGGCTTCTTGCTACCTACTGTCATTGGGTTCATAAACCCCAAAGAGGCAGAATCTACCATGCACAATCTGCCTGCTGGATCCAAGAAGATCCCAAAGTCATACCCAAAGAATGGCTTACTAGCCAAGAAAAACCCCTTTAAATGGTTATGAAAGAATGCCAAGAAGTGGTCAAACCTCCTCATCAGAATACTTTCACAGTTGCTCATGATTAGGTGGCTTTCTTAAATAGAACATATAGAACACCAAGGCATTTGAGATCACAAATGAATTGAGCCATTTCTGAATTACCTCAATCTAAATCATTCAAAGCTGCTAACCAGCAAGCCATGATGAAAGCTTACTGGCATTGTGCAACAGGACATCAATGCCCTGTCCCATTTTAGTCGTAATGGAGCTGCCTAGAGAAAGACTGCCAATGTCCCCCAGGAAAGTTTTACTGCCTTAGACAGAGATGGGTGAAAAAAAAAAAAAAAAAAACAGATCCTCTCAGAACAAAACTGTTTCAGTTTCCTACAAGCTTCTTCTATCATGGCCAGTATTCTATCAGTATTTTCTGCGCTTGAGTAAAATTCCTATGTTCTAAAAGGAATGATTGATACCCAATCACCACCCTCCTCAAATTTAGACAAATCCTACAGATGCATGCTGGGATTTCTTCCTAAGTAATAAAAATGGACAATTCATGGTCTTATCTTCACATTTTTGTTCTTTCTTGCTTTGAACTCCCCTTTGTAGGAGAAACCAGCAATTAATCTGACATGCATCTACAAAGAGCTTCACAATCAAAAACCTTTTTGCCTTTAAAGCACACTTTACTCATTCAGATTTTCTCAAAAGCCATAATTGCTTAGTTTTGTATCCATAAACACAAAAGATGCAGATTTAAATTCTTCCAGAGGCTTCATTTTCTTTAGTTCAGGCCCGAAGATGAAATAAAATACTGTATAAAATAACAGATCATCTACTCAAACGTGGGTATCAATTAAAAATAATCTTTAAAATAATAATAATGTCAGATGACAATTACAATAATTGGTTATTTAACAAAAGAAAAGAAAATTCATTTCCTTCAGAGTTCAGAATCTGAGTAAAGTACACACCAAAAAAAAAAAAAAAAAAAACTGATTCTTTTCCAATTTTCAAAAAATTCAGTATTTCATATTCAATCAAAACATGCAATTTTCTAGTACAGACATCTATTGTCAGGAGTTTTCTTAGTCTTACTCTTAAACACATTAGGCAGGGTCATAAAGGTACTATATGTGATGTGGCTGTTGTAGCAGTGGTGTTTTTAGTCTGACGGAACCCAATCCCTCTTCAGGTTTTAAATTCAGAGTTTTTTTTCTCCTAGACTGATTACCACCTCAAGACAAGAGAGTTCGATCTGCCCTGATAACCCATAGCTGGACGGAGATGGATTCACACCTTTTCTGAGGACATTTATGTCAAGTGAACAAAACAGAATCGACCGGAATTTGAACGACTCACGGATTTCCCATTGCGCGCAGATAAAGATTGCTATTGCATTATCCACTAGACATGTACATTTAAAAAAAAAAAAAAAATTTAAATCCTGTTTCTTTCCAACGGATTTTATGGAAAATTGTTGCTATTTTCTTAACAGGTGTACTGTAGAGACTTGTACTTTTCCTCTCACCAGTTACTAATCAACCACGCTACGTATTTTTCTTTAAAGAAGAGTTAGATTTAAAAAAAATTGTAGTCAGGTCTTCATAGCAGTTAAATGTAGGAGACTTTGACTTTCTGTTATTCAACAAAATTGTACTTTATTTAATCGTTTCTTCAGAAAAAATTCATTTAAAAATGCTGTTTGTTTATCAAGGAGTTGAGTTTCTTGAGATTGATTTATGTTGACATTTATGTTGAATAGTAATTAATACGAGTAGTGAACAAAAATTTTAAATCCGCTAAATTCTAAAAGGTAATAATAAATAAATGTTTTCTTTTTATCAGTTTTCCTATAAAACTTCAGTTTAAAAAAATAAAAATATGAATTACGTACAAAGGAAAAGCGGAGGAAATGAAAAGTTCAGTTTTTAAAAAAATAAACGAATTTCTTTTTTTTTTTTTTTAATTTGTCCCGTATTGTAATGTCATTTATTCGGTCTTAAACAAAAACTCCACTTAAAGTTCAAGAAGATTTTTTTCCCTCCACACATGTCAAAATAATATTTAATATAATATGAGAATGGGGTGATCCGAATTTGCTATCAATTCATTTCCGTAACATTTTACTTTTACATTACCGATTTATCCAAATAAGGAACCAAACTGATTTTTTTATATATATATTTTTTAAATTCAAAAATTTCCGAAGTATTTTCCCATCTAAATGCTTAAAAAAAAAAAAAGTCTTTATGGGATTTGATAGGTATTTCAAAAAGCAGCTCACTCACACGACTAAGTCTTCTGAGTTATGGAGATTATTTCCAAATTTTAAAAAAAGAGAAAACGATTATTTATCCAAGATACAAAGAAATAATGTGAAAAATTGTAGAATAGATAAATTAAATAAAATGTAATATGAATGATGAATTGATAATAAAGACACAAAGAGAAAAACTTCCTTTTCTCTTTTAGTTTATTTTTGTTGTGTCATAAAAAAAAAAAAAATAACGCTCCAACAGGTTTTCGTTTTTAAACGAAATTGAAATGTAACAAGTTTTTGTTTTTTTTAATTTCTCCCGCCCTTTGAAGGCATATAATTAAAAAATACCTTCCAAGTAAAATTAATAAAGACTTCTTTAAATTCAGATTGGGGAAATAAAACAAGCAAGTGGCATATGATATTGTTTATGCAAATTAACAAAGGCTCCTAATTGAAAAAAAAAAAAAAAAAAAATTATGAAAATTTTATTTTTAAAACAAAAACTGTATGTTTGTTTTATTTTTCTTAATAAATTAACGAAAAAAATTAAAATTCGTTCAGCAAAAAATAATTAAATTGCATTATTTTCAACAGTTTCTAATTTCTATAAAGAATTTATTTAAATATTTTTTATTATTTAAAAAATATTAACAGAAGTCTGCAGCTCAATACAGTCACACACAAAAAAAAAAAGATGGTTTTCCTTCTAAAAACATTCTTAATTTTATTATTTCTATTTTATGTAAAAAAAAACAAAAAAAAACGTATTTTTTTTTATAAAAACAAAGGCTTAATTCAGATTTTCAATTGAACAAAAATTGGTTTCCTTATTTGATTTCTAGTCTCTAACCAAGAAGAAAAAAATAGTTTTATAAGCAATATTTCTAAAAATAAATAAATAAATGACGACCTGGTTCGATATAGGCCATAAGCAAGCTCAAGCACAATAAACAACGATCTCTGAACGAGGGGGATCAGTTTGTAATTCTAATGTCTTATAAATTGACCCCCCATTTTCCGACCACTCCGCATGGCCATCGCCTTCTTCATTGAAGTTAGTAAACATTGCAGACACAAACAAGGAGACAACGGCGTGTTGTTTCGGGTCGAGTAAACAAATGACCCCAGAGGTGCTCCCAGGTGAGAGCAAAACATTTCCAAAATATCAACTAAGAAGCTTAGTACTTACAGCAGTTGTAACATTGGTCAGAGAAGACAATGGCAGATCGGAAGAAGCGCTTCGTCGATTCCGCTTTCTGTCAAAGTCGTCGCTCTCCATCTTCTTACCGTCTGCCAAGTCAGCCATCAACCGATTCGGTTCTCTGTCCGGGTCCACTTCAAATACATGCATACCTTTTTCCTGGTGGAATAATCCTGACTCTGAAGGTGACAAATGTAGGGTTTTGGCTGGAGATCCATAACGGAGGGCAAATACTGTTGGGAAATACGGTAAAACAACGTAAAATATCAAAATACAAGGCAGCGAAGACCACCTGTACACTAACATCTTCGCCATCTTGATTGGCGAATCACGCACTCACA
This sequence comes from Acanthosepion pharaonis, assembly GCA_903632075.3. Classification (NCBI taxonomy): domain Eukaryota; kingdom Metazoa; phylum Mollusca; class Cephalopoda; order Sepiida; family Sepiidae; genus Acanthosepion; species Acanthosepion pharaonis. The sequence continues at coordinate 494,300 of CAHIKZ030005338.1, forward strand.
TGAGATATCCCTTCGCCCCCCTTTCTTGTCTCATTAAATAGTTCCTTGTCGTCAGCCGCAAAAACTGATTTATTTCACCTTCGTTATTGAATATTATTATTGTTAACGTCAACACCTAAAATTATTTTTATTCAAAACAAAACTAATTATTAATGATGAAAGTTATTTTACCTTGCCAACGATGACTACGTAGTTTGTTGTTTTGTTTGGGAATGACTCCAGTATGATTCGAACCCTGACATGAAACTCGTCAATCACTTTGTTAATATTTTCAAAGATAAATAAACATGCATTGTCTTTTTTTTAATATGATTTTCTTCAGTTATATTTATTTTTGCTATTATATGCTGTATTTATCTTATCTTCCTTTCGCTTATCGATGATTGATTAAAATAAAATTTATAAAAATCTTTTCGACTTAGATTTTTGTTTGCTGTTTTTATTTTATTTTTGTCAGTCTCATCGTAAAAGATAAGTAAAAAAAATGAGTCATTTTCTTTTTCATATTTTAACGAAAATAAACTAATAAATGCTGTGTAGCCATTAGGAAAAAATACATATTATTCCTGTTTTGTAGAAATTTATCAACATAGAGCTTCATTTTCATAAGATTCATAATGTCCTTCCTTAACAAAACAAAGATCTGTAGTGTTGTTAGTTACTGTTAAAAATTTTAACAATTGAATAACACTATTATTCTTGTTTTAATTTTTTATTTAATTTTTTTAACGTTGTGTTTCTCAGTTTATTTTTAATTGATCAAATCAAGGAAAAAACTAGAATTTCGAAATCTGAGTTTGAAAGATAACTCAACGTTCTCCAACTGGCGCAACACAATCTTGTAACTTCTTGTTTATTCATTTTTTAAAGACGCACCAAAAATATTACATTTCCACCGCATTTCCAGTAAAAAAAATAGAATTGAAAATCAATATTTTAGTTGTTTTTTTTTTATTTAAGAGGCTACAGAATCTACAAAATTAATGGTGCAGCCGCTACACAGTCTTAACTTTATTAAACGGCCACATTTTGTTGATCAAGGTAAAAGAAAACAGAATTTAACTACCTTGCGAAACTGAAGGTACAACATTACAATACATAAAAAATGAGTGCGATTTATCAATTCTTGTATGGTTATCATCGAAAAAGTGGAATCAACGTGAGTCTGTGTTTTGACCAAAGTTGAATTTCGAAATCGTTTTTTTAAATAAACTAAAGTAAACTAAACAGTAAACAGTGAAACACTCATGTCGTTAAGCAAGGCATGAGTCAACCTCACCCTGAAATACACCCTACATCTCTACAAAGTTTGATTCTGTGCGTAAGCTGCAAGTAGCTAAAATGATGCATTGTAGTCAAATTATTGAATTATGATATCCTTAAAATGCGTTAACTTAAAAATGAATAAAAAAACATTCTGGTGATTTGCTGCTGAATGTTAAATAGCTTGGGATCTGTATTCGTGCTTAGTTTAACTAAAGAAAAACATTTCAAGGGAGATAACTATTAAATCTTAATTACAGAGTACTATCCCTTATTTATTTATTTTGCATATATTTATTTCCTAATAAATGAGAAAAAGTGAAAATAATTCTGTATTGCGAGTTTCGTCCACCAGAAAGACTTAATAATACTTATTTATTTGAATATCAGAATAAAAAATGGGTATCGTTATCTGCGAGCGAGAGAATTCTTCAGTGATATTGCTTTCCCTTCTTCTCTCCGAGAGAGGGTGACCCAGCAGAGGGTCACAAAATTGTCACTTATGTACTAAAAACAAGAGGTAGACCTGAATGGGGGTTTGTTAATTTGTCAAAATTTAAATTTAAAACAAAATAAAATTTGAGCAATTACAATGTGGACTGAAAATCATGTCACCTCCTACCAAAAAGTTGTCGTAGTTAGCTCCTCCTCAGCTCTTTAACACTTCACCAGGGGTCTCTCTCCCCTAGCTATAAATACTGGCTGACCCTTCGCCTCGATCTCTTTTTTCCTCAGGTCTTTTGCCTTATACCACCTCGCAGATGTGAGCTCTCACAGATACAGTGTTTCCCAAATTATGAGAACACGCTAAGAACAATACACGTACGTACGAACACTCACCACAACACACACACACACGTACACACACACACATAATATTCACCACACGCACTCCATGTAACTGTACATGTACTTGTAACCTTTAACTTGTTGTTAATGCATTTATCAGTCTTGTTTGTTTCCTTTGTCTTCTTTGGACTTAATTAAAGTCCAACTTTCTCATGTAGTTGGACCGGCTAGCAGGAAATTTTAACTCACGTGTGTTCTTCTACAATACATACTCACCACTGCAACGGTCCGCTACAAACTAATGAGAACAACAGAAAAGCAAGTAATACAGCAATACAAAAGGCACATGTACTGGATTCAGTATATTCACTTTCATTGACGCTGTCACACATCGAGGTCTGTATGAATACCATCATTTTCGTGGCACCAAATGATGCGGCGCCATGTCCTGTGTGATATTTTACGAAGCTGTGCTTTGTTAATTGTTGCAAAAGCTCTCCGAACGACGACACGATGGGTATTCGATCTGATATCGTCCATACACTTGCAAGCAGTCTCTCTTCCAAACTGTAAGAGCTCATGTCAACCATCTGAAAGAGAAAATTATATTAGGTAGGGATATTCTGACCACCCTGTAGTTTCGACAATGCAATTTATATTTTTAAAACAAAGATTTTGCATATAAAGGAGTGCCGTTAAGCTATCTTTGCATACATTATCTTTATATTCGAAATATATGGTTTGTGGCAAAAGAAATAGAATTGTTGGAAAGGTTGATAAAAAAGTTCACAATATTCCAACTCACAGTTTTTCGTACTGACCAGTTTTGTGGTTGTTAACAAATTGTTTGGTGTGTAATCATCAGATTGTTTGAAAAGGGAATAATAATAGTTATGTTGCGTAGATTAGGTTTTCATAAAGAAGGGATCACAACCTACTAGTGGCGTCGCGTAAAAAATTCAGTGAGATTACTGGCTCGCAACGTGATAATTCAAAAACTTCACGTGAGGAAGTTAAATTGCGCCAAAACTTATTCGAGCCGATCCTGACATCTAAAACCTTAAGGAAGATTTCCAACTGACCAAATCAGTCAGTCCAGCGAACACAGAGAAGCGCTAAAAATCTAATCCGCGTAACTTGCGATTATAATTTTCCCGCGCGAAAAAACTGACTCACCCACAAACTCGACTCGAAGATTACTCTGTGAATACAAAGAACTTCAACTCGCAAGACTTTACTTATCCAAAGTGAATTATTAATACTCACTACAATTTAAGTAAATACTATTATTGAACATATTTCATACTTACAGTTAAGGGTAGACTACTTCTAAATTACTCAGTTCTAAAAAGTACAAAAAACAACACGAACATAATAACGGTGTTTAAACACTAATTACGAATTCTTATAGACTGTAATACAAATACACCAAGACACAAAAAAAAAACAAACAAAAATCTTCATCCACTAACAAACGTAACAACACAATAATATCTTGTAATAATATTTTGCATATAATATTTGTATTGTATATAAATGCATTTGTTTGTTTGAATTGCATACGTGTTTTGCCTTGTTTTATATTAAGTATTATTTATTGTTGTGGATGCCAAAGAAGATCACGCAACCTGACAAAAATTCCTTCTGATATATTCTAACACCATAGCAAAAAAATCTTAGTTCATTCTGCGCATCCCCAACAAGATTACGTGTACAGTTAAGAATTTTGTTTGATTATTTTAGCTTCTGGATCATTATTTTAAACATAGTAGCAGCAGCAGCCATAAATAAACGTTGCATCAGCAGCAGCGTTCGAATATAAAAACACGTGAACCCTAAAGTAACTCTCTCTCTCTCTCTCTCTCTCTCTCTTCTGAGTTTTCCTCTTTCGAACTATGTGACATGAACTTTCCCTGCTGAAGCTAGGAGGGCTGTGAACGCTTCGCAATAAAACACACCAACACAGTAAGTCCCACTCAGATATATTCATGAACATTTCGCTGTGCTTTTTATTTACTTCTATCAAAACAAACTCTTGTTTTAAACTTTCCTTTTGTTAATTTTGTTTTAATAAATGTTATCTTGAATTGCAAATCAATTGGTCTGTTATTTTGTGCATGTACTCCTTTTCACCACCATTATTTCATGAACTACAAACCATAAGAAACCTTACATATTTAATTACTGAAGTAACTAATCACTAAATAGGTTACTGCATTTTTTTTCCTGAAAAATATTTTGCAACTGTACATTTATTTTAAAGAAATCCAAGAATTTAATAATAACATTGTTGAAATATTTCATCATATTAAAATAATGACATGATCTCTATTTTAATTTTTAATTACGTTTTTGTGGAACAGCTACAGCCAGGGCCGGTGTAAAATTTCTAATGTTTTAAAAAGAAGTAAAAAAAAATAATAAAAAAATACTATGATCCTTTTGGTTAACTGTAAAGATTTTGACGATAAAACTATGTTTTCATTATATTTTGGAGCATGTTTTCATTGCGCTATGCTAATTTTTAGCGTTTTCGTAGAGGTACCCCGAATATAGATCATTCCATGAGTAAATCAACAATGTTTTGCAGTAATTTTTAACATTAACTTGAGATTTTTTTTTTTTAAAAAGTTAAAATATTTTAAGACATTCAACATTATGGATAAAAGATAGTCAATTTTATATAGTGTTTTTGTATGACTTAACATTCGAAACAAATTCACGAATTTATGAAAAAATAGAACCCAGAATGACATCAAAATCCGCGAAATTTTTTCAACTTTTTTATTTTCCAATGCTGTCTATTGCAAATTATTAATTCCATTAAGTTTGCGCATGTGCTAAAGATTAAAAATGTGCCTATTTATTCTCTATATAAATTCTATGCATGTCGCCGTCGTGGTTTTCTGTAAATTTAATTGTTTCATCTTTAGGTCATAGAAAACGGGTTACTTCTGTTTCAATATTGATAATTTGGGAGGTCCTGCTTTTCTCAAAGGAATCCTCTTTACTCTTTTGAATAAGCTCGATGACTTTCTACGGTGGACGCTTTTATTTTCTCTCTCTCTCTCTCACACACACACACACACACACACACACACACATTTACTCTCGAGAGTGAACGCTTTTACTTTCTAGCGTTACTCATTTTATTCTCTCAAGTCAAGTGTATTCATTTACTTCCTAAAGTAAACTCTTTATTCTCTGGAGTTAATTTTTTTATTTTATTTTTATTTTTTACTATTTCATTTACTTCATCGTGTTGAGTTTTTGCTATTCTGGAATGAACTAGTTTTGTTTCTTCGTTGGACTATTTTATTGTGCTTTTCTATGGTAAAAATATATTACACATGAGTTTTTTTTGTTTTTTATTATTATTTCGCCCAGACAAGGTGATAAAGCCAATAAAACGTAATGAGGTTACTGAGCACGAAGAAAACTGAGAAAACTATATTGAGGGGAGAAAAAATAAAAAGAACGGGATTCAAAGAGGCAAAAGACGACAATTGACATTGCATTTAAATTTTTGAAGATTATAGTCGACAAGAAGGCAATAAGATGAAAGAGAGAACTACACGCAAGAAGTGCGAGAGAAGAAACAGTAAAATGATGAAATCTAGCTGTCAATCTAGTATTACGCTTAAATTCATGAAATCGGTACCAAAGAGGAAAGCTTCTCAAGACAATTGCCATGGAAATATTTATAGAAAAGGCCGTTGCCACTTAATAATTTTTTAAACTATTTTACTGTGAAATCCTCTCAGTCACACGATGGTCTTCAGGTACCTTCAGACCACCGTGGTTACCATCTAGCTGACTCATCACTCGTTAACTCGTTGCTGGTTTGTCGCTGGTATCGTGATGATGAGCATTGTTCCACTCGATCTAGCTGGCGTTTGTCTCCTTCATGATCATTCACTCCTCTGCCACGTTGTGTTTTTGATCTTAGAGGGTGAGAACATCGCTGATGAAGTAAACTAAAATGAAGAACAGATTGACGACGAGGAGCTGCGCAAAAAAAAGAAGAATTATTTGGAATAAAGAATTAACTCGGATTAAAAATGTAATAACGATTTGGTTTATGTATGATTTGTTGTATGCAGCGGTTTTAACCCTTCCCACTTGTTATAATCAAATGACACTGGGATCCCCTTTTGGAGTTTACAGACTGTGTTAATAGTAATTTAAGTTTCAAAGTTCTTGTCTTCAGGGCTGGCGAAAGGTCTTGGTCAGGAGGTCTCGGCGAATGATGTGGATTCCAGTATCTGTAGTGTCCAAACCTCCAGATTATATGGAGTTCTGTGTCTGGTAGGTGTGGGGTTGACCAGGGTTTGGATTCCGTTATCTCCTACCCTTAGAATCAACCTTTTTGTAAAATTTGATATATTCAAAATATGTTTACTCGAGTACTTTTCCAAATTTTGGAGTTGTCCAATCCCCTTTTGAGAGTGATCAGTGGAATCAAGCTACCCCTTAACTCTAACTTCCTTCACTTTTCATCTAGCAACGTCGCTCCATATGGGCGGAGCTAATTTCTTTCTCTCCCTTCTCCCACCATCTCAGCATCCAACCTCAGCCCCATTTCCAAAGTCTGGTACAAATGTCTTTGTGAGAGAGACGAAAAGGAGGTTTCCAGTAATTAATCTTTCTTTATCAGCTTGTCTCACTCGTGCCAAAAATCCCAAATAATGTCAGCTATAAAACTTTTTGATGAATTTCACATAAATTAAAATATCCGAATCTGCCCCAATCATAGGCGTTAATCTTTAATCTTTTTGGTAGGGATATTTTTGATGGGTAGCCGACACGACCCCTCTACACAAATCAGATGTTTTCCTGACTCTTTGTCCAGAACAATTTCTTTGCCGATAAGGTATTGGAAACAACATATGTTTTTATTTTCCCAGGACCGACATCTCCGATGATACATTAATTGTCTCTTCCTTATCGACGTGAAGTAAGTGGGGACGGGTAGTCTTGGTTTTGCTCAATCTTACTGAATTCTGTCAGGTTAAATTTGGGTTCGATTCTCCTTGGAACTGTTCTTGATTTCATTTTTTTTTAAAAACATAATTTTTAACGCATTTCGTTTTTAATTTTCTTCTCAAATTTTCAATCCACTTTCCTAAGAATTTCAACATTTATCATCCAATTATAGTCTCTTTCCTCTTCCTTTTTCTTTCTTCTGATTAACTCCCTGATGTCCCAGTGCCACATCTGCGCCTTTCTCAACAGGATATTTTTTGCTCATCCAGATTAAATTTTTACTCTCTCGAGTGAGATCTTTTACTCCATCGAGTGAACTATTTTATTTTCCACAGTAATGTATTTTATTTCCTAAGTGAAATTTCTTACTCTCACAAGATATATCTTTTACTCTATCGAGTGAAGTCTTTTACTCTGTCGAGTGAAGTCTTTTACTATCTTAAGTGAAGTATTTTACTAGCTAGTATGCATTATTTTATTGCATTAAAACTTTCACATGGAAAAGACGAACAAATATACAAACATTTAATTGTTTAAAATAACAACAATGTATTTTGACAAAAATTACAATTTTAGGAAACATTGAGTGGGTGAGAGAGGGGAGAGAGAGAGAGTCTCTGTGTGCGCGCGTGTGTGTGTGTGTGTGTGTGTGTGTGTGTGTGTGTGTGTGTGTGTGTGTGTGTGTAAAATTCAGTCACTCAGAGGAAATAAGGGGACGAAGGCTTGTGTGTCAACACTACTACATCTTGGAGCCAAAAAAAAAGAAAGAGGAAGTATTTTCCCTTCTTTTATATTCCTAAATGAGCTCCACTTAGTGGCGCCTTGGCAGATCAAGTGGGGCTAATCTCCACACTCTTTAACTTTCTCGAATGAATTCTTTTACTTCATCAAGAGTATTCTTTCACTCTTATGAGCGAACTCTTTTACTCTTTCAAATGAAATCTTTTACTCTCACAAGTAAAATCTTTTACTCGTGCTGATTCTTTTACTCTATCGAGTGAAATTATTTTTATTTTTAAAGAGTGAATTATTTTACTCACTCAAATGTAATCTTTCACTCTATCGAGTGAATTCTTTTACTCTTAAGAGTAAAGTCTTTTAATCGCTTGTATAGATTCTTTCAATTAATTGAGTGAACTCTTTTACTTTCTCAGATCTACGCTATCGAGTGAAATCTCTTACTTTCACGAGTAAAGTCATTTACCCGCTTGCATGGATTATTTTGCTGTATATAATGATTTCTTAATTTATCGAATGAATTCTTTTACTTTCTCGAATGGAATCTTAGACTCGATTGAGTTAACTGTTTTACTCTTTCGCGTGATGTCTTTTACTCTGTGAAGTTGATTCTTATTTTCTTGAATTAATTCTTTTACTTTCTATGGCAAACATTTTCACTCGATTGAGTGAACTGTTTACTCTCGAGGGAGAAGTTTTTTTGTTTTTTTTCAGTGCCATTCTCTCGTAAAGCTATTATGTTAGTAACGGGAACCATAATTCCTGACCACTGACAATGCTTTTTGTTCTTATTTAGCCATCGCAAGTAGATTTTTTTACACTGCCTTTCTTGTGAGGATGCTTTTGCTTTCTCATGTGAACTTTGCGCTCTCACGAGTAAACGCTTTTACTTTCTTGAGTGAAATCTCAAGTGGACTTACTTTCTTAGTTGAAGTCTTCTTTTTGTTAATTTTTTTTTGTTTTTTGCTTTCTCGAGTGAAACATTTTATTCTTTTCTATTAACTCTTTTACTCTTGTACTATTCAATATACATAGATAAATAATATAGAAAAATACACTCATATATTTAGACGGATAAAATAAAAAATAACAGTGGCAAAAGCGGTATTGTGTGATAATATCAACAGATAATAAGAGATCTATGGAAGGAAGGTTTAATCTCCCATTTTCATTTCCCCCATTATTAGCATTTTTACATCCATAATATAATAACACCTTATTTCGCGGACGGGACGGGACGGTATAGCTGAAAGAAAAGGAATGACAAACATGCTTGATTCTTAGGGAGAGTTTTATGCCACCAAATCGTGCACAAAATTATACATACATATGTACATGTGCCCCACGCAGAGAAATTATAACATGTATGCAATAACAAGCAGAGTGAAATCAGGACGAAAAAAAGAGAGTTTGATGTATAATAATTCTCAACTGGAACTGGAGCTGCTGAATATTCATCTGTGTTTCTGGAGAAACTGTATTTAAGGTACCAAATTTGAGCGAATCGGATTTAACTGTTATGACGCTATCGAGTACATATTCCACAAACGAGAAACGACAGGTCCTGGGTTTTTCCAAACATGAAGACAGCAAGCCGGATATATTTTCTATATCTGGTGAAGATATATTTCCATAGGAAAACGGCGTTATAGGTTTCTAAACTGCACCATGTGTCTGGAGGGGGCAAATTTAGCCTCAGCTGACTGTAGAACTGACCAGTTGCATCACTCTATGAAGTGACGTCACTAAATGGCCGTCACTTGAACCACATGACTTCATCTCGACCAGAAGGAGAAAATCGCCTTTGTATCCCTACAGTAGCAAATTATTTTCCCTTAGATATGTAGTCACATTACACTACACGTCAGTATAAAAGCAGATTCTTCTTCTATGTACCGTCTCCGTTCAGAACGTGGATGATCATGGTTCTCCACAACTTTCTTTCCTTTCTAGTTCTTAGTAACATTTGTTTTTGTACCCTCAATCCCACCAACCGTTCCGCTATCGATTCACACAAGCTCATCAGGCAGGTTACCTACTACAACCCGTTCCTTTTACCTTCAAGCTGTTTTATGAGTGTCAAATTCTCCAAACCCTCCTTCTTCATTATGTGTCCAAAAAATTTCAGCTGTCTCTTTCTGATTCTGTGTAGAAATATCCTAGCGCTGAATTCATAAACACTTTATCAGGCGTCTTTATTCGCAGACCTGCACAGCGACAAACATTATATAAATAAACATTAAGGTAGGACTTAATTTCAGTGATTCGCTTCCATTCTCCTCAGCTTTTTTTTCACGCGCACGCACACTCACACACACACATAAACACTATATGCATTGAAACAATTTTGATATCAGTGGCACGAAAATATGGTCTCTATGTTTATCCTTTGTTTTCGTTGTATTTTCCTTCATATTTCAGCCGTGCTAGGGGTAGTTTACCCGTAACCATAATTGCCACAAAACCAAAACATTAACCTAAGAAATTAAATAGATGCATGGTGTCAAACTCGTTCAGAAATATCCAAACTGTCAGCTGTATACAACGCGGCCTTTTCAGATCAGTGATTAATTCCAGCGAATGAAGCCTGTAGATCTTAGCGAGGACCGTACTACGAAGAACCTTGTGCATTGGCACTACATAATCTCAAACAACCAACTACCAAATGGTAGAAACTACGTTAGTTGAGGACTGTCAACAACGGCAAAAACTAAAATGGATAGCACATGTAATTCAAAGAGAAAATAATAGCATAATCAAGATGTTGACATTCCACACCACTTCGAACAAAAGGTTAGGAAGGAAGACCCCATCAATAATGGAAAGAGCTATCACAGTCGATCTAAGAAACCTATTTTCATGAATAATTATTTTCATAGAAAGATTTTATAAATTTCAACCGAAAGCAGAATTAGCTGTTCATTTAATGAATGCTGAATGTTTCCTTATAAGGGAACGGCTAATATTACCATTACCATTAGAGATGAGAAGAACGGATACTATACTTTGATGATGGCCAGGGAGTGAAGATAAGCATAACTCCAGTAGTATTGGCTGCATGAATAAGAAAACGGTTAAACATTACCACCATCATTTTTTACTACCATCATTTTTCCATGCCATCATTTTTCCATACATTTACCATAGCATTACTTCCATTTTTTCATTTTGTACTTCTTTGAACATGTTTAAGACGAAATACATTATAATAAATAAGTATTTGGAAGTAATTAAGAATGCCCCACAAATATTTTTACTCACTACAGTGAACTCTTATTTTCTTGAGGGGAATCTTTTACTTTCTTAGACTTACAGCCACCATTACCTTGAATCACTGTTCCCATTGGATCACCGAAGTTAAGCAACGTCGAGCCTGGTCAGTATCTAGATGAGTGACTGTTTGGGAATACCAGGTGCTCTAAGCTAGAACGTGCAGGTGACATAATGGATAATGGCTCGAAATTATTAATTGGAGAGCCAAGTTCCAATTCCAGTTGAAAATACTGACACGAAAATACCTTTGGAGAAGCTATTAATTCACCCCCCCCCCAGCTATGGCTTAATTAGTGAGGCTTGTATCACTAAATCCTTAATACCTAAAAAGAAATTCTGACTGTAAATAACCTGTTAAAGGGTTGATAAGCCATAGAAAACGATTTGATCAAATTTTACTTTCCTCAGGGAAATGTTTTTGCTTTTTTTTTTTAATCATTTTACCCTATACAAGACGTAAATACCACCAGTACGCAGGGGTTACCGAGTATAGGGAGGATTGAGGAAAGGACAAAAGATTAAATAGATTCAAGAAGACAGAAGATAGCGATTGATGCTGTATTTAAATTTTAGAAATCTATGACTAAATCTATTTTCATACGTTTTAATTTCATATATCCACTTTAATATGTTTAGGTTTTATTTAACTTCTAATCACTTTTTAAAACAATAAACGTTGTCGAGGGATTCAAAAGTGTATACAGTAATAACGGTGTCAAGGGAATAACCATCTTTTTGACACTGTTTTTTGCAGGTTACATTTTCTTCATTTCTGAACCACTGACAATCAATTTCTTCTTGATTATTAACACGTTTCTGTAACAAAGTCAATTTAAATGCATTTCTATAGTAAAATCATAAGTAGCATCTTTCTTCTTCTACTTTTTGTGCTGCACCCTTCAGGACATGGACGATCATGGTTCTCCACAACTTCCTATCCTTCATAGATTTAAGTAATTTTGTCCCCTTACTATCCCTTCGATGCCATATTCCGCCATCCATTTATATAAGCATGTTAAGCAGGTTACTCACTTTTCCATTTCTCCCTCTTGACTTCAATATGTCCTGTTATAGAAATTTATATAAAAAAGAAATGTTATGAAATGCAATATGTCCTGTTATTGAAATTTATATAAAAAAAAAGAAATGTAAACTTATATAAAATAAAATAAATGTAAATAAAAATAATGATAAAATAGGCTAGGTTTGTTTATTACACTTTCTTTGGGGGGAGTGTTTAAAAGACATTTAAAAGAAGGTTACTAACATGTATTCTTTAAATAAGAAATTGTTAGAAGACAGACGATTAGTAAAAAATGGCTCGAATAAAATTTGATATGTAAAACTTTGTATATGTGAGGCTCAAACTGTTGTTGTAAAAATAGCGCCAAAATGAAGCCTAACGGGTTGTAAAAAAGGATACACGCATAAAATTTGTTTTACAAAAATTTGTACAAAAAAGGCTCAAGTTTTATAGTTTGAAAACCCATCAAATTAAATTTAGAGAACATGCGTGGTTTAAAAATATACATTTGGTGATTTTTTAAACCAATGGGTTAAGTAAATTAGGATCTCATAGTATCAAATTTCTGATTGAATTCACAGTCAATTTGTGGCTATTTAAGAAGTCTGGTTTCTCAAACAGACAGAAGGGTCCCACCATTCACAATGAAAGACGTCAGCTGGTTCTGAGAACTGAACGGAGATGAAAAAGAAAAAAACAGAAAGTTCAAAACAGTAGGGTATCGGTATTCATAAGGAATACATCGGCTGGTTCTATGATCTGAACAAAGGATAAACTAAAAGTTGCCGACTACCACGACAATAAAAAGAAAGAAGCTGAATGAAAAGAAAATAACAAACGAAAAAGAAAAGAAAGCAGAAACGAAACTTCTACAAATTTAGAAAGATAAACAATTATTTTCTATAGGAAAAGCTTGTCACAAAATTAGAGGTATTAACCCTGATTTTGAACTTTTTATGAAAATATAAGTCTTAGTTTGTAAAATAGAACTATTGTCTACCAGAAACTCGATGATGCCTGTGAATTTGCCACCTTCTCAAAATCGAAGTAAGCAAATACTTTGTTGATGATACTTATAATTGTTTTGTAAATTTTGTATTCTGTACGGCTGTTATTTTTATATCTTTTAATAAATTTACATTTCTTTCAAATTTCACACCAAAGTAAGTGCTTTGTGTTTCTTTGTTTCTATCATTCATAATACTCAGGATAAGATCTCTCTCTCTCTCTCTCTCTCTCTCTCTCTCTCTCTCTCTCTCTCTCTCTCAAATCCTCTTACTGTAGTCAACAATTTCTTCAAGCCCTCTTTCTTTATTATGAGTCCCAGAAATTTTAAGTATCTTTTTCTGATCCTAAGTGCAAAGGTCATTTACATTATATATATAAGTTTCATTACAGACGACTAACAAGGCACCGCGATTAAGCTTTCCTCTTGAGTATAAGTGTTTTCTTTTCTGGATATAAAGTGTGTAAGATTCTATATATCCAAGCATTTTCGGCTATTCTATTCGTCTTTATCAATGATGATTATGTTTTGTTTTTTTAAACTGAATCGCTAAATTTATATATATGTATATATTGTGATTGGAATGTTTCGTTTTTTTTTCTTGATTTTTTTTCTACACACGGCCTGCACAATAATGGCTAATAACTGATAATGGCTGATAGAATAGCTGAAAGCATGCGGATATATATGTATAACACGGTCGACTCGGCTCAATCCAGCGTTGTTCTCATGCTGGTCAGTACTGGCGCCGATCAACTGATGGTTATCTGTTGACCGCTTTGTTCCTTAATTGTGTTCTTTAATCACAGTGCAGTGAAGATCGAACTTTCGTCCGCACCTGGCACTGAATCGAGTTAGCGGAACCGTGCTATGAAAAAGGACAAGAATGCTTCCGCTGGTGAAAACTTAAATATCATAACAAATAATGAAGACAGTTGAGTTAATTTTCAATTGGTTTATGTAATCGTTGATACAACAAAATTAACCCTTCCCGTTCGACTCTCTGTCGTGACACTGTATCTTTTGTTTCTAAAAATCGGAGCGGGTTAAATATTCACATGAGATGTTAGGTCGGGCAACCTCGACGGCAGGTCACGCAAGGTTCAACAGCTCTTTTGTTTGCTGTTGATTCGTCTCAGCCTTCTCCAACAGCAGCTCCTATTGCCGGTTTCAACCGATCGTTCGGTTTATATGCATCTCGCCCAACTCTTACTGTCCCTCAAAGCTCATTACGTATTCTTCAATTAATTATTTTCTCCAACCCTGGAGATATGACATTGACCCTGTATTTCAAAACAATGAGCTTTGTTTCTACATTCCTCAACAATCGGTCGTATTAATTTTTCCATCAACAAACTTGTGTGTTTAAAAGTTATTTCAAATTGGCAATTTGTCGATTTCCAAATCTGACCCAATTCCACGTTCCATTGTTTACATTTTTGGTTTTACTTCAATTCCGTCCTCGGCCAACAAGGACCTTCAAATACCAACAGTCAACTTTTCAAAAATAAAATTATTTATTTCAAATTTTCCTATTGTTTTACATTCCCCTTTCAGGGACTCATAGCAATTCTTATGTGCGTTTCTGTTTATCAGAAAGAAAAAATATTTTTTCTTCGTTTCATATTTCAATTCCTGTTTCTAACTTTAACGTTTTCGTGTTCAACGTTTTCAACCCATCCAATGCTTCAATTCTATACGGGGTTTTCGCATGAACCCTTTTAATCCTAATTCCAAACCATCAGAGTCACGATAGTGTCACCTTCTTTTCAATTACTACCAGTGACCCTTTATAATGTCACATATGTAGTGAGTCCCAATAAAAATAAAATAAAATATAAAAATAAAATATATAAACAAAAATAAAAAGAATTCAAATTAAAGGTACTTGCGATTTCCTTTAAAACTCGCATCGATTTTTTCTCTCTCTAAACTTCTCTATATATACTTCTCTCTCAACTAACAAGATGGCAACCCTCAGATTAAAAGAGGATGAAGAAGAGGATGAAGAAGAAAAGACTAAACCTGACCAAAAAGGCCGAAAGTTTGCAAGGCCAGAAACTACTAATTTGTGACTAAAAACTAACAAAAATCATCGAGGCTCCACGCATAACTTCCATTATAAAAAAAAAAATGAAAAAGAAATGAATGCTAAAAAATAAAATTATTTTGACCAATCAAAAAAATTAAAACAAAGAGGCTTTTGATGTTAGCCGAAACCAAGGTTCGCACCAGAGTCTTGGAGTCTGGTCAAAAGGATATAAGCTCATACCACTGAGTTAGAAGAGAGAGGATGACAGGAGAGCACGGAACAAAAGGCTCTCCTATGGATCAACTAGCCATGCGTGAAGTAAAGAGATCACTTGCTAATGATATTTTCTGCCTTTCTGAGGACCGAAAAAAACACAGTAGATTAACACTGACCTATTTCTAAGATGACTATGACTACTATCAAGTATTGACTTTTAATCTCTCGAATACGGACTTTCCCCAAACTCTTACCAATATCCGCCTTATAAACGAACATTTTGTTACGCCGGATATCAAAGGACTCACTTTAAAGCAAATAAATAAAAATATATTATTTATTTTATACCCTTGAGTCAGTTCATTTTTATTCCAACGTAAATGGTAAATTTAGAATATCCTGGTACAAAAACAGTCATATATAGAACATTTGTATGTATGTATTACTTCAAACGTTATTTTAGTGGATATTTGAATAGACATCCTGTTTTTTAAACGATGTGAATTATTTCTACTAGCTTGTGCATTCGAGAGCCTTAATAAAGAAAATGTGCACTCCAGTAGGGTTCAAATCTGTGAACTTGTAAGGGAAACCAGCCAAACCGTTTCTATAGTCAAAATGTGCCTTTACCAATTCGGCCACGGAGTCCATGTTGATAGAGCAAGGTTTGAATTACCTATTTCAAATTCCATTGTTTACATTTTTGTTTTTACCATAACAAATCTTATGTGCATTTCTGTTTATCAGAAAGAAAAAAAAATGTTTTTCCTCGCTTTATATTTCAAAGGCACATTTTTGGAACTTCACAGAAACTGTATCATCTACCTTTAGTTTCGTACACAAAATATAAACAACAATAATTTTTGAATGGATTTTTTCATCCAACATTATCTCTTATTATGATAAACCTTATTTTAGCAAGTAGACGTATTGAATTGCTCCCTTTTGTTTCCGCTGCGCCATCTGGATTCGTCACACCAGCTCTAGGAGCGGGCTGATGTTAGCTACTGAGAAAGTAGAAGGAAGAGAGAGATTACTACTGCCTATATGGGTCGATGGTGCCATATGAGCTGTGAAGGGAGTTGGAGTTAAGGGGCGGCTTCATTCATCTGACCACTCTCAAAAGGGGCCGGACAACCTCAGATTTGGAAAATAAATATCTTTTGAGAATTTGGAATTTTAGAAAAGGGTTGTTGTTAAGGGTGAAAGAAAACCGGACCCAGACCCGAGTCAACCCCACCTATGCCGGACGCAGGACTCCATATAAGCTGGGGGTTTGAACAACTTGTAAAGAGTTCCCACCTTACTGCTACTCGATTGACATCGTTCGCCGAGACATCCTGACCAAGACCTTGTGCCGACCCTAAAGACCAGAACTTAGAAAATTAAGTTACTACTAAAACAAGCTGAAGACTCCAAGGGGGGATCCCAGTGTCATTTAATTATAACAGTTAGCGGGAAAGGTTAAATCTGCTGTATACAACAAATCATATATAAACCAAATCGTTGTTACATTTTTAACCGGCGTTAATTCTTTATACCAAAGGATTTTTTGTGTAGCTCCCAGCTGTCGAATCGCCTTCATTTCAGTTTGCTTAATCAGCGATCTTCTCACCCTCTGAGATCAAAAAACACAACATGGCGGAGGAGTGAATGTTTGTGAACAGATAAACGACAGCTAAATCGATTGGAACCGTACCCAGCATAGCGATACTAGCGATCAACGAGCCACACGTTAACGAGTGAGGAGTCAGCTAGTTGGTAACCACGGTGGTATAAAGGAACTTGAAGACCAAGGCGGGCAATAGGACTACATTATTGGTGGCCGTTGACGAGGATCGACTCGTGGGCTGACATTATTGGTTACCGTTGACCAGTATCGACGAGGGGGTGTACAGTATGGCATTTGGCCAAACAGAAAGCAATTAGAATATTTGATGTCATCCTACTAAGGAAGGAAAAAAGGCTTGTATACTTAGAAAATCAGTATTTGAAATTACAACTATTTGATGTTTACTAAGCTTTAAGAGGAATTTTCGGGGAGAGGAGGAGAAGAGAGAATGCCCAATATTTTATCCCGGGCATTATGAATGGTGTAAACGAAAAAAAAAACACAAGACTCTTACGCTGGTGTAAAATTTTAAATAAATGTGCTTTTATTAAAAGACATAAAAAATAATAACAATACAGAATATAACATTTACAAAACAAGTTTTCACAATTTTTTTTCTTTGTGCATCAAAGAAATCGACAAGATAAAAAAAAATCTAAATACAATTCTGTAGGGCTCAGAAAAACAATTATAATTACTATCAACAAAATGTTCACTTACACTGATTCATTCGACTGTCAAAAGCAACTAAGAAGGATGACAATTCACAAGCGTTGCTGAATTTCTGTTAGACTATATTTCACTTTTACAAACTGAGATACGAAAATGTGATAAATCTCGTATTTTCATAAAAAATTCAAAATCAAGATTAATATTCATGATAAACTTTCACAAACAACAATAAAAAGAAAACCGTATATTTCAAAATTTCTAGAAACTTCTTTCTGCTTTCTTTTCATTTCTATCAGCTTCTTTCTTTTCTTTTTCTTCTGTTATTTCTTTTTTGTCAGGAGCTTTTAGTTTTTCATTGTTCATATCCCAGAAACAGCTCACGGTTATTCACTCGAACCAAATCTCTTCTGTTTGTCAGATAAACCAGACTTCTTAAGAAGCCACAAATCGGCCCCAAAATTGAATCAAAACTTGAAAACTATGGTGCATAATTTACTTTCCTCTGGTTAGAAAATCACAAAATGTATCTCTTTAAACCCTCTCTGATTGCAAACTTTCTTTTATCAGGTTTTGAAACCATGAGTCTTGAGCCTCTTTTGTACAAATTATTGAAAACTAAATTTTATACATGTATCTTTTTTATAAACCGCCAGGATTCATTTTAACCGGATATTTTTTACATCAGACATATACAAATTTTTACACATCAAATTTTATTCAAACCATTTTTTACTAACCGTCTATTTACTCTTCAATTATTTTTTATATAATTATACATTTCTTTTTTCTCATAAATTTTTATAGCTTAGATAGATATTGTGGAGCAACGACGGAAATAAACACCAAGACAGTCAAACACCAAAAGACAAAAAATGTTTTTTAAATTGGAGGATTAATAAATTAATGCTTTGAAAATAAATATTTAACTATTTTCAACCAATGGGCCTCGTTCCCGCCAACAATAAAAACATGCTATTTAAGTAACGTTTCTAAACGGACAAGCCAGTAAGGAGAAACAGACGGCATCAGTTTCACGACACTCGGCTTAAAAGAAATTTCCTTACTCATCCACCCATCTTCCTCACCAAACTACGTGACACTTACTCTTTCCTATTCACTTTCTCCCTTGCCTCTTCTTTTTCACACATACACGCAAAGAAATCACATTTCTTTTCATCTTAACAAATAACTACAAACAAGGACTGTGAGAACTTTAACACTCACACACGCTAATAAAAATTTAGTTGTAAAAAATATGAAAATAAAAAAATATCTTATATTTTTATATTTAAACATCACATTTGCTTTTTTTCTTTGTTGGTGTTTGATTTAAATCCGCAACAGTATACCTGGCCAAATACAAGGAAATACGAATTAAGAAACATCTGTTTATGCCAATCTAACAAATGTGGAGATTTTCCTAGGAAATCAACGTTTGCATCAATAACCTTTCCTCAGATTCAAATATTGATCCAATGACCCTTACAGCCAAATATTATAAGACGATATTAATCACCAAAGAAGCAATGAATTAACAATCATGAACATAAGTTTGAATCTCACAACTATCGGTAATACTGTTCACAATCGGAATTACATTTTTTTATTTTTTTTCTGAAATATCTTCGGGGAAGGGTGGCCGTTTATATAGCTGTAATAATAAAAAAAATCGTACCCCAAATGTTTAAAAAGTAGGTACCTCCACGAATTTGGTATACGTAAGGTTTAAAATTAACTTTTAAAAATGAAAAGGCTTTTCTGAAGCTTTCAATTTAGCTTTAAAGCTAAAGGATTAAATTTACTATATCTGGTAAGCAAAAGGCTTTGGTTTAATATCAGAAAGAAATTATATTGACTGGAACAGGGTTCCATTTTTTTTTTCTAGCAAAATCGATTATGTCAGTCATTTTTAGACTTTTGTAAACAAAACTTATTTTTCCTTTTTAAAAAGCTTGCAAAAATAAAATATATATTTCTGAAACGTTATTCGAGGAAAATTAGCAAATTTAAAGTTAAATTAATCTGTTCTGAAATAAATATTACGTAATTGTAACATAAAATTTTGTATACAATCATTTTATAACAACGAGATTTTGTTTTCCTGATGTGTTTTTCTGATGTGTTTTTCTGATGTGTTAATCAACTTTCGAAATTATCACCTTTCTTTACCAGAGCTTGAATACCGACTTTTGACGCTTACATCAAACAAGACAACTCATCCTTAAATATAGTTAGCTTTTTAAACAAATAAAGTTTGAAAATGACTTCAGAAATATACTTTATCACCGAAAAATGTGCGCGCACCTTCGATAATCAATGCGAAAAAAGTAAAAAAATAAATAAATAAAAAATAAAAAAAAACACTACCCACCTGTTTAAAAAAATGCCAAATATAAGATTAAGAACATAAGAGGCTGATTCAAATGAAATTTCCAACACTTATTCATTAATGAATTGATTCTATGTTGGATGAGTCATTATTTTAGAAAACCTTGTGAAAAAATATTTGTGTGTCTGTATGTGGCGGGGGGGGGGATTTTACCCCACACTTTTTTTGATATATCGTGAACACTTTTTAATAGGTACCTCCCTTTATTGATGACGGATTGACAACCGAACGTGATCATATTTATGGCGGAGCAGACGACAAATTTTCATTGGGGTTTTGGTTCTTTTTTTCTCGTAAGTGGGAACAATCCTTAAAACACGTGACCTTTTGATAATAGATTTATTGGTTTGTACATCTGTATTCCAGAAATTCTGCATTCTTAGTTTTAATGCGTTTTTTATTTTTCGATTCAGAACATATTTTCGGTAAGACCCGGTCCGATTTTGTAAAATAAAATCGGTGATTTAAATTCTTTAAAAAATTCTGTTTTTAACTAATAACTATTTTAGCATCCTGATACCACTTTCTTTCAATGCCAAAAAAATCTATGCAAAAAGTGGTTCACAGAGCCTTGATATTTTTATCACTTCTCATTTAATATTTAAATCATGTTCTCATCTACGTCCGAATAACATCGACCTAGTTCCTGACCTGATGAAAAAAATAATTTCGCCAAAATCTCTCTACGCCTTTAGGAGCTTACTGCGTGATTACGTTGATTATAAATACCAGACACAAGTTTGTTCTGTAGAAGGACGATGTGTGTTTGTGTGTTGTTGTATTAGGAACACGCGCGTTTATTTCCTGCTAGAAAGGTCCAAACACAAGAAAATGGCCGGACTTGAATTAAGTGCAACTGAAGATAAAGAAGACAAACAAGCCCGTAAACAAATATGTATTAAACAAAACAATTTTACAATGGATAATAACATTGGTGTCTGTTCTTTGGTGAATGTTCGTACGTACGTGTATGTGTGTATAATGTTCAT
The DNA here is from genome assembly GCA_903632075.3 of Acanthosepion pharaonis. Lineage (NCBI taxonomy): Eukaryota > Metazoa > Mollusca > Cephalopoda > Sepiida > Sepiidae > Acanthosepion > Acanthosepion pharaonis. Next base: position 515,289 of record CAHIKZ030005338.1, read on the forward strand.
GGCGTCTCCCACAAATGGCAAGACGCGGATCTTCTAAGAGAGCTTACATCCCCCATTTTGAGTGGCAAGTTCATTCAACTTTCATAAAATTAAGTAAGGAGAGAAACACGTGTAAAAAATATATTTTTATCAAAATTTTTAATTTAAAAAAAAATCAAAAATAATTTCATTCATTTGTGAATAAATCCTAAAAATTTCATTCATTTTAAACCCCGAAAATTATTTCATTTTTGCAAGAATTTCCAAAATGTGTCTGTCACCGAAAAAAAGAAACGAAAATTTGCTGAAAAAGGTAGTACAACAGCTGACGCAAGAAAAACAAGTTTTTTAATCCAAATTGTGAATTTTTTAAAAAGGCATAAAAAATTTGATAAAATAATCAAAAAATACCCTGATCCCTCGTCTTTAATTGACGATAAAGCTATGTTGTCATTACGTTTGGAGCATGTTTTCATCACGGTACACTGATTTTTTCGCGATCTCATGTACCTATTAAAAAGTCTTCACGATATATCGAAAAAAGTGTAGCGTAAAATCCCCCCCACACACACAGACACACAAATATTTTTTCACAAGGTTTTCTAAAATAATGACCCATTCAACATAGAATCAATTCATTAATGAATAAGTGTTGGAAATTTCATTTGAATCAGATATAAACTTCTTATGTTCTTATCTTGGGCATTTTTTTAAACAGGTGGGTAGTGTTTTTTCGTTTGGTTTTTTTTTTTGTGTTTTTTTTTACTTTTTTCCTTTCGCATTATCGAAAGTGCGCGCACATTTTTATTTTCGGTGATAAAGTGTGTACTCTTGAAGTCATTTTCAAACTTTATTTGTTTAAAAAGCTAACTATATTTAAGGATGAGTTGTCTTGTTTGATGTAAGCGTCATAAGTCGGTATTCAAGCTCTGGTAAAGAAAGGTGATAATATCGAAAGTTGATTAACACCTCAGAAAAAGAGAAACATAATCATGGTAATAATGTGAACTTTTGCCAGAGAATGCGAGTCAAAAGAAAATCTTAGTTATTTCCCTTGCACTTTGCGAGCAAAAATTCAGAGTTAAATGGCGTCATCTCCTGATTGACCTACGTTCGTTGCCAAAAAAGTTTTTTTGTGTTTTGCTTTTTTCCCCTTCAATTTCGTGTACATAAGTAACATTCTTCTTTTTTTTTCTATTTTGTTTTCGCTTCTAATAAGTACGAAGGACACTGACAGAGGTCATAAAAGTAATTGATTTTTTTATTTCTCATCCATAAAGAAAATCTGACTTTGTGTGTACACGACTCTACGCGTATCTCGGTCTATGAATCTTTAAAAGTAAAACACTCGAGTACGGGGTTTATATTTGGTTTTTAGAGGTACTAATTACGAAAAACAAATACCACCATTGGTTAAAAGAACCAGTATCGGAGAATTAAAAGAAAAATCTCTGGTTATTAGCTTTCTTTGAAGGATATTTTTACTTTCTTGTTTTTTTTTAATTTTTGAATGTATGGGTAAAAAACAAAAAAGTTCTCAATGCAGTGGATTCGGCAAGCAGGGTTCAAATTCCAGCCAAGTCTGCTAAATTCACTTTCACACAAATATCTCTTCTCCCCATAGTAAGAAGAGAAGCTAAATAGTAGGGTAGACTGGACGTTCTTACCTTGGCCAGTAATCAGTTTAGGAAATGGACAACCCTGAATTTCAAACCATGGAGAAGACCTTAGGAAACTTTAAACAAGAAAACATGGCAATTTTCAGATAATAAAGAAAAGGAAGTTGTGGAGAACCATGACCAACTATGTTCTGAAGAAACATAGTGTTGATTTTTTTTTAATTTTTAGTTTTGCTTATTTATATTTATCTTCTTTTTTTTTTTTAAATCAAGCCATCTCCATTCTCTGGCAGTGAACAGGCAGCACAAGAATTAAGAATAATCTCTCTGTGAGATTGAAAGTCATGTACTTTTTACCTCAAGGAAAACATGAAACATTCAACTAAAATTTTTAATGATTTTGGAATTCATCCAATTTATTTCAGAAATGTATCTAGAATGAAGGGCCTGTATTACACTGAAATTCTAGAATTCAAATTCACTAGCAAAGAGGCCCAAATGCTCTAAATTTTAAATTAGTTCAAAAAAGCTTGTTCTTAATTATTTCTTTTTTTTTTTTTAGTTTCATCAGGGACCCAAAACTAGAGGAACCTCTAGTCTAGGAACCCCTTGGCTGCAACCCATACTTGCCCATATGCAAATCCAGCACTGAAGGAAGTCAAGTCAGATAGAAGCTCTATATATTAAAGCATCTGTCTAATGAGATAACTGAAGTAACAGTAGCTCTTTGTTCAAACAAGATCAGCAGACATGAGAATGGAGTGACCCCTCAAGAACATGGACTTGGATGATAGTATATGGAAGCAGTGAACTGCCCACAAAACAATGTCCCTTTTCAGCCAAAAACAGCTGCAGGAGTTATCAGAAGAAGGTCAATGCTGACAGCCAACCACCTTAAAGACAGGATTTTCTGTCTGGATTTCCTTTGATAATTTTTTCCATGTTTGAATACAGACACAAGGCAAGAGAGGTTTAATTTCAGGGTTTTCTTTCTTCTAAACTAGTTGCCAATCAAGTCAAGAGAGTCCAGTCTATAATTTATATACATTTGATATATGATTAAACTCAGTTTCCTTTGCTTTGTAATGTACTAAACACATCATGCATAATTTTGTTCATATATAATTTTCATATTTTACATATACAACCTCCAAATATTTAAACATTAAATGGTATGATTTGGATGTTGCTCAAATCAAATATGTAGGTATTAAAATCATTTAGATTGTAGTAATGATCAGGAAATTTTAAATTAAAATTTAAACAATTGTTGGAATATCATCTGAGAGAGCCCTCTCTGCCTTCCATCAGCATGGCTGATGCTAACCACCAGCAGAGTGACTCATTGCGCCTTCTCAGGCTAACATTTTCCACTGACATGAAGTGGAAAGATTATATTGAATCAATTGCTAGGAAAGTTGGTTCACTGTGTCATGCTAGACAATTTTTTTTCTTTAGAATCTATCTTACAAATTTATAAGTCTACCATTTATCTAAGCATTAAATATTGCTGCCACATCTAGTCTGGTGCTCCTGCTATACATTTAGAGTCCAAAGAAAAATCTGCAATCTCACCGTCAGTCACTTTTCCACCACCACAATGTAACTTCCCTGTGTCTTTTCTAGAAATACTTTATAGTAATTGTGCTGATGAGTTTTTCCACATTATGAATTTAAGTGCCTACTAGATTTGTGGCATGGTCTCATCATTTTACGATTGAAATGGTTAGATAGAACCATAAATTCTATGCTAACAGTTTCTTCTATTGCACTTCTCACTTGTGGAACTCTCTGCCGATTTCTAGGTTCCCAGTTAATTTTGATTTTCTTAAATTTAAATTTAATTTTAAGCATTATCTTCTGTCTTCATAATTGTTGTTCTTTTAGTATTCTCTTGACTTATTAGCACTTTCTTTTTTTCTCATACTCTGTAACACTCAGTAACCTCTTGTATCTTAGTGGCTTTATTGTCTTGCTTGAGGTGAAATGATTAAAAAAAATTAAATAATAAGATAGCTTCTTTGAAGTTTGAATTCTGGATTTAATTGCAAAAAAGATCACATGAAATTAGTCATAAAAAATAAAAATTAATTTTTTTTTGTACCTAAAGCAGGTTTTAGACTGTTTTTAATATCAAGTTTTGTTATTCAAAATTAACTTTGATCATTTACATTTAAACTATTGTCCTCAACTTTGTTATTATTATAATACTTTGGATATTTACCCTCTGACCTACTGACCTGCTTGTCAATCCAGGTAACCTTCAGGAAATTTGAACTGAACCCTTTATTTAATTTAGGGAGAAGATTGTTCTTGTTCAGCTGTCCATGTCTAGCACTATCTCTTTTGTAATGCCCATTTGTAGGAGAGACTTTGTAAATCACAGACAACAATAATAATAATGCCTTTGAACAATACTGGATCAGACACCGCAAATTCCCATTTATATATTTTTCCTTTACCTATTACGTGATTTAATTTAAGATGAGTTTAACTGTGCTTGCTTTCTGGCGATCTGTGTTCAAACCTAAGTGTCGGCAGTGACACTTTATTCCTATATGAAAATCTCATCTTCTTATTTAGTACTATTCAGTTATTGCTTTGCACTGTTTCCACTGAATCCAAGTCTGCACACCCTGGCCCAGGGAGTGAACTCACAATTTTTATTTTTGATAGTAAGATTCACCCTGTACAAAGCTTGGAGGTCACTCAAGGTAAAGTGTTATGTTAAGGGTAGTTTATTTGAATAGGAAAGGAAGATAACAGTTAATTCTAGACATGAACAGGTTAAGATTGTAGTGATCATGAAACATGGAGTCTGTATCACAGGCTAGTGGATCATGAGAAGGCTGTTTGAATGGAACTTACTTCTTGTCGATGAAATACGGAGATAATGTGGATGGTTTGCTACTATGTAAGTGGCATGGCAGGACCTCCGCATGAAGATTAGGCCTGGTGGAACCAAGGAATATAGTTTGTCCGATCACTTTCCATGGAAGCAGTGATAGAGCAGTGAGAACCTCACCATATCCCCACCTGTGAGAGAGAGAGAGAAGTTGAAGGGTAGAAAATAATTCTTCTCTATCAAGGATTTGGAGATGCTTTTGAACTTTAAACATTAAATCTTCCAAAAAGAAAGAATCCATTATAGAAATATAGGATGTAATGAAAATTGGTTCATTTAATGGTTACTTAACTAGATTTGTAAAAAAAATATTACTTACATTTTACATATAATATATGGGGAAAATATTTGTTTACAGCAGGTGTTTGCCATTTCCCAACTCAGTTCAAAGTTCAAGTCTTTTTCTCATCAATAAAATTATGCATTAAATTTACAGGCATCACAGAGAACATCTCAAGTATGGATGAGTAGAAATGACAAAACTTGATATAACCCAAATGACAAAAATATATTCCCAACAATAAAACAAAGTCAATTTTTTTATCATTTCACCCCAAGCAAGGTGATAAAGCCACTAAGATGCAAAGGGTTACTGAGAGTGAAAGAGTATGAGAAAGAAACATCATGAGAGAGGATAATACAAGATTCAAAGAAACAGACGATGACAAGTGACATTGCCTTTAACACTTTAGTCGAGTAAAAACTCGTTTTAGAATTTCAGACAGAATTTATATATACCTTTTCATTCATTTCTTTTTTTAATCTTTCAATATTATTAAAAAAAAAAACAATTTCAATTCACAATCCTATTGGTATTGCATCATTTCTCTAAGCGCATGATTCCCATTGATAAGCAAGGAGAGAATTATGAAAGGTGAACTAATGAACAATGGATGCTATATATCTTCTAGAATTTTATAAAAGTTAAGAGTACTATACTGCAGACATTACTTTCATATTTGGCCATTTAGAAGAAAGGACAGAGATTAGGATAAAATTATGTACATTGTTTGAAACTTTTTATGATTACCATATATATTCAAGTATAGTACAAGTTTTTATGATCAGTTTTTGACACAAAACATAGGGGAGTGAACAATGCATGAGTAATGTATTTGAAGAGGTTAAATAGCATTCATCTTCAGTAACCATTTGCAATAGACACAGGTAAATTTTTCTCGAGGGGTTAAAATTCATTGAAAAATTTCAGGAGTTTCATTATACATGAAGTCAGCTTATATATGAGTGTATATGGTATTATTATTATTATTATAACTTCCTTTAGCCACTCCCTTCAAATTTGTCTGAGCTGAGGGAAAAGACAGAAAAGAAATTTGCAAGCCTATGTGAAATTTTCCTTGAACTAATAGAAACCGTGCCCTCACGGAGACTGGTCAGTGAGCTGAGAAAAAGACAGAAAGAAATTTGCAAGCCTATGTGAAATTGCTTTTGGACTAATGAAAACCTTCTCTTCACAGAAATTAACTGCTGATCCAAGAAAAAGAAAGAAAAAATAGCGAGCCTATATGAAATCCTTCTTGAAATAAAATGAGAAAAATTAAATTAAGCAGAGAAGAGGGTTTGAAGTTATATGAAAGGTTTCATTTCAGTTCCTTGCAGCCAGCAACCAACATTCAAGTTTTCGCCAGTGTCAATTTGCTCTCTAATTATATTATTGGGCTTAACCAAGCATGTGACACTTTAAAGACTTTTCTCTCAACAATCCAAGAAAGCTAAGTATTTCAAACTCTCTTTTTTGTCTACTTTTGAACATATGTAAACCATATATCCCTTCTGTGAATAACAAACTCTTACATTTGTTTTTTAAACATTTTTGAATAATATTTTGTGTCAGATCATTTAATTTATTGTATGAACATTTCCTCTTCGTGACTATTCGTTAAAACTATGTAATTTAAACATTTTTGATTTACTTTTTTCTGAAATGATCTACTGACACAACTTCAAGCATGTAAATTCATGAATAAATTCCTTATCTTGTCTTGTTAAAATTACCTGTGTTTCTTTGTCATTATCATCCTTCATTAATCTTTTTGGTGTGGGTTAATCAACTGTTCATTTTCACTTCAGTGTCCTATGCCACTATAATGTACAAAGATTTAAGTCTTATATTTACAGTCTTATCAAGGTATTAAAATAATTCTGCATTAATAATGTCAAGGTTAAGAATAAGAGTCACTGTAACCATCTCTTGAAGTTGAGTTCTTATATGAGTTGGTTATGGCTTGTAATTAGAAGACAACTGATTTATATTATGATTCTATTGTAAAATAACTGATAAATGTTTTCAAAACAGAAACTATGATCTAGAATTGAAATGAAAACAGTGATGGTATATACCTTGAATCCATCATAAAGATTCAGAATGGACAATTAGTGAATACAAAACACTTCAAATACATTGGTGTATGGATCAGTTATAACAAATTTAGTATAGGATATAAAGAAATTGAACATCGAATAGAGAGTGATTGAGTAGTTTTCAAAATAAGTCTTGTCTCCCCTCTCTTTGTTCACTGTGTTTTGAAATTACTGCTATCACACACAATCAGTCATTAGTGTGTGCTTCACAACACACACACACATATTGGCGTACAATACCACTTGATTTCCTCATTTATAACAAAAACGCTTTGAAACTTTGCAGACTCACATGTGACAAATCACTTCGAACAATCGAACTATTGGTCTTTTCATGGCCAATAAAAAGAACATTGATTTTTAATATGTAAATATGGGATGTAGAATTAATTTCAACTTGGAACTAAGGGTTAGGGTTTTTAAATCAAATTGAAATACGTTCCAAGTTGAAATTAATTCTATGGTGAAATTAGTTCCAAGTTGACATCACTCATAAATATATGTATCTGGCTGTATAAATGTTACTGTCACATTTAGCTTGGCTTTCTTCACATTGTATAAAAAATTGTGTTGTATTTGTGAATTTTAATTTTCCACCAAAAATCTGGGTAGACTGATGCCAAAATTTTGTTTCTTTAGGCAGGATTGAGTGCTTTTGGGTGGAAATTCTGGATTGTATTGCTATTTTTTCTTTGAGTGTGTGAGTAAATGCAAGATATGTGTGGAGCCTTGCACAGCTGATGGAGATTTGGGTGTACAGAACATTCACATCCAGCTAGTGGTGAAATTAGTGTAGCATGAATCAGAAGATCTGATTTGGGGAAGAATCTAACAACCAGAAAGAATATTCAAGACAATATGTAAGAAAAAAATCAGAATTACATGATATATCAGTCTATATTTCTGAGATGAGGTATTGTAACTATTTACACTATTTACATTGTTCAGACTGTTATCCTCATCTTTATTGTCATATTCACCTTCAACATCTGTCTATATTTCTGAGATGAGGTATTATAACTATTTACACTTTTTATATTGTTCAGACTGTTGTCCCCATCTTTACTGACATATTCATCTTCAACATCTGTCTATATTTCTGAGATGAAGTATTATAACTATTTACACTATTTACATTGTTCAGACTGTTGTCCTCATCTTTATTGTCATATTCACCTTCAACATCTGTCTATATTTCTGAGATGAGGTATTATAACTATTTACACTTTTTATATTGTTCAGACTGTTGTCCCCATCTTTACTGTCATATTCACCTTCAACATCTGTCTATATTTCTGAGATGAGGTATTATAACTATTTACACTATTTACATTGTTCAGACTGTTGTCCTCATCTTTATTGTCATATTCACCTTCAACATCTGTCTATATTTCTGAGATGAGGTATTATAACTATTTACACTTTTTATATTGTTCAGACTGTTGTCCCCATCTTTACTGTCATATTCACCTTCAACATCTGTCTATATTTCTGAGATGAGTTATAATAACTATTTACACTATTTACATTGTTCAGACTGTTGTCCTCATCTTTATTGTCATATTCACCTTCAACATCTGTCTATATTTCTGAGATGAGGTATTATAACTATTTACACTTTTTATATTGTTCAGACTGTTGTCCCCATCTTTACTGTCATATTCACCTTCAACATCTGTCTATATTTCTGAGATGAGGTATTATAACTATTTACACTATTTACATTGTTCAGACTGTTGTCCTCATCTTTATTGTCATATTCACCTTCAACATCTGTCTATATTTCTGAGATGAGGTATTATAACTATTTACACTTTTTTATATTGTTCAGACTGTTGTCCCCATCTTTACTGTCATATTCACCTTCAACATCTGTCTATATTTCTGAGATGAGGTATTATAACTATTTACACTATTTACATTGTTCAGACTGTTGTCCTCATCTTTATTGTCATATTCACCTTCAACATCTGTCTATATTTCTGAGATGAGGTATTATAACTATTTACACTTTTTATATTGTTCAGACTGTTGTCCCCATCTTTACTGTCATATTCACCTTCAACATCTGTCTATATTTCTGAGATGAGGTATTATAACTATTTACACTATTTACATTGTTCGGACAGTTGTCCTCATCTTTATTGCCATATTCTCAACATTTCAGCAGCTGTACACTCTAGTCTTCTTCAAGATCTGTTTATATTTCTGAAATGAGGTATTTTAAGTATTTAATCTATTTACATTGTTTGGACTATTGTTCTCATCTTTATTGTCATATTCACAATGTGCACTCCGTCTTTCTTCATGTGATATACCACTGGGCCATGTGGCCTTTTATCTACTGGGCCCAGTGAATTTAAAATGTTAGTCAAAGTAATCCAGTGAGTTGACCCAAAGTGTTATGAGTTCAATACACACAGAGGTGAACTAAAACTTGGAGATTTGAGTTACTAAAGGAAAATAACTGAAACTGAGATATCCAAAACATGCAAGGCATGTGGAACAAGAACAATCTACCCCAGGGGACAAAATAAAGGGTTTGGTTCAAAATTCCAACATATATCACTTGAATCATGCCAGAGTGTATAATGACTGAAACATTGTGAATATGACAATAAAAATGAGGACAACAGTCTGAACAATGTAAATAGTGTAAATGATATATTTATAATATTTTAGATAGTGGAGCTTGAAAATTGCAGGAACCAATTCTGTGACAATATCCCTTTGTGATTCTTTTCTTATTTGTTGGGTACCTGCCAATGAAGAGGGATGGAAAAAAAAGCATTTCAAAGAAATGATTTAACTTTGAGCCACTGATAGTTGAAAAGGCCAACATTGATTCAAAATTGAAATTTAACACCAGCGTCCAAGGGCATATTTTAGCATAACTGAGTAGAAGAGAGCAAAAAGTACAGAAGCCATCATACAACTCTGTTTCATGCCATTTGTAACATCAAAGGAATCAGAGAATTCCCCATCAAGCACAACAGCAGCTTTCATCTTCTCATGAAAGGAAATTATTAAGATTCAATATTTTATCTGGGATTCCAAGCTTTTTAAGAACTTTCCAAATTGTGTCCTGATCTACAGTGTTGAAGGCCTTATTAATGTCAACAAAAGCCATGTACAACTCCTGGTTTTTCATGCATTTTTTGTTACTTGACAGAGTGAGAAGATCATGTCAATAGTGCCATGACCAGACCTGAAATGACACTGTTGATTCCAGGTAAATCTCACTGATGTGTTTGATAATGCTGTTTAGAATCAATGTAGCTAATATTTCACCAAGAATTGACAACAGAGATATTCCACGGTCATTGTGACAAATATTTCTATTACCTTTGGTCTTGTATAGGTTTTGAATTAAGGCATCCTTGTAGTTTTGAAGACCCAGATCAGACCTGGATATTACTTTGAAGAGCTTCTGTAGCTTTTGACTAACCTTTTACCACCATAATTATAGATTTTGGACAGAATAGCATCCTTTCTAGGTGCTTTGCTTGAGGAGATTTGTTTAATAGAGTCTAAGGCTTCCTGCATGGTTTGCCCGAAAGACATTTCTTGTATTTTAGGACTTTGGAAAATGGCTGCAATAATGTCTTCATCAGTGACAGATGGTGTGTTTAAAACAGACCTGAAATGCTGCTTCCTATGGTGCTTTGATATCAGATTTGAATGATAGAAGTGTCTGTCCATTTGAAAAGAGTACTGGTGTGACTTCTTTCTCTCTAGGACCATAGATCTTCTTAAGATCATCAAAGAAGGACTTCCTATCTTCTGTTTCCTGAAGATCTGTAGCCTTTCCAGAACACCAGTCCTCCTTCATTTTCCTGAGAGAGCGCTGAATCTCACTTTTGCACTTCAGGTACTGAGTTTTCTTTGCAGAAGAGTTTTTATCATTAATCCATCCTTTCTGTGAGCTGTGCATTTGCTTTATGAGTAGCTGGACTTCAGCATTGCTTTCAAAAAAAGAGGGACAATATATATTGGGGGGGGAATATTGCTAAGATGGAAATTAATTTGGCAGAAAAGACCACATGAGTGTTAGCAGCAAAGTAACAATGTCGAACTGCTACAAAGCCTGCCAAACCTGTCCTTCCATCCATGTGGAAGGACGTTCTCACGCCACATCATAATAGTTCTTTAATTTATTCCTTTAAAAGTAGTTGTGACTCACACTACATAGGGAGAACAACTCAAAGGCTGGATGTCAGAATAAAGCAGCATGTTCCAATGAAAATCTGCAATCTTAAGTACAGATATCCTGACCAATACGTATGGATCTTTCATTGCAGAGCTTCTAATAAATAGCCATAATTGTGCTACTGATTTCAGTGTGGACTCATTTACCATTCTTAGAAGGCCCACTTGAATTACCACTTGAAAGTGTTGGAGGCCATTTATATTTTATTGTTGAAGCCCTCTTTGTGTAAACAGATGGACTTCATACTGGGCCTCCAACTAATTTCCATCTAAGCAATATTTTTTCCCCCATACATATTATCCATCTCTTTTTAGTGATAATTCTATTATAATTTATTAACTTCAATTTAGCTCTATTGAGCAAGGTTTGAAACCAGTTAGCTAGCCTGTTTTTCAGTTTTACTTTGTATCTATTATCGTTATGAGTGGTAAAAATAATAATTTTTGTCTTTTCATGATGGACATAAAATTTGTACCCCAAATCATATCTTTAAATATATATATATATATATGTTATTATTATTTTTATTATAAAAGATTATAATAAAAACATTGAAATCGCTACACAAAAGCTTTCATGTTTCAATATTTGATTGTACTTCTTCAGACGATGGTAAAAGCTTTTGTGTATCCATTTCAATATATTTTTATTATAATCTTTTATAATAAAAATAATAATATATTGCTCTACTTGGTATTGAGCATTTTTTTAAAACTAAATGCTACAAACAGTGGAATTTTACTCCATCTGTTCTTTCTCTCATTTGGATATATCTATATCTATCTATCTATCTATCTATCTATCTATCTATCTATATATATATATATATATATATATATATATATGTATGTATTTAAGTATGTATGTATGTATGTATGCATATATATATATATATATATATATATATATATATATATATATATATATATATAAATTTAGGCTGTTAGTTATTAATTTCACTGTTTAAGAAAATTAAAATACGGTGAGCAATTCAATATGTCTACCCACTAAAAATAATGTTTATCATAATAAGAGATAATGTTGGATGAAAAATACATTCAAAAATTAGTGTTTTTTACTTTTGTGTACAAAAACTGTACATCCATAATAAAGATAAAAGTTGACCCTTGATTTGAATAGGTTAAGAGGGGATTGCTCAGGGAAGCACCCTTATCCATTCCACAAAGTGGGAGTTCTTAGGAAGAAAGCTGTCTGAGTTCAAATTTCTTACATTTAGAACACAGAGAAAACAGTATATATGTCAAAATATTATTTAAAATCCCTCAGTAACATTGTTGCTGAATGGAATCATTTTTAAGGGTCCTTAATTACCTGTTCTGCAAAAAATATTTTACAGATCCATATGAGTCAGAGTAAATAAGAACACAAGGTGGAATGAAATGAACAACATTGGCAGCAGTTTGATAAAACATTTGAATTGCTAAGTATACTGTTTGGATTACTGTGTCAAGTTAGACAATCTTTCTCACCAGAATTTATCTTGCACCTTTATAAATCTTCTGAGGTAGTTTCACCCAACACCACAAATTTCCACAAAACCAAAACATCAGCCTGAAAACTTGAATCGTATTCTTAAATAACCCTGTCTGATCAAGACTTTCCCTTACAGTTTTTATGTACATAAAGATTTCTAAAAACACATGGATATGAATATAATAAATCTTTCCACTACTTTCTCTTTCATTTATATCACACCTCTCATTCAGTAATCCTTTACCTTGAGTGGCTCACAAACCTGGTATTGGGTGAATTTTAGTATATATAAAAACATAAAAGAAGATAACTTGGTATTTTTATCTGTGGGAACATTATATTCATATACATGTGCTTTTAGTAATCTTTTATCAAGTTAAAGACTTATTCAGTTTGTCTAGGTCAGAGGTCAGAAATCTTTTTTGGAAATAGGTCAGATTAGCAATGTGTTTTGAATTTGCATGCAAAGAAAACTTCCAAGTAAGACTGTGACTAATGCTGATGCTTTTTTTTAAACAATTATTTTAAAGCATAAAGATGGAATGTATGATTGTCAGCCCAAGGTGTGAGCTTCAAATTGGAAGACATCAGAATCAAACCTGGTGCAGAAATTTAATCCAAATGTTTAAATCCATTTAAATCTGGATAAAATAGTAAAAGAGAACAGAAAAGGTGACACTTAAATATGAACGAGCATAAAAATAGTGAAAAATGCCTTCCAGAAAGAAGCTAAGCAAAAGGATATAGATATAGGAATATTTCGTTAGAAACAAAGAAAATAGTACTGAACTGCTATGTCATATCTATCTTCCTGCATAGCAGTGAATGCTGGACAATTTCCCTACAGATGAAGCAGAGACTCAAAATGACAAAGATGTTCTTCAACAGATGCTGAGAATACCATGGACTGAACATTTGAGCAATGAGAAAGAAAATGGTAAACAGAAAGACATACTTAAAATCAGAAAGAAACAATTAAAATTTCTGCTACACGTTATGTGTAGAAAACTTAATCGTCTAATGATTCCAACTCCTTGATACAGTTTCTTTCCTTCTTAATCATGGTATTCCACATTTGAAGTTTCTTAGTTTCTTTCTTAGACATGTATAAGTTGCCTCTTTCACCTCATTTTCATTGGATTAATTTGTTCTAATCCAAACAGATAGAAATCTAGAGATGCCAGTTCAGGATTGCAGGGTGGAGGTCATTCTAAGAACCAACTTGGCACAGCTTTTTGAGAAACTATGAGACTGCATTAAACTACAAGCACTACCATGGCTCACCTGAAGGCTTTCATAGTTTTGGAATTGTATTTATTCTTATAATGAGAGCATCAACTATTCTGCTTTATCCTCACTCACAACAGTAGTTGGACTGCCACTGTTAATTAGGTCAGTTTCTTATTTTTCTCTATCATTGCCATTGCAGAATCTCCTTACTGTATTTACATCATGTGCAGATTTTCCATAAATATTCCCTTACCTCCTGTGAATGTTTGCAGAATTTTCTATTTTCTAAAACAGAGAATATATGACAGCTCTTTGCTTTTTACTTGTGTCCAGAAAGTCAGCCATTTTGAAAGATGAAAGTTGATAAAAGACAAGAAATTCTGAAAATGTTTCTCTTGGACTTCTAGACACTTTATGGTTTATAAACAAATTTAAATAAATAATTCTGATAAATACTTTTAAAATTAACTTAGAACTTCATAAGCACACCTTATATATTTCCAGTATTAAAACACTATCATATAAAAGGTAACACTCTAGTTGCTACATATGAAAGCAAATTTTTGATTTTAGCAAATGCTATTAGTTTGTATGATCAAACTCAGTGGTTTATATGATTCTCAGTGGATCACCTTTACAACCCAATTTTGCCTACTTTTGTACTCCTGACTGATCTTGTTATATTTCTTTCTTATATATATCTGAGAGCTTCATCATTGCTTCTATTGTTTCTACATAGTACACATTTATTTTTGAGTTCTCTCAGCCTTCATTTGTCCCTTCTCTTATTATTAATATTATTATTATTGTTATTATTATTGGCCACAAAGAAAAGTAACTCTTTCACAACTTGTTCCAAAAGTCTGGATGGGAAAAGAAAAGAGTTGGAAGCACCATGAAGTGTTATTTTTATATCTACATTGTCTATATCTACAATTACTCTATCTCTGATAGCTTACAGCCATATCATGTTGATCATCGAAGTTAAGCAACATCGAGCCAGGTCAATACCTAGATGGGTAACCACTTTGGAATACTAGGTGCTGTAAGTTTGGACGGCCAGGTGGTATAAACAGCTTGGAATTGGAATTTGAGTTCCAACTCAGTCAGGTTCATTATTTTCACTAATGCACAAATATCCTTAGGAAAGGTATGAATCTATCTCTTCCCCAACTATGGGTTAATTAGTACAACCTGTATCAGTAAATAATTATTATTTCCACAAAATTCTTACGATTACAAAAGAAAAAAAAAAAATATATATATATATTTACTGGCTTTAAATAGCCATAGAAAACAAATCAGTTAATCTATCTCTGATGCTGAGCACATTTCTTACCTAAATATCATCAGTCATCATCATGACTGGGTGTGGTCATAGGGTCCCTATGCAGCTAAGTACTTGACCACTTCCCACAAAATATCTGGGTTAAAAGCCAGATGTATACATTCCTATGTACTATGTTTTGGGCAAGTAAACCTGGCGGAGCCCATCCTTCTCAACTGATGTTCTCCAAACTGAAGATTCTTATATATATATATATATATATATATATATATATATGTATATAATCTTATTTACAAGAGGGACCTGAAACTCACAAGCATCAAACCTTGTAGCTGGTAACAGCTAGCAGACAATTGTAGCCATGCTATTCAAGGTGGAGTCATGAAAGGCAGAAAAAAGCAAAACCAACGGTTGCAGATTAGAAGACAACACAGGAAGCAGAGAGAGCAATCTCAGCCCTTCATTCCACATTCCAGCTTCATCTGCCACACATGCAAAGATTAGACTGTAAAGCCACTTCATATGCTGCTCACAAAAGACTGAATTTTGACTAAACAGAGTGCTGTCATTATCTAATGAGATAAATGGATGCTTACTATTACTACTACCTATATATATATATATATATATATATATATATATATATATATATATACCCAAGTATAGGATCGGTGTATACAGAATAAATTCCAGTAACCAAAAAATACTATTCTTAAAAGAGTGCTCAATGCAGAGTAGAGCAAACATAATTCATTTGAAAATTATAACATAAATATCTTATAAAATCACGACAAAAATAGACATACATTCAACACCATCACTTGATAAGACACCAGTAGTGTTGAAACAAAATGGCTTTTTTGGTAGTGATTTTATATCATATTTATGATATAATTTTCTAATAAATTAATGTATATATATATATATATATATATATATATATATATATACTAGCAGGCTTCATCCACTCAGTATCATTTCACAAAATAAGATATATTGCCTACTTGAAATCTTTGAAACAAAAATTTTAAATGAACACAACTATCACGGGGGCTGCTGGCAATTTTTGTTCCTAGCCCAGGCGTACATGCTCGGGTCCCCACCTTAAAAACTGACTTTGTGTCACAACTCATCTTAGTGGGGAGACAGAGTAAATACCTAGTGTGTAAATTGCTCTCTGGAGTAGTTTGTAACACATTATTTATCATCTCTCAATTGTGACTTTGTCAAAGGACAGAGTCACAACTGAAGAAAATTATACTGCGAGGTACCCAGCCCTGGGGAATACCTGCTGTAGTTCTCTCATTGCACCAGTGAGAGGGATCAGTGCTTTCACTGAGGCCAACACAACCAACAGTTGCAGGGGCTTGGGGATTTTTTGTTCCTAGCCTGGGTGTATGCACTTGGGCTCCCCACATTAAACCGACATTGTGTCACAATGTGACTTTGTTAGGGGTTGAGTGAATACCAAATTACTCTAAAGTAGTTTGTTTATTTATCATCTCTCTGTCGCATCTCTGACTTCAGACAGTGTGCACTCAAGGTTGACTCCATCAAAGGACACAGTCGCAACTGGGGAAAATCATGCTGAGAGATGCCCAACCCTGGGGAACAGCTGCCCATGGCTACATCTTCTATTACACTAGAGAGAGGGATCAGTGCTTGCACTGAGGCCAGTACAACAAAGCTAGGGCTTGGGGATTTTTTGTTCCTAGCCTGGGTGTATGCACTTGGGCTCCCTACATTAAACCAACATTGTGTCACAACATGACTCTGTGGGTTGGGAGGGGGTGTCGATTAAATACCAAATTGCTATAAAGTAGAGCCAGGGCTTTTTTATCTCAAAATTCATGGGGTAATTGAGCTCCACTTTTGCATTTATTCATATAGATTCCATAATATAGATTTTACATAATTAGCTATTATGTTTCTAAGTCTTCAAATGTTGAATGTATAACTAATTCTGTTTTCCCATCTTTGCATTATATTAATTTTTTTCTTATAAATTGTCCCCTAAATAATTGTTTGTATGGAAAATAAGGATCCATCATCAAATCATCTTTAAATTAAGAGGCAGTTGAAGAATTACCATTGAACTTTTAAAAGATAAGATTAAACATTAATTCAATACTTAAATGCAGCAATTAATTTTGAGTTCTTCTGTAGTTTATTGATGCCTATAGCATCTACTCCTCCCTATCTATTGTGATGATCGCCAAACCAAGAGTCCTCAACAGGAGCTAGCTTAAATGCCACCTGATTGGGTGGCTTTTAGGCTAATTTAAAATTTTAGCTAGCTTAAAATTTTAAGATAGATGCAATTTTGGATACCAAAGGAAATTAAGAGTTACTCCCCTTGAACCATGAAAGCAATGATAATGGCTAGTATAATATATTAATATATATTTTTAACCATGCATAATCTGACAACCCTGAATCTGAGATTAACAAAAATCATTCCCTGTGCCTAACATTAGGGCTTTTGAATGAACTATGAATCATTGAACTCAGAGCAGTGTGAGCGTAGGAATTGCTTGGATGCACACACACACACAAACACACACACTCATACACTGTACTTTTTATATATACATATATAATATAAGGTAAATGCATTGTTAATGGTTTTAATAATATCAAATTTTAAACAATATACAATTTTGATCTTGATGTACAACTTATTCAAAAATTAAAAAAATAAAATTAAAATCAAAACAGGTAGATCTTGGTTGAAATTAATAAAATATCTAACTGCCGAAGTGACTAATTTTATATTTGTATTAATCATATATATATATATGTATATACATATATATACATACAAACACATACATATATATATATATATATATATATATAATAGGAGCTGGCCATTCATATTCAAGGATACCCGTTTATTAGGGCAGCTAGCCAATCCCTATTGCTGACACTCACTCAGACATATTTGCGTTTGTTCAACACCTATGGTTTATACTGCAACTATGGTTTATAATGCAACTATGCTAAGCAGATCTTAGTTACAGTTTCTGGGAGAGAGAACGTTATCTAGAGTGATCAGTAATCTGAACAAGGCCAGCACAAACAAACTCTCAGTCATGATGACTTGTGACTTCATGCTAGGACAGTTATCTATGGCCCCCAAGAGTCCCATCTACCCAATTTCACTCACAAGTCTTGGGTCAACCCATGGTATGGTTTTAAGGCACTTTCTAAAGGTGCCTCATGCTGAGATTGCCCCCTCCAAGCTGATAACATCAGACCTGACAAATAAAGTGTGATGAGATTAGAACCCAGGTCTCAGGGTCAGAAACCAAACGTCCTAACCACTTGGCCATGTGCCCATATTGGTTATCTGTAGCTCAGTGGGTTTGAGTGTACCAGATTTAACTGTAGCTCCCTCTTCCTAGTGGGATGCAGATTCGTATCCTGCAAAAGTGTAACACACACACACACACACACACACATATATATATATATATATATATATACATACATATATATATATATATATATATATATATATATATATATATATATATATATATATATATATATATATATATATATATATATATATATATATATATATATATATTAGCATACAGTGTGTGCAGATGATAATAAAACAGTACTTGATGTAAAATAACAGAGCTAAAATTCATACTTCTAATAAATATACATTTTATATTTTATTCCAACTGTTGAAGAACAAAATGCATATTTATTATTAGTACATATATATATATATTCTAGGTGGGCCTGGTGTGGTAGAATTTATTAAACAAATTTGTCAAAATGTTCATTTACTCAAATGATCATATATCATATAGAGACAGTAAGTTTTGGGCATTGGACCATGATAATTTGAAACTATTTTTGTGATGACTCATTTATGCTGATATAAATAGCTGAGATTTCAGTATTTTGGTTGAGACAGAAAAATTGATGATTAAACATTGTATTCTGAAATATTTGAACTAAAATTGTTTTAGCTTGTTTCAGACACTAAATTCCCCACATGCAAGCTGCTAGTAGTGGGCTGCTGATGGCAACACCTGCAGTCCTCTGGTGGAAGCCACTATTGGGCCTCTAGCGGTTCACCAGAGGTAACATTGCTGAGACAAACACTTCGGCACGGGTTACCATCAGTAAATGCTAGTGGCAGATTGGTGGCTTGTGGGCAGAGATGAAAATCAGGAAGAAAAGTATTGTTAGTGGTCAGAAATTAAAGTTGTTGGAGTTAGCTCCTCCTTAGCTCCTTACCCTTCAATAGGGGTCTCTCTCCCCTGGCTATAAATACTGGGTGACCCTTCAGCTCTTTCTCTTTTCCTCAGCCTTATACCACCTCGCAGATGTGAATGCTCACAGACACAGCATTTCCCAAATGCTGGGAACACACTAAGAACAATACACGTACGTACGAACACTCACCACAACACAACACACACACATAATATTCACCACACACACTCTGTCTAATGTAACTGTCCATGTAACTTGTAACCTTTCTTGTTAATTAATACATATATTTGTTTACATATATTTATCAGTCTTGTGTTTGTTTTTCTTTGCCTTCTTTGGACTTAATTTTAATTAAGTCCAAAGTTCTCATGTAGTTGGACCACCTAGCAGGAAAATTCTACCCACATGTGTTCTTCTACTTCTACTCAACACCACCGACACGGCCCTCTACAAAGTAAGTGTTACTCACAAAATAAGACTTTAATGTATATATTATATAACCCATAGCTAGAGGAGAGGGATTCATACCTTTCCAAGGGGTATTTGCACGTAAGTAAATGTAACAAACGGAACAAACCCGACTGTAATTCGAATTTGGCTCTCTTCAAGAATTAATGCAAGAAAGGTTACCGACAGAATAGGGCTAAAAAGATAAATTGTATGTATATGCATTGCTAATTTTATTAAAGGAAAGCATTACAATTAATTTAAAAGTGTAAACGATTTCAAGCATTCACTCACGCACATACACACACTTTTTTTTTTCTAAAATTGTAATTGTGTACGTTGTTATTTTAAAAAGTTTTATTTATTTGTTCGACATTTACATGTGAAATTTTTGGTTAACCACTGTGCTAGATTGTGTTGTCTCTGAAAACAGCCTATCTTCTTAAAGCTAATAATCTCGATAACAATTGTTATTACTATGTATAATTCGTATCATTTATTTACTTTTCATTTCTTTCTTTCTTCTTTTCTTTTCTTTTTATTTATTTTCGTCGTGACCCCACAAAGAATATTATGTTACCTCCCTTAGTCTGGGGAGGTGTGCCCAATCAGCGAATG
This sequence comes from Acanthosepion pharaonis, assembly GCA_903632075.3. NCBI lineage: Eukaryota > Metazoa > Mollusca > Cephalopoda > Sepiida > Sepiidae > Acanthosepion > Acanthosepion pharaonis. Next base: position 535,703 of record CAHIKZ030005338.1, read on the forward strand.
CCTGCTGCTGCCAACAACCCCAATACTTGGTCACATGACATTGGCTTGTCGTCACTGCAGCACGTTTCTTTAGTTCACTGCTCTCTTCATACACAACTTGCGTAAAAAGAAACTTTCAACTTAGCCCGATATCGGCCCAGCACACATCGCTGGAGCCGGTCTGAAACTAAAGAGATCTTGTGTAAGAGGATCGTCATCAAAGGCAACATATTAAAGGTCGCCTTTGACATCAAAACATTCGCTTTGTTTTCTGAACAATTTTCTCAGTGCTTCGCATTTTCGCTCCACTGGTACGTAAGAAATTCCTTCTTTTTCTTCTTTTATTTCTCTTTATCAAATAGCAAGAACGATGGAAAATCCCCAATATTCTTCAAATTTACAATCGTAACAGATGGCATGACAGCTCACTTTAAAAGTAGTCACTATTTGCAATCGTTATTGAATTTTAAAAGGACAGACAGACAGACCGATTTTCACCCTCTCCAGAACGGCGAATAAAATGTGTGCAATATTGGAATTCTTTTCTAAAGGCATTTAAAAAAAAATGATCATTTATATATTTTTTGTCTTTTATGGAAAACATTTTTTTATTCGTATGTTTACGCAACTGCTAGCTAGCGTGAGTATCGTGGCTCATTAGGTAAAGACGATTTTTTGTATGTTTTTAATGAAATTACTGATGACGTTCGTAACAACTTCCTTAATCGTATCAACGTTTTTTATTTGGATACTTATAAAATCCGTGTTTTCATTGACAGAAAATAAATTTTCGAAAATATGATTTACTTTCTTTTTAAACCTTTTTGTTGAATTTGTTAATGAAGAAGTTCTCATTAATTTTTTTTCATTAAAAGAAAAAAATGCTTTGTAATTAAAATGCAATTTTGCAAGCCAAAAAAATCCTATTCCTCCAGGCCCAGTATTTTTGTCAAATGTCATCTTTTCAGATCGTTACAACTTCTTCTAAACCGAATTACCATTTTTGGGAATGACAGTGGTTTCCCGTTACCTAATTCAGAGTTATCCTGCAAGACTGGCAAATATAACCTTCTCGACTATATGCATAAAAATGGGTTTTAAAGTATTTTCTATTTTAGAGTCCGAAACGTGTCTCCCATAAATGCTGAATTATTTCCCTTAGATTGCTTTGCTTTGCCCCCTCCTCCGACCGATTCGGAGCATGGGATCGCTTCTTTTTTTAAAGTTTCATCTGCTGACGTTGGAAAAAAAAAAGCGATGTGGTTCAAACTAAATAATAATGTTAGCCGTGAGATTTTTCACGGGATTAAAAGTACGTTGTACTTGAATAAACCCCGTTAATGTCCCACACCTTGTCCTTTGTATACATTTACCCCCCCCCATAAAACGCAATCAACTACGCTTGGTGTCTAATTCAAAAAATGGCGTTTTGAGAGGGTTTAACTTTAAAAAATAAAGTAAACATGAGAGCAGAAAAATATCAGAGTATGTATACAATAACAATAGTAACAGTGATTCTGTGTGGCACGACGTTTCGACCTACACTCCGGCCTTCCTTAAAGTGCCTGTTGTTAAGGTTGGTTTGTTATTGTTGACTGTGATTTTAATCTTTTGAATATTGTCTTTTATTTTTTTTATTTAATTTTGCTTATTCCTGATGGAATTAATTATTACTTGATGAAGGGTTTGAATTCCTTTCCATCAAGTAACTACTTAATTTCAGTGTGGAATTTTCCCTTTATCTTACAAAACAGGAAAAAAGGCTAACGTAGAATTTCCAATAACGATGCGAGTTACAAATCAAATCGTTTTAGAATGGCAAATGCAAATATCTTTTTTTTTTTTTTTTTAACAATTACTATCAAAATAATAAAAATTATACTAAGATCATTTACCGGTCACACGGTCTTCGAGGAAGACAACTTGAATAAAAAGAAAAAAAAATGCAGTTGGCTATGGAATTGATAAACAAAAAACACACGCTGACGTAACAGAACATTGACAATGATGATGATGGAGGCGAAGAATGAATTCAAAGAAAAACAAACCTCACCTTATTGTGCTAGATCTGCTTTCAGATCAATTACATTATTCAACCTAATTACAATTATTAACGATATAAAGTAGTAACAATAGTTCACTTATGATGATCTGCTGCTGATCCAATGAGGCATAAGGTGTGTATGTGTCAAAATAACAAAATTGTGAAGAGATTGCATCACTTTTTAAGTCAATTAGGCTTATTCCATTTTTACCAAATTCTTTTAAAGTTGAAGTCAATCTAGGACTGTGAACCCGGTAAATGGAAGTTTTAAAGAAAGGGTTAACTAAGTGGGTCAGATGTTTATTCTTAGACCTTATCAAAATGTAGGGTACAACTTTGCAACGATATGTTGAGTTGTTGATGTGTTAGTGTTCAGTTCAGTAAATGATCTAGTTCTCAAGTACAATAAAAAAAATAGAACGCAAATTGATTATTCTCAGGAATTGAAACCTCTTTTCTCAACAATTAATTACGAGAAGTGACGAAAAGTTGTCAGCCTGACTAAGACCTGGTTTGGGTTAGATTTCGGAAAAGTGGGCCGCGTTGGAAAATTTTTAAAATAGTATTTTTTCTTCTTCACGTATTGAAGATGATCAAGCACTTTGCAAATAATTCCAGCAGAATTCATGTTATCTAAACTAAACATATATAGCCTAGTCTGGCACAAGAGTATATAAATGTAGGGCACTTTTTGAAGATTATTAAACTCATCCAGCAGTCCAAACTAATTTGCTAAATCTGACACAAGGTCACGCATTTCAAGCACTGAAGATGTAACTCGATCCAAATGGAATATTATGCTTTAAAGTTAAGACTACTACGTACGTCGAGAGATCTCGATGGCATTTTCGTGCAAGTAAATTTTAAAATTTACCTAGATGCTTCTTGCTCATAGTTAGTAAGATTTTTTCTGATGACGAGCAATTCAACGACACTGCATTTTTCATCTCGCTTTTTGAGTTAATTTATTTAAAAAAAAAGGCATTAAACTTAGATTTTAAAGCAAGATTAAAATATCTTTCTTAAGGTACAAATTGAGTTGCTGTTGAAGATTTTTCGCGGGAAAAACTTATTGAAATAAGTTTTTTCGGTCACGCTGATTTTTGTTTGTTTAATTAAATTAAAATAAATTAATTTGGCTTTTAATTTTCTCTTAGTTTTCTGTAATAGGACAATATTTGCGGTTTATTTTTTTTTTATTTTTTATTTTTTTAGAATGTTGCAAAAAGAAAGAAAAATCATGACTCAAGAATTTTAACGATTGGTGAAAGAATTTTGTTTTTGTTGCTTGTCAATTAGGCTCAGATTAATTTAAATCGCTTCTGGTCGGAACTAACTAACGTAAAGAATTTTTTTAATTCAGTATATGGAAACTTTTTTTTATAGAAGTTGTCAGTAAAGTCGAAATAAAATTGAAAACTTCTTTACTTTTTATTTTTAATTCAGATACGAAACGTAAAACAAATTATCTTTTTTTTTTAAATTTAAAAAAAATTAAGCTTTTAAAATTTAAAAGCTTCATTTTTTAACGAAGTCTGATAGCGACTTCACTTAATTTTCATTAAAAAAAACTGCCAAAAATGTTCTTATTTTTGGGGGGTTTAAGCTAAAAAATAAATTTATTTTCAAATTCAATGTCATTATTTTATTACAAAAGTTTACTTTTTGACTCTCTTGACCCTTTGAGTAAATGTAGCATAATACCCATAAAAAATGACAGGATTACACGCTTGTGCGCTCTCGGAAAAACAAAAAGTATTACTAACAAACATCCACACACACACTAGTTTTTTTTTGTGTGTGTGATACATGGATCACATAATTTTGTATTACACTATAAAATAGTTTAGTAGTTCTCATACCATCACTAATGAAATGATGAACGACAGTTGAATGTAGTGATTGTTGTTTTTCTTACTTATTTTGATGTTATGTTGTTGTTGTTAAACAACATCTACCTACATTGAAGTTTCTAATTACAATAAACACTCTGGCACTTCATTCACAAAAATATAAGGACAACCAAGAAGTTTTATTACAACGACCTAGAAAGTTTTTCATATTCCAACCAATATCGCGTGTAAAATGTCAGAAAAAGTTCAGTGAGTGAAATGTCTGAAAGTCGGCGCGTATTTAAGTATGAATGACGGAGTTCTTGTGAGTAAGAAGAAGACTTGTTGAAAGGGAAATAGCGTTATGCATGAGAAAGATTTTTTTAGGTATATAGCAGTTCTGTCGGCAGACAGATCTTTCCACTGGAGTGGATTAAGCCGGGATGTGTTCTTGTATCTTATCAGAATGAAAGAGGTGTGTGTGTTTTTTTTTTGGGGGGGGGTGCGTGTATTACGTACGTCCAAATATTTGCTAAAAAGCAAAAGAGAATACAATGAAAAAATTAAAAAAAATGTCCGTAACTTAATAAAAACAGTTTATCGTCGACAAAAAGACTAAGAGGAAAGACCAAAGGATTTTTTATGACGTAAAAGTTATTTTTTAATCCTTTTTTAGAACTTGCCAAATTTTGGTTAAAATTTTTGTTTCTCTAGCATCAACGGGAGACGGTAATTTAGTACGGGAAATTTTGCGGTGAAAAACTCACTGAATTTGTTTGGGAATTCTTGCAAAAATCAGATAATTGTCAGATTTTAGTGAAACTTTCAGGATTTATTTACAAAGGATTGAAATTTTGTTTGAAACTTTTTTTTTTTTTTTTTTTATATTTGTTACTCTTTTATTTAATTTTATAGTATTTTTTTGTAGTGCTTAAATGTCTAGCCTTAAGGTAAAGGACAAGTCCTAGGAGAATTTTTAAATCATTAATTTTCTATTTGGTTGAACTAACATGACACCCTGTTACAGAAAATTTGCACTGAATTGTAAAATAAACAAATGCAATAAAATAAAAAAAAAAACTTTTAATTAATTGCTTTTGAATGCATCTCCACTAACTTGCTGAAAAAACAACACAAGATGACACAAAAGTCCCAAACATTTAATAAAAACAGATTTATCGTCAAAATGTTTGATTATTTAAGAGGAAAGACCAAAGGATTTTTTTATTATTTTATTAAATTTTTTTTTTTAATCCTTTCTACCACGTTCGAAAATTTTTTTTTTTTTTTTTTTTTTTTGTATCAGATATTACTATGGTTGTTTTAGAGTCTCTTTTTTTTTTCCGGTAAAGAAAATAATAAAAAAAAAAAAAAATATATTGATTTGGAAATTCTCGCAAAAATTAAATAATTGTTGGATTTTAAATTAAATTTTCAGGACTTATTCACAAATGAATGAAAAATTGTTTTTAAGTTTTCTTTTAGAAAATCTTGGTAAAAATATTTTTATTTATTTATTGCATATGTTACCTCCACTTACTTAATTATATGAAATTTCGATAAATTAAAATTTCAGCCTCTCCATTTAGCAGGACTCTTTGGAGAAATCATTTGTTTTTGTCGAACAGCAACACCATACTGAAAATTGGCTCCAAATCCTAGAATAAAAAATGTAATAAAAAATTGATATTATTTAATTAGAAAGTTTATAAGGATACGGTATAAAAGAGAAAAAGATTTCCGATGAATAATTAATTTTTACAAGAATTGTTTGCATTTTTTTAAAAATTTTAATTAGAAAGATTTAACTTTTAAATCTTAAAATTCTTTTAGATTAAGTAAAAAAAAAAAAATTTACTAATTATAATTTGTAAAGCGTAATACCAGTCATCAAAAACTATGATTTTTAAAAGAATCTTTTTTTTTTTTTTTTTATGTATGTAAAATATTATGTAACATACTCATTTTTGTAAATATTGTCAATCATACATGGCATTATCAGAAAATAAGTGATGATTATAGTAAATTTAAAGTCAGCATTCCGAAAATTAGATTACAGAGAATATTTTCCAACAGTTTTAAGATTACTGAGTACTTAAAAATTAAATAAAAAAAAAAAGGTGCTCACATCATTTTCTTTCATTATGTTTTACAGATAAAGTCTCCATAGAACATCTAATCAATCTGTCATTGCCTCATCATATAAACATGGCTACTGTCAGTTAAACCGCTGCTACTGTTTGCTTAAAAAATTTATTTGTATGGTATTTTAAACTTAAAGTAAATAATATTTGTTTCAAATCAGATTAATTATACTTTAAATTGGCTAATAATTCTCAAATACATCTTCAGAAAAAAAAATATTATTTTGAATATTTTTTTTTTTTAATAAAGTGAATTACATTGCAATGAAAGATCACTAAAGGGCATTAATCAGCTACTTTAGCAAAGAAAAAAAAGAAAATAATATTGATTCCAATCTATAATTTCCGTTTGAAATACACCTGAGTACAAGTATGATCACTTTGTATAAATGACAACGATATTGGATTGCACTATAAACTGGTAGAAATTTGAAAAGTGCTGCATTGAGCAACAGTTACAGACTATTTCTTAGAAAAAATTAGATATGGGGGAAACCATTCACCTAATATAGATTGTAACACTATGCCTATAACAAAACTTGAAGCATCACCAATAAAGACAGTTCTGCTTTGTGATGAGGAAATGTTAGATTGTTGATGTGTGACAACTTTGTAATATTGAAAGCTGATAATGCAGCTTTAGTGAGCTGAATATGATATCTTTGTTTTCTCTTTTTGCCTTGGAGTATAACGGTCAATTGGGTATATGACCTTGCTAAGTTGAGGAATAAATATTTTCTAAAACTTGAGCATACCAAGGAATTTGCACAGCTTCTTTGTAGCTTTTGAAAAGGAAATTATCGAGTAACTTCAATTCTTTCAGGTAAAGATTTAATGCCAAGTGCATGACTCTTCCAATCCAGAAGATTCACCTCCGATAAGTGAAATTGGTATTTAATATTGTTCACAATGATGTCAAGTTTCTTAAATCTTTGAAACACTGCCTGAAAAATGATGTGGTTTTTTTTTTTTTAGGTAAAGTACAAGTTATAAAGACATGAGTAGAGCAGAAATCCTACTACAAACCTTGTGTCATATAGGAATAAAATGTTGCTGCCGACACTTGAGTTTGAACATAGATCACCAGTGAGCAAACACAGGCAATCCCATTATTGAATTAAGTAGACCATGTGACTATAGAGGAAATGCAAATATAATATATATATATATATATATATATATATATATATATATAGGAAGTAGCTGACCACTAAGGACTATCCTCTGTTACTATAGGGACTGCTATTCTCTACTCTATTCTCCATACACATTACTATTCGTATGAGTGTTACTTGAAGGCGTCTGACACCAGTATTGTTTAATAGTGTTACTATAGTTATAGCTGTGGTTACAAAGTCTCTACTACAATGAGCATTATGGAGGTGACAAAAAAAAGTGGCAACATGTGTTTGTTGGCATCTCAAAAACTTGTAGGATTTAGTTCCTGAACTGTTTAAAGGGTTCTACTGCCTTTCAAAGACTAAACAGAAGTCAGAAGAACTCAAATAACCCAAAAAGTGTTGTGATACCTGCCTTTTATATGACTAATGCCTCAACACATATCTTACGATATGCATGGATCAAAACAATTTTGGAAAATTTTTATCTGAATTTCTGTGATGAAGAGTTATCATTAATTATATTTTTTACAGTTGGACTATTATCCTTATTTTTATTGTTGTTATCACACTGTTTCAGTCGTTGTTCCCACCAGTTTTCTTCAGTTACTTGCTGAAGAATGAAGATCAATCAACATGCCCAGCTGCACTCACACTGAAACACATTTTAACTGAATGTACTCACTTCACCCCTAACACATAAATACTACAAAGAAAACCATATGAGAATTCCAGAACTGTCAATATAATATCCTACCATAAAGAAATAGGTTTATACTAAAACATATAATATTGACAATAGATTATCTACAAACTATACAGGGCTCTGCAAAAGTAGGTATAAAATAAGTTTGCCAGATTTCAACCCCTATGGACTTCTTTTCTGGAGATGTGTAAAGGAGATATGTATATATATATTTTATTGCTGTATACCTACTTCTCCCCCCCCGCCTCGTTTATCTATAAAACATGTTAATATAAAATTATGTACAAATTAAATGTATTACAGTTGAAGGCATACAATTGCATTCAAAATATTTAGATTTTGGCATGAAATAACCCAGAGAAGGTGAGTAAGATAACCAACCAGTCAAGTATTTGTCAATCCAGAAAACCTTCAGTGAATATTGAATTGAACCCTTTATTTATGAGGGTGGATTGTTCTCTTTGCAATGTTCTTGTCTAGAGACATTGTGTTTTTATTTAGTACTGTGTAGTAATTGCATGCTCTGTTTGGTTGGGTGTAGCTGTTCAAGGTATCAAATTTAGGTTGCCTAAAAACTCAAATATGAAGTTATTCAACAGGGGAATATGAAGTGAGTCTGGAATATAATGATTGCAGTACATGAATCTTCAGCACTAGATGGGAACTATATATAAACAATAACAAATATTAAAAAATTAGAATTTTCAGACACACTTGGTTGTATATTGATATTTTTTTATTTTATTATTTCACTAAGGTTCTTCGACTAGTTTTGGCCAACATGGCCATCATCAAGAACTTTATCTGTCGTCTTCATTTTTTTTTTTGTTTTTTTTATCATTAATTTTGGTCAGTCCTTGTGTTGATTAAACAGCCTCCTTGAAGTTATTTTTAAGATAGAAGATGGCAGATTCCTGACTCTGAATTCCCTCCTTGGTCATATCGGTTGCTGGGAATGGGATGTGTGTCTTAAGTGGATATTATCTTTTAGTTCTTTGAAAGTGTGATGTGTATATATTTGTATGAGTGTGTCTGTAAGTGTGATACCTCAACATCTGCAAGCATATCTGTCTTGTGTGAGTGAGCAATGTGCACAGGGCTTGATTTATGGTCTTATATAATAATTCTGTGTTGTTAAACTTGTGGACAAAGTGTTTTGAGGCACAAAATCCATGTGTCTTCATGTTCCTCTAGTATTTTTCTAAGGTCATCTTTTCTATTTCTATTTTTTTTCAATTATAGTGAATTTTGCATGGCTTTTAAAATCATGTTAAGCCAGAAGAGAGTTCTGCAAGCAAGAAGTACAAGAGAAGAAACTGCTAGCAGAGAACTTAGGGTTACATTTAGCCATTTCAACTGTAAAATGATGAGACCTTGCTCCCGGTCTAGCACTGTGCATAAATTCATAAAGTCTTGATACCATAGAGGGAAGTTCATCAGAACAATTAGCATGAAAGTATTTTGAGACACCGGGAAGTTATGTTACGGCTGTTGGAAAGGCACTGAAGCTGAGATGTCAGGACCAATAACATTACAAATTCTTCTCTGGATTTTATCAAGAATCTGTAAATATATAGCAGGAGCACCAGACCAGATGTGGCAGCAATATGCAAAGCAAGGATGAATGATAGACTTATAAATATGTAAGATTGTTTCTGGCAAGAAAAACTGTCTAACACAGCATACTGAACCAACTTTCTTAGCTGCAGACTTAGCAGTTGATTCAATATGATCTTTCCATTTCATGTCAGCTGAAAATGTTTGTCAGAGAAGGCACAATGATTCACTCTCCTAGAGATTAGCATCAGCCATGCTGATGGAAGGTAAAAAGGGTTCCTTGATGACAACTGGCAATAATACAGTCTATAAGGCTACTGTTAAATTTGAGTCACTCAAAAAAAACTGCATTGGGTCTACCAAAAGGACCTTTCAAACAGAGGTACTATAACCACAAAACATTCTTTGCTACTGCCGTAATGAGTTATATTTGAGAGGTCAGAGGGAGAATGAAAAACATACATTGCTGAAATAGTATCATTAAAAAAGCACCTATCTATAATGTAGGTTACATCAAAAAGAAAAATTGACTGTAGCCACTTTCCATAGCCTGATGAATTTATTAAATGAAAGCCATGTGATAATAAAACGTAAACACAAGTAAATATCTATTAGTACATCTGGTGTCAGATAAGATTTGATTTCATAGTTTATAATTGGATATGCAAGTTTGAGATGTTCCTATGGTATATAAAATCTACTGATTGAATTATTATGAAACTATAGTAGTTAGTTAGTCATAACTATTTTGTATCTTAATTTGAATTTTCTATGTTCTCAATATCCTGAAAATCATTAAAAGATTTTAAAAATAATACTTTTTATTTGTATATTTTTTTTTAATAATTTGTTTCTTTTAAGTAAAATGTTTTGTTTTAAAAAAAAATCAAACTAGCAAACAAGATATTGATAGATTTTAACACCTCTTTGTAGATAATCTTTTGATTTGATAGATTGGGGGGGGGGATTAAGTTCCCAAATATAAATGTTGGATGTCTTTATTTTGATTTTTCTTCTGGCTCTCCCATTTACCATTAAAAAAAATTCTTTTTGTTTGTGTTTTTTTTTTTTTTTTTTCATTCCTTTTTCACTTCTGTTGTTTTCTTTATTTTATTTTTTCATGCTTGCCGATAAATATGAATACATTTTATTTTTTTCACATTTGCTAATACAATTAAAAAATATCTCCCTATTTGTTATGCTATATGATTTTCTTTTTGTAATGTCTATTTGACCATTTAGTTGTGCTGGTGACATATATACATACATACATTAAAAGATTCACATATGAAAATCTAATAATAGCAAAGGCTCAAAATATGACCTGTGGAAACTAGATTTTACCATAAAAGCCTAAAGATTTTGTGACATTTTAAACCGCAAAAGTCTTCATAAACATCAGTGAATATTAAGTTGTTAAACACGCAAATGTTAGGATCAATGGTTTTTGATGTCACTTATCCAATATAATCATTTTAGTCTTTATAGTTATGGCCTTCATGTGAAACAGCCTGAAACCAATTGTTAATAAAGAAAAAAACTGTTTTATACAATTGGCTGTTTGCTTTCTATATCCAGTTAAAATTCAATATTGTTTATAACATTGAAATTGTTTGGCCATTTTTTAAAATACTGACAGAATTATTTGATGAGGAACAAATATAAATATTCCTGTGTTTAAACCAATTTTGACACCATTTTTCTTTTTGAAGCAAATGCCAAACATATTCACACTTTCAATAATTTATTATCATTTAAAGAATTAAATGAAAAGGCAATTCGTTATTGCACAGAATAAAGTCAACAAGATAAAATGTATTACCAGATTTTCTGAATTTTTTCTTCCAGACATGGTTGAAGCGAAATTAAATGAAAATTAATATTTAAAAAAGAATTTATGATTTTCGAGAAATATGGACCAATTCTAGAAGGTCGTTAACAAAGACCTGTTTATTTGTTTTGGCTTATTTCAATATGGGAACTGTCATAGAAGGTCATTAACAAAGAGCCGTTTATTTTGGTTTATTTCTTTAGAATTTATGCTGAACTGTTACATAATATCAGTGGTAGTGAATACTGGACAATCTTCTCACAGATGAAGAAAAAATAGAGCACCAGAAATGTGGTTCTACAGAAGGATACTGAAACTGAACATGTGAGAAACAATGAATTATTAAGAAAATGGAAGCAAAAAGTCACTTATATTTAAAATCAGGAACAGACAATTGAAATTTCTAGGAAAGAGGGCTTGGAAAATTTGACACCCATCACTGGACAGATTGAAAATAAGAGGGACAAGGGAAAATGATCCATAAGCTACCGAGTGAGCTTGAGTGAATGGTTTGCAGAACAGTGTTTGGGAGAGATAGCAAAAAGCCAAAATTTATTAGGAGCTACAAAGGACAGGAAGTTGTGGAGAGCCATAATTACCAATTTCCTGAAGGGATATGACATATAGGAGTATATAAAATTTTATTATGGTTTTAAAAGTGAACATTTTAAAAGTTTATATTAATATGTATAGCTGGTCACTTGTATTCGAGTATACCTGTCTATTAGGGCAGCTAGCCAATCCCTATTACAGATGCTTGCTCAGGTACATTTGTGTTTATTGAACACCCACAGAGCCCACCTGTTGTTCATACTGCAACTATACTGAGCAGACCTTAGTTACAGTTTCTGGGAAAGAGCGTATTATCTAGCCGGATCAACAATTTGAACAAGGCCAGCACACTAGTTCTCAGCCACGATGACTTGTGACTTCATGCTATCACATCTATCAACAGCACCTAAGGGTTCCATCTACCCAATTTCACTCACAAGGCTTGGGTCAACACGTGGTATGGTTTTCAAGCACTTTCCAAAGTTGCCTCATGCTGGGATTGCCCCCTCCAGGCTGATGACATCAGACCTGACAAATTGACCATGGTGAGATTCGAACCCAGGTCTCATTGTCAAAATGCAAACATTCTAACCACTTGGCCATGTACTCATATCTATATTAATATACATAGCAAAGATAAGCAAAAAAACAAACACAAAAAAGAAATGGGTTCATTCTCATTCCTCGCTGTTCAGAGCTCAATCGAGGACAAAATATATGCACGCAATGACTAAAACAAGGAAGTCAAAAAAAAGTACTATGGCGTAATATAAATACCACATTCTGCTTTCCGACTTGTTGAAAGTCCTCCTTCATGGTTCCTGTTTTTAAGAACTCTGGGTAACCCTCTGACCACCTAAAATTATCGCCCTATTAGTCTCTTACCAATTTTCAGCAAAGTATTTGAATTCTTAATCAATGCCAAACTAGTTAAACACCTTACTTTGCACAACCTCCTTTCAGACAAACAATATGGTTTCCAATTTGCCAGGTCTACCATCAACATGTTAAGCATCCTGGGAAAGATGATAAACTACATCCAGCAGCAATACTTCTGATCAGGATGTTTTGAGGAGCATTGAACCACCTCTTTTGCTGGTGTTCCAGGTTCACTTTGACCCAGGGTAGTAGAACTTGTTAAGAGTCCCAGCTATGGGCAAATAGTTGACCACCCCCACCCAATCAAACAGGCCAAAACACTGTGAAAGTTTAAAAATAGGTTTTAATACGAGCAATACGTTTTTGTAAAAAATTATTACTAGCAATGAATTTTTGAAAGAAAATTTATTACCAAGATGTAGTTGAACATGGGAAAAGGATGGCTCTACTGGGGCACACATTTACACAGTCCACTGACAACCAAACTCTCTTTCCAATGCCTTGTGTTCACATGTTTCTTCCAAAACCTCCACCTATTAAGTAAATCAACCTTTTCTTTGGTCATTCCAACTCGGTGCAAGGCTGACTTGAGCGCAACCATTATAATCATGCTTAAACCCTCAAACAGTGAAGTAAATTAAAAACTTTCTTTGGCCATTCCAACTCTGCACAAGGCTGAGTTGAATTTGTCCTGTATAGCTTATACTTACTTGCCCTAATTCCTGCACCAAAAAGAAAACAGACATACCCAAGAGACATTGAGAACTTTATTTCACTACAGTTTATATATAAAGTGAATGAATGGTCTGTGGTAGAAACCCAAGTTTTGTATGCTTCATCTTTTAATTGTTTACATGTGAATATGCACACACACCCTAAAATGGGCACCAACATGCAACATTTTAAATTCTGTAAGAATTATTTCAATCATTTGAACTCGGTGCAAAGCTGACTTAAGCGTGACCATTATAATTACCAATGAAGTAAGTACAACCTTTCTTTGGTTGCTCGAATTCTTGAAGAAACGCAAATGTGTCTGAGCAGGCATCTCCAACAGGGATTAGCTAACTACTCTAGTGGATGGATGGATGGTTATATGCTATTAAGTAGTAATAGTTGTGTGTGTGGTTATATATACAAGTAGTAAGGACACAGTTCAGCACTGAATGGTGACAGTATGTTTCATGCTTGAACATGATCTCCAGGTTGGTGTTGAACCCTGTGTCCACACTGCTTATATTTGCATGTGATGTATTGTAGATATTGAGAACTTTTACACTTTAAGCGTTATCTGATAAATATAGCATACCTTTTGACTATATTTTACCTTATGTATATATGTGTATGTACGAATATACATGCATTTATATATACATATATAATAAATGGAGGATTATTGAAAAGATTCTAAAATAAATTTTGATGTTTGGTCAGTTGATACATTGAGAGTGTGTTTGGCCAAGAAATTTACTGTGTGTGTGTGTGTGTGTGTGTGTGTGCCTATATGCACCAGTTTCTTCACAGTACTATGGAGAGTGCATTAACCATATTGTAATTGGTCTCTTTGTATTTTGTTGTGTGACTTACCAAATTTCTGACATGGCCTTTAAGTATTTCCTCTGCTTGAAGCAGTTTGGTGTGATTTCAAGCCTCTGGCCCGGGGTGGACATTTATTGATTGTCATTTGTTGAAATTAATCCCTTTGTTTACTTTCTGTTCATATTGTCATTGATTTTTCTCCTTCTCTTCACCCCCTGCTTTCAACATTTCATATTTTCTGCATAGGCCAATCCAACTGTTGACTGTCTTATCTGCCACCACCACCCCCGACCAGCAAGTAGCAATTAAGTTCTCTGCTGTTAAGATTCAGTTATTCATTTGGCCGTCTAATCTGTACAGCTTAATGTCCCACACTTCTCTTTTTGGAGGGTGGGACTGATCAGACAAGGTCATTGAAGATTAAAATGAAGTGGTTTAGGTTGGGTGTCAATAAGAGGTGAAGTGATATACAAATATATTCTTAGTGGTTGTGGCTTTTGTGAGACAACCTGAGCATTTTGACATTTTTAGTAAAGATTATTATAATAACAAAGAAACAGGCAAATATTTTGAATAAACAGGTTTAGAATCAAACAAAAAGACAAATTCATATTCATAATTATTTTCTTTTAAGCTTTTCCTGTCTACATGCACACACACACACACGTGTGTGTGTTTTATACATCTTTTGTTTTATGTTGAATGTTTTTTTAAAATTTTAATGGTCTTTTGGATTACCCCATTTGTCTGCCAAGGAATTTCTGCTACCAACCACTAGTGTCATTGCTATAAGATGTATAAAAGAAAAGGGTGCAAAGTCTTTCCCTTTTAGTCATAGGGATAGATTGTCTTTGAATAAACTTCTCTCACATTTTCTCTACTATTTACTCTTGTCTTAATATTAAGTCTTACAAACTGGCAGCTGTTCTTGAAAATGACTTCCAATCAGTTGTTAACCATTACCATGCTGCAGGTGACAATTTTCACTGTTGAATTCTCTCCCTTTGCTACTCTAAGCGCAATCTGTCACCTTGAGACAGTTGCAAATAAATAAATACTTGTCAACTGTTATTTCTGGTATTTTAAGCTGGAAATAGCCTATTACTGCTTTGGAAGAAGGTTAAACTTCCATTTTTCAATGCCATTTTGAATTTTTCTAGAGTCTACACAAGGTGTAACACCAATTAAACTCCAGTTAATTTTTTCGTAATTTTTTTTGCAAACAAAAATGACCATGTCAATATCCAACAAAGCCTTTATTCAGAAGTTTTTCTTTGATTAGGACTCTAATGATTTAGAAGGCTTTACTTTAGTGGATATTGATGGTGAAGTGGTCGAAGATGATAACCACACTAGTAGCATGGAAGAAAGCAAAGATGACCATTAGCAGCTATTATCATCCATGCCTAACTAATTTTATGGAAGCTACTGGCAACCATCGATATACCTGATAGCCTTTCTGAAGGTGAATTATTTTATCTATTTATAAACAACAAAATAATAATGTTACTCATCAATGAGACAAATATGAGTCAGGTGAAATAAAGAGCAAACAAATGCTAGTGTCTTCTCATATGTAAACGTGAGGAAATGTGTCACTTTTCTTTTTTTTTTTTTTTTTTTTTTTTTTTTTTTTTTGACAAATGAAAGCCTTCTTAGCAGTTTTGCTTCTTATTGCACCACCAAAACTCTGCAAGGAGTAATACAAGTTAAAATACGTCAAATTATTTATGTATTTTTTTAATGTATCTGTTTTTATTTTGTTTCAGTATTTTTTGTTTTCAATGTCAAAACATGCATGCAAAACGTAATGCATTACATCAAAATATTACTCATACATACTTTTATTAGTGTACAAAAATTATAATCTATACGCACAATACAAAATAGCAGTTTTAAAACAGTAGGTGTTCAAGTTTTTGAACCTTAAAAAAAATGCAATGGTAGGGGAACAATCCTAGAAAGAAATTAGTGTGATAACGGTTAAATGGGGCAAGAAATGGCCTGTAAGTTTTAATTCCTCCAAGATAAAACTGCTATCCTTTAGTCATCATAGAGAACAATTTTTCCCCATCATCAACATATGGCTGATGCTAACCTCCAGGAGAACAACTCCTTACGTTTTCTTGGATTCACATTTCGGCTAACATGAAGAGATATTGAATCCATTGCTAGGTCTGCTGCTAAGAGGGTCTGTTCACTGTGTTGTGCCAGACAGTTTTTCTTGTCAGAATCCACATTTATAAATCTACCATTTGTCCGTGCATTGAATATTGCTGCCATATCTGGTCTGATGCTCCAGCTGTATATCTCAAGATACTCAACAAAAATCCAAAGGAGAGTCTGTAATGTTATCAGTCCTGACTAGGCATCTTGACTTTCCTATCACTTTGATGTAGCTTCCCTCTGTCTTTTCTATAAATATTTTCATTGGTGTTGTTCTAATGAGCTTGTCCATATAAATTTAAATGTACTTCTAGATTACCAGCTAGGCCTCATCATTTTACTGTTGAAATAGCTTGATATAACTATAAATTCTATTCTAACAGTTTTTTTTTTCTAGCACTTCTCACCTGTGGAACTCTCTTCTGATTTCTTTCTTCCCTGGCACCTACAATGTTCGAAAATTTAAATATAATGTCAATTACCGTCTTCTGGCTTCCTGAAACCTGTTCTTTTATTGTCCTCATTCTCTTTTACTACCAGTAGCCCCATGGGTCTTGGCGGCATTATCACCTTGCTTGAGGTGAAATGATTCTTTTTTTTTTTTTAATTATAGATCTCAAATAACTCTTCTGTATATTATATCACTTAAACAGAGAATGATAGATCCAAGTGTGTGTGTTTGTTGTTGTTGTTGTTTGTTTGTTTTTGTATTTGTATTTTTTATTTTTTTTTTTTTTTTTAGCTCCCTGAATAATTTTCTGCTCCGTTATGGAACTGTATTAGTGTTATTTGTACGTAAGGGGAAAGTTAAAACAAAAATCCTGGTCTGCAGTGAAGAAACAAAAATCCTGAAAAGAGATTAAATTTGAGGCAAACATAGATAAAAGTGCCAGCAATAAAACATTGTTTTTTAAAATAATAAACATTGCCAAAAACTAAACATAGTTAAAAATGTGGTGTCATAGGAAAAACCATCTGTTTGACACTCCATCTTATTGCAGGTATGTAATGTCATGTTTGCCAAATTTTGTATTTAATTCATTTAGACTTCTTTTTTGTTTGATGAGGGAATTTATTTTGTGAAATTTTCTGAAAAATATCTCCATTTTTAAATGTTACAGATACTGTGCATAAAAAAAAAATAACTATAATTTCTTTTCTTTTTCTTTCAGGTGAGCCATTTTGTTAGTGTCTACAATCTTGAAATTTCTTGAATGCTTATCACCGTGCGAAGTGGTCAGTTGACCTCTTCACTTTTTTCTCGATGGCTGTTGGGTGGTTTCAATCTTCCAACCTTGCAGTCAGTATGGCAAAATTATCACACCTCTCCAAAACGAAACTATTTGTCTGACCCAGAGAATAAAGGCAGTCGCCAAGCTGGGATCAACTTTGACACACTCGGTTGTTGGAACAGTCGTCTGGAACTTCCTCTTCTTTATGAAGAGAGCGTAGAACGGGGTAAAGTTATTCCAAAAATCCCAGTGAGCGAGATCGGCAGTGCCACATTACTTGGACGTAGGAAACTAAATGAAGACCGTTATGTCATTGAGGAGCTTTCTCCCAACTTGCTGTATTTGGGAATGTTTGATGGACACTCGGGAACTGAAGCTGTTGATTTTGTAAGTCAACGTATGAAGAAAGCTATCACTTTCTGGTTAACACAGACAGACAATTTGGAACATGTCATTGAACAATCATTTATCGATATCAACAACCTGTTGGCCCGACATTTGAACTTTGCAGGTAAAAGTCTCATTTATTTTCAAAGGTTTTATGTGAAGTCCTTTCATAATTACACTATTAGTCCATTTTTTTTTTTTTTTGTTTTACATAGGATTGTTGTACTCTGTATACAGTCCTGATCTTAACTGTTGCAACTACTTTGCACTTTTCTTCTTAATAAATAAAAAATTTAAATACATTTCTGACAAGCTACTTTCACTGGTACCCCAACTGCATGAATTTAAGCATGCTACTAGGTTGGCATCTCGGTCCCACTCTTTTACTGTTGAAACAGTTAAATGTAATCATCTCTTCTACTCCAACAGCTTCTTCTCTTGCACTTCCCAACAGTGGAACTCCCTTCCTCTTACTTACTTCCCTGATAGCTACAATCTTCAAGTGTAATGTCAGTCGACATCTTCTGATGGCTTGATCCTGTTCCCCGTTCTTCTTGATATCCTTTCCTCAAACACCCCTCTTTATTCTGACACTCAGTCTCTGTAACCCCTTGCATGCTAGTAGCACTCCTGCCTTGCTTGGGGTGAAATGCTTAAAAAAAAAATTCCCTTATAATGGCTTTGCCTATGATATCACTTAAATACATTCAGCTTGCACAATAGTCAAGTGGGTAATCGCAGTTTTTGAGTCTCCTGAATAGTTTTCAGCTCTGTTATGGAACTGTATTAATGTTAGGAGGCAAGGTAAAGTAATGGATTGTGGCTCAGATTGCGGAATTGAAGAGCCAAGTTTGAATTCCAGTCAAGTTCATTACATTCACTTGTGTGCTACTAATGCCTTTGAGCAAGGCATGAATCCAACTCTTCTCATCTACCCCAGCTATGGGTCAGATAGTAGGACAGACTGTGTTCTATAACTTTGGGTGGCAACTGGTCTTGGAGAAGGAAAATTTTGAATTCAAAACTGTAGTACTATTGAAGCACATACTATGCAGCTAAGGAAGGAGGGATTGTTCGCATTGATCCCGACTACAATCAATTAATGTTATTTGTACTTAAGGTTAAAACAAAAATTCTCCATTACTAACTAAAAAATGGAGGTAATAGAAAACCTGATCTTTGAAGTGCCAAAATTCCCTAAAAGTGCTAAAATTTTGCATCTAAATTAAATTAGTTAATTTTTAGACTTCATTTTCGACTTAATGCCAAAAAAGGGATTTCTTCTTTTTATGTGCCATGTCCTTTCAGGATGTAGGTGATCATGGCTCTCCACTTCCCCCTATCTCTTGTGGCTCTCAATAAGTTTCATCCTTCTGTCACCTACCCCAGACCACATTCTGTCATCCACTTGCTTAAGCCCGCCAGGTATGTCATGTATTGCTTTCCCTTGTCTCTCTTTCCTTCTATTCGACCTGTGAGTATCAGATTTTCCAGGTCCTCCTTTCTCATGACGTGTCCCAGAAACTTCAGCTGCCTTTTTCTGATGTTGAGTATAAAAGGACTTAGCCCCCCCAAAAAAAAAAAAAAAAAACAGGAATAGAAGTCTAGATCATGGTTTTCTGATAAAAACAATGTTGGGAACTAATATTAGGTGCCTGACCAATGACACCAAAAATGTGTAATGATCAATTTAATGTCTGAAAGGAAATGAATATGTTTTAAATATCTTCCCAAGAACAATCTTTTTACATTTTGCAGATTTAAATGGTTTTAATAATATTGGAACTTAAGCTAAAAAGGAGGAAGACATGTCTTAGATATCTTAGATATTTAAAAAGATTTTTTTTTTTTTTTTTTTTTTTTTTTGAGACAAAAAGACAGGCAAAATATTACAAAAGATTGAGTTAATTTGACTGTATATCGTAAGGCTTTAAAATCCACATCTTTTTAAAAATAACCTATATGGTGATTTTTTAAAAAGAGCATCAAGTTAAATCTGTCTGTCAATTATAACATTCATTTTAACAAGATTCCACTGACTTGTAAAAAAAAAAAAATGAGAAAATACATCTACCCAGAGCTAGCCATCTAAAATCTAGCCAGAGCTAACCATCTAAAACTTACATGATTAAAATTGGGTGAGTTTTGATTAACTTCAGATGAGCATAACTTGACAAATACTTGGAGTTGCAACAATGTCGAACCAATTCTGAAATACTGAGACTGTTGTACATTTGGTAAATATTCTGAAAATGTCAAATGTCCACTTGCAAGTGCCATGTGTTAAATATGTCTCTTAAAACACTCTGCTACATGTGATATCACCTGCATTTGAGACGCACATATTTAAATTATAACATTTCTTAAAAAAAAAAAAAAAAAAGGAAATGGAATAAAATCTTTTTTTAAAAAAATACCATGTTCCTTCAAGATATTAGTAATCATGTTACTTTATTATCTGTGAAGAACCATACCCAAACAATCACTGAAATTAATCAGCATCAAGCTTGGTAAGTACCTTGGTGGGTAATCGTTTAAGAATACCAGCTAATGTAAGCTTTGAATGTGTGGGTGGTGTAATGGATAATGGCTCAGAATTGTTAATTGGAAAGCCAAGTTCCAGTTTCATTTGGGTTTGTTATATTCACTTACTCTTGGGAAAGCTATGAAGTCAACTCTTCCCCCTCCTCCAGATATGGGTTAATTAGTAAGACTTTTATAATAAAACGAATATCCCCCCCCCCCAAATAATTTTTTTAAAATTCTTACGCTCTGAAAGATTCTCTGGATTTAAATAACTTGAAAATGATTGATGAGTCAAAGAAAATGAATCAATTAATCAAGAACCATGTCTTGGGAAAGAGAATGGTCTGGCCTCTCGTTGCTTTTTCCATGATTCTAAATTCAGTTTTCCTTCTCTTAGACTGGTTACTCCCAAGTCTAGAGGTCCCAGTCTACCATTTTATTTAATTTATAGCTAGTGGTAGAGTGGGTGGAGTTAAAAATGGTTTCAGGCTTTTCTCAAGGACACCAATGTAAAAATGAATGCAACAGACTAGGCCAGGATTTGAACTCTGCTCCCCAATTCCATTTTCTACACTGGTAACCATTATAGTACTTTCACATCTGTAAATGATAACATTAACATTTGTGGTAATGACAAACAAATATATATATATATATATAGAGAGAGAGAGAGAGAGAGATAGAGAGAAACTGTTAGATGAGCATGAATCACAGTGTGTATAATGAGAAGTTACAGATGGCACACAAGTCAATATCCAATCCATATCAACTGGGCTACTGTGGAGAGTGGGTATGATGTTGAAAGACCCATAACTCCTAATGATCCTTGCCTAAAATCATCATTGATGATGTGTGCCAAATCAATGTATTTCATGAAATATATACACACACATTTCAAAGTCAAATTCCAGGTGGGCAATGACCAACCTCAACTTCTAGTTTAATGCACTTTCGTGTGGTCAGTGGCTATAGTTTGTAATATAGGAACCCTCATGCCACCAGGCGAGGTCAAGATCGTGAGCCAACCAAACTCGTCAGGAGGAGGGTAACCCATCCGACCAAGATCAAAATAGCCATAAACCAAAAAAAAAAAAAAAGGTCCGCTAGAAAAGGCTTTGCCAGTGTAGCAAAAAAGTGCTCAATGCCATAACAATAGTACCACATTAAAGGAGCTTAGAGCTTCAAGCAAAAAAGTAGTCTGCAATACCAGGCCACTAAAGTCACTCACATTAGAGCATTTATAATTAAAATAAGGATAAGTGGCTCCCAAAAGAGTCTGCTTAAGATTGCACACTGGAAAAAAGAGTGCTCAATGTAATCAAAAATAGCAGACACACACACACACACACACACATTATTACTCTATACATTGTATTTAGTGGATACATGTATGTGAATAGACATCTGTTTTTAATAGTATAATTGTCATCTACTGGCCTTGGTTTAAACCTGCACCCACCTTATGTTGATAGAACAATTGCATAGTGCAGTGAGCTTTTAGACAGCTTAGCCATAAAGCATGCTGAGCTGATCAGCCCAGAGATTACATTCACTATTACTATATCACCAAATTCACAATCTACTGTTTTAATCCACTAGGCTATTGTATTGTGGGACAATCCTGTGTATAGAACTTGAAGCCTTAAACCTAATTTTCCTGCTGATGAGTGCATACTTGAATTCTGTCAAAATGGGGCAAGCACTTACTGAGCATTATTAAAATAAGAACCAGACAAGATATCCCTAGACATGGTCAGTTTAAAATTCCCTGAAGATTACCTGGATCAGCAAGTATCTGATGAAGACTAGCTGAAACAAGGGTCGTAATGTTGTAATAATAGCAACAATGGTGAGAATAATAGTCTGTAAATAATGTATACTCTATATACATGAATGAAGTGAAAATTTTTGTGATCATTTTTTTTTTTTTTATGCAAAATATAGGTGGTCGCACTATGCACAGGTATTTTTTTTTTATTAAGTTAAAAATTATGCAATTTCTAAGAGGTTAAAATTCATGAAAAAAAAATTTAGGGCTTGCACTATACATGAAGTCAACTTATACATGAGTATGTATGGTATAGACATTACTAGCAGTAGAGCCTAGCATTGCCCGGGGATGTAACAGTAAGAGATCAAGTATCGACCATCATAAAGACTGAAAAATAAAATTGACAAAGATTATTGTTTAAGATTGACTGACACATGTTTCTTAATTTTTTTTTTTACGAATTGGTCAAACCCAAACTCAAACAAAAACATTGTTTTCAATCGTTATGAGTCTACCGATTGAATAGAATTTTATTATAAACAATTGTCTTGTAAATGGAATTTTTAAAGCATTCTGAATGTAAAAATAAAGAAAAAAGTGTGCAAGACAATAAGAAACACTACCTGCCATAAAAAAAGTGAAGTTTTGTTGAAATCGGTTGAAAAATGTAGGAAATCCGATCCCATATGTAAATGAACACACACACACACACACACACACAGAGGGTTTTATAATAAGTATAACTCAATATGAGTTGTCCCCCTTTCATTCTCGTGACAGTGATGCCTCTTAATTGTGTTTTCAAATTGATTTTGTGCAAAAACAATTGTGTTTTTCCAATTTTTGGCGCTGTCAGAACCACTGCAAGGTAATTTTACGTAGTCCTGTGAAGTTTTGTTGAAATCAGTTGAAAAATGTAGGAAATCCGATCCAATATATAAACGAACAGACACACACACACACACACGCACAACCTGGGTTTTATAATAAGTATGATTCTCAAAAGTACTTCAAAACAGGCTAATAAAATAAAAAGAGATAAGCAGGCAGATTTTATGAGTGGCTACTCAACAAAAAATTATTGGCAAACAGTAGAGAAACTGATGAGAATGAGAGAAAAAGAAGACATAAGAGATCATGCTACTTTGGTTGAATCTAAAAAGGGATTTGACTTGGTAGAGCATCGGGTAGATTTTAATTTATTTTGAGACCAGGATACTAATGAAAATTATACATAAAAGATACAACAGGTTTTAAGTTACTTTTAGAACAAGATCCTAGTTAAAATTCTGTAAGTTATTGAGAATATTTTATCTTTGTTATTATCATCACAACATTTTGTGATCTCTGGAACATCATCCTATTGAAAGAGGAGAAAAATACACTTATAGATTTCAGTGAGAAAACGAATGACCAAAAGAAAGAAACAAAGAAATGTTTGTTTCAGTGAAACAGAAAACATTGTCAGTTTCAAATCTTTTCATTTGTACCCCTCTTACTTCTTAAAAAAAACATCCAACATTCTTATTTATGATTGTTATTGCAATATTTTGTCAAAGTTGTTAAGCTTATATATTTAACGATGCGATAGGGGAATTTCTATGAATATTTTATCATAGAACTCGTCATGGGTTTTATTCAATTATTAACTGAAGAATTAAGATTCATCAGAGTTTTCTGATAAATCTTAATTTCACAGGTCTTTCTAGTTTATTTTTTTTTTTTATATATCATATAAATTTTCTATTACTTTTTTATTATAAGTTTAGCTAATGTAATATCTTTCTATTCATGGAAATATTGTGAGTGGCTATTTTTGATGAATAAAACTTTTCTCGATTATTGTATTTGTGTGTTTCACCTACAATTTATAACGCATGTTTATGCAACAAATTTATTATAATTTTCATTTCAATGGATAATTATATCTTCAGTTGATTTAATGGAGATTGCCTATTATGTAATTTTTTCTTTTAGCAGCATAACAATATTTTACATAATTGTAACACTATAAGCATTTTTATATTGGAGTGTGTAAATCCATTTTTAGAAATCCAGTGACACGTGCAAGGTTAAATGTTTCTCTCAAGGTCAGTTCTT
This sequence comes from Acanthosepion pharaonis, assembly GCA_903632075.3. Taxonomy (NCBI): domain Eukaryota; kingdom Metazoa; phylum Mollusca; class Cephalopoda; order Sepiida; family Sepiidae; genus Acanthosepion; species Acanthosepion pharaonis. The sequence goes on from CAHIKZ030005338.1 coordinate 560,066, forward strand.
TGTAGCTAAGTGAATTTAGCATAATGATAAAAGAATTTTAGAAAATAGACATCTTGCTGAAAATGTTTATACAAAAATTTTTAGCAATAGAACTTTTGTGACAAATTTTCTGTTTGTAGGACGGGTGAATCTTTTTTTTTTTTTTTTTTTTTTTTTAAACTAACATTCACTCAGTAAAAGGCCCAAGAGCCACTCAAGGTAGAAGGTTTGTTGTTGTATGAGTACAAGAAAGGGCAAAAAGTGAAGTTCTTGGGCCTATACCGAACAATAACAGCCAACTCTAGACTTGAAGAGGCCAATATTGTCATTGGGAAAGTGTAAGCAAAAGAGAAAAAAAAAAATGAAATAAAATCCTCTCTTGTAGAAGAGAAACAATCCAACATGAGGTGTGTTTGATGTGGGGAGAGTGAATTGTTTTCCAATTGTTCACTCTTCTGAGTCTGGTGCTTAACATGAAATGTGTTGATGAATTAGCCGTTAGGGGAAATTGTGACTGATTAACACAGGTGGTATTACAGATGCATTTAAATAGCAATGCTTCTGCTACTTGAATTGTATGCCTTTTGATATGTGGGACAGCTATAAATATGACAGTGAATGCAGTTTGCTGTTGTAGTCTTGCTGATGGAGTGCAAATAGAGCATATGATATGTTGCAAGTGGAGTGTAATGAACCTCTGTGAACAACACAACCACAAAGTTCGTCCTCTTGAGTTGGGGAGAAAATTTGATTTGTATATTTCAATTTTTACAATTTAGCTTTTTCATTACCTTATCTTTCAACTGAAAATTCTTGGCTTGGTTAAAAGTATTTTTATTTTTTTTAAATAAAGTTCAGCTGATACAAGGCTTAAGAGCCAGTCAAGGCAGAAGGTTACTAAATGAGGTGTGTGATGTGAATGTAAAAGTAAGAAGTGAAGATTATGAAAATATTGATTGATTTTGTTTTTTATGGTTTACCAACTCTTTGCAGGTTATTTAAAGCCAGAAAATATTTTTAGATTGTAAGAATTTTTTTAAAATATACCCAGTACTGAACTCACACTCTTTGGGTCCTGTCACTGGATCTAACCAATGCCTTTATCCACTGTGCCATGTGTCCAAATACCCAGTTAAGGCAGTGGAGAACTTTAAGAGGGAAATTAACAAGGAATAACTGATAACTGACATCCATTAAAAAACATGGCACGTGGAACTAGAACAGTCTACCCCAGTGAGCGAAATAAAGGGTTCAGTTCGACATTCCAAGCCCCTGAAGAAATGTTGTAATAAATATGGCGACAAAGATGAGGACAATAGTCCGAATAATGTAAATAATGTCCAAAAATCTTATTTGCACTTAAGTGAATATAACAAACCTGACTGAAATTGGAAATATGCTCTCCAATTTTGAATTCTGTGTCATTATCCATTACCGCACCTTGCTAACCATTCCAATAAACAATCTAATAAATAAATAGCTTATTAGTTTTGTTGTCAATTCTCAAGAACAAATAAAAGTGAATTTATAGATTTTCTGTGTTTTGGGTTTTATTAAAATTCTAATCATCGCGTCTTAAAACAATAAACATTGTCAAGGATGAATAAATGCTAACTTTAGGGATGTAATCCACATTGATTTTTAACCTTAGTTTAAAAATAAATAAATTTAACCTTTTAACATTCTGGAGGTGATTTTGTTTGCAAAGCAAAAATCTTATCCTGCCACAGCAAGTAACTCAGATGAATAAATGATAGCGTGTTTGAATTTTGTGGTTGTGTTGTCATACCCTGCTATGGCAACAGAAAATGACCATGATTGAAATTAAGTAATGCAGTAGAGGAGCTTTGAAAAAACAATGCAGTGGAAAGGAAAGTAATGAATAATGCAGAGTGTTAAAGGTTAAATTAATTTCATGAAACATGTTTTAATAAAATCACTTTGGAAGCAAAATTTTGAGATATTGTTTAGTTTAGCATTCAAAACAAAATTTGCATACTAAATTTTGAATTACCTCCCTTTGATTGCCTAATCTAATCTCATATTTTGTATATGACCAGATTTTGGAAAACTGACTTTATAAATTTCTTATTCCTGAAGAATCAAACAAAGGCAACTGTTTTAATAATTAAAATTATTAAAACAGTTGCCTTTGTTTGATTCTTTATTGTATTTTTACTTTATATAGAAGGCCCACTCTATTAGGTGCCCACTTGTCATTGAGCAAGCTGATATCCTGGCCAGTCCACCATTGGCAGTCACTAGCTCAGCTAAAAGCAATGACATCCTAAATTTTCCCATGTAAATGACAAGTTGTCATCATTTATAAAAGAGAAAAGGAATGAATTTCAACACATTGATAGTTTCATGTATTTTTATATGCCCAGAATAGTCAAAAAAAATGTCACCTGAAGAAGGCAGAGGTGTACAATGGCCGAAACATTGTGAATGTGGCAATAAAGATGAGAATAAAAGTAAATAGTAGAAATAATTACAATACCTCATCTCAGAAATATAGATAAAAGTTGTCTGTGTTTGTTTCTTTATTCCATTTTTATTTGATATAGGGCATTCGAATTGCAATTGGGCAAGCTGACACCATGGATGCAAATGAAATAAAAAAAATTGTTATATTTTTTGGATTCACTCATTTAGTTTTAGTTCCGAGTCCAGACTCTTCAAATCGAAAGAAGTTCTGTCCGGGTTTTTTTTGTTTTTTGTTTTTTTAGTTTATTCATTTTGTCGTATCCTTAAAGAAGGTTACAAACAAAGGTGGTACTTGAGTGAAAGGAATATCAACACAGGTGTAGATGAAAGAAATAGAGGTTTATTGTAAAAGAGAATACAGTACTGAAAGACAGGAAATCAGTTAACAAGCTAGTAATTCCCAAAGCAAGGATATTTACCTTACCTCCCCATGAGGTAGGATGTGGCACAAGTCTGATTTTTAACGCAGGGTAAAACTGAGCCTGTATGCTCAAGCAAAAATTCCCCGTAGACACCATAAAACAAAAAACGGGGTCAGGTACCTGTCTACCACCCCAGATGAGACTAAGCTCTTTGGCATAGCCTCATCTGGTTCCTCCTCCCTGCCCGAAGGCAGAAAGTTCAACCGGCAAAGTTGGAAACAAATCTCCAACTAATTCCTGAAGCAAGATTATTTACCTTACCTACGCAGGATGTGGCACAAGGCCTTTTTTTAATACGGGGCAAAACTGAGCCTGTAAGCTCGGCCAAAAATTCCCCATATACACGGTGTCAGGTAGCTGTCTACCATCCCAAACGAGACTCTGGCCAAAGGCAGAGTGTTCCACCAGCTCAGCTGGAGACTAATCACCAAATAACTGACAAAGCAAGTCTGCCAGGTATGTCCTGTGCACACACATATATATATATATATATATATATATATATATATATATATACTGATATATTCAGTCCACAGTAGGTGATAGGGAGGGTGAGACATTCCATTACAACACATTTTATAAATTCTCTTGTCACAAACATTGAATGTGTGCTCAGAATATGAAATTAGGTAAAGTTTACAAATACAAAGCTCAGCAATATTTAACCTTCATGTCCCCCTGCCTCAAAAAGAAACAGTGTGTCAAAATGACTGTTATTTCATTGACACTGCTATTACTGTATGCACATTTGACTCCCTCAGCAATATTTAGCATTTTAAAAAACAAAATAGATAATATAAGATTATTCAAATTTTCTTGTTTTATAGTTCATGGACGTTTTTATAAAAATATGAATAAAAAACTTTTTTTTTTCATGGTTATTTAAATTTTGTTGGTTTATATATTTTGATAATTTTGCAATTTTTTATATATTTTTGAATAAAAAAAATTTCTTTTTAAATTTATTTTGAAATAAAATCAAAAATAGGTTTTTATAAAAGGTAAATAATAAATATCACATTGTATTTGGTTCATAAATTTTTATAATCTTGTAAATAAACATCGCTGAAGGAGTCAAAAGTAATTGTGCAATCAGCAGAATAACTGTTCCTTTCAGACACTATTTTTTTGTGGACAGAAAGGTTAAAACATTGTCATTTAACGTTCAGAGCCCATAAAATAAAAAATGGTGTCAAAGGTCAGTTTTTCTCTTGACATCATTATTACTCTCTACTCCACTAACTTTTCCCCCTTTAGCCATGTTTATTGTTTTAGAAAAAAAGTTATGTTGAAAATTTTAATAATGACAAAAATTTTCTGCCTAAACAAAAATGTTATACACTATTTAATTGTTACATTCTTTATTTACAAGATTACAAAATTATGTTAACCAACAGTAATGCTTTACAAATTTACAAAAATATATGAACTATGCATAAAGAAAGATTTATTATTTACTGTTTTATAATGATTTAAATAAGAAAAAATATTTTTATTCATAAATTTATGAAAATGTCTGTGAACAAGAAAATTTAAATAAACATAGCAAGAAGTAACTGTAAATAGAAATTTTGTAAAAATTCATTCTCCGGACATTTTTTTAATTTACTCTTACCACATAAATTTACTAAAACAGGTTAAAGGTCATCTTTTCCTCTAAACTAAACAACCTTTTAATTTTAGATTTTAGGAGAGATCACAAACACTGGATATTTTGAGTGTCTTCCTCCCTCAAGATTTTTTTTATGTATAATGACAGAATGTCTAATTTTTACTGAGTATTTATATTAAGTATCCTTGATTGTGATTATAAAAAATAAATGGAAAAACAAGAAGTTATCTTGGATATTGTAGCATACCTATGGACAATAATGGGTATGTCCCTATTCACATAAATGCAGTAGTAAATACTGTATGTTAGTCTGCACTTGGAGATTCATCTCCAGCTGTGCTGGTCAAACACTCTGCCTCTGGATAGAGAGGATCCCCAGATGAGGTTATGTCAAAGGGCAAAGTCTTGTCTCGGGGAAACAGCGACTCAACCCCATTTTATACAGGATCTATAGGGAATTTTTGGCTGAGCCTACGGGCCTGGATACCCCACATTAAACTTGGCTTTGTGCCACATATGATCGCATTGGGCAGTTGGTAGATATCCTGCAGTTGAAGATTCATTGTGGCACTCACTTGACTCATTTCTAGCAGTTGACTACTACTTCAATGCACTACTGTGTTGTTCTTGTCCCAAGTATTATCGTTTATTACCAACCTTCGTGTGATTATTCTATTCAGTAACCTTCCCTAGATTACAAGAGTATAAAATAATCTGAGAAGAAAATGTATTATGTCCACAAAATCATGTTTATTAAAATATTCTATAGTTCAGACATTCTTGAATAAAATAATTTGTTTTCATATTTCTTTATAAAATGGTAAATAATAAATATTGTATTGTAGTTGGTTGACATATTTTTTCTTGTAAGTAGACAATCTAACAATAGTGTGTAACATTTTTGTTGTTATTAAAATTCCAAACTATAACTTTTTGAAGCAATAAACATTATCAATGGCAGGGTCAGGAGAAAAACTGTCCTTTTTACACACCATTTCTTTTGTCCCAAGTTTTATCTGCAAACTTTATTTTTGTACCCGAAACATAAATGAGTTAATTTTAATATTTTTTTTTTTTTAAAGCAATACATTTTTTAATCTGACATTATTTCTTATTAGTATAAACATTACATTTGATTGGCCCACAGTAGATACAGACTTTGAAATGTCCCAATGAGAGACGTGCCGTTCTTTAATCAGGTAATTGAATCTTGCCTTGCTGTAATAGCTTCTTGTAACTGAGCAGTTAAGTACAGCTTGTTTAAAATTGGTTTTCTAGGCTAAAATGAATGTAACTTCAGTCTCCGCTGTGAAGCACATTTCTTTTAATAAGTTTGATTAGCCAACCAGGTCGGTTGATACCAATTTCACTCTTTTTATCTAAAAGAAAAAAATTCAAAGATAGTTTTGAGTAATAAGAAATAATGTTGGATTAAAAAAAAAATAAAAATGAACAAACCTTTATTTGCTTAAAACTTATAAACATACAAACACCTGTTGTTCTGAAAACATTGCCTCCTAATTTATTGGCCTATAATGTCAAGTGTGAATGTTGGATCTTTATTGATAGTAGCTGGGTAGCAGTCTGGCAAAAATGAATCTGACATAAAAGTGCATACAATGCAGAGCTATGTCATTGAATTACTCCATGCAGAAAAAAATTGCACCTAGCCATTGACATTCAATGATGTTTGGTGAACATTTACAGAAACCAAATAGTGGATGTGAGCACAGTTAAGAGGTAGGTATTGTGTTTCAACACTGTGTGTAACAAGCTGCATTTCAGACATTCCTGATACCTGTCAAACCATGGGATGGTATGCACCTTGGTCAACTCATCCATTGATTATGATCAAAGAAATGTACATTAGCATGAATTCTGACTTCAACTTACTGGAAATGAAGCTTGGATATTACAAAGTTAGTTGAGTCTCCTGGGTGCTTGTATAAGGGCAGAAAAGACACCAAATGCAAGTCTGTCGGGACCTGCTGAACCTCTAGAAAACAAAAGCTGACAGATTCCTGGACTGGAATCAATGAGACAGTTCATTTGCATGACATATGACCCCCCCCCAATTAAAGAAAAGTGTCAAGGTAGAGGGTTACTGAATGATGTGCGTGTGATATGAATACAAAAGTAGGGGCTGAGGATTATATGGATATGTAGGAAAGGTTATGACAATTGATTCTTAGCTTGAAGAGGTTAAGATTGTGGTGTTCGGAGAAGCATCCACATAGGAGTCTGTTCTACAATGCAGCATTATTTCTTGTCCAAAATGATTTCCCCAAATAAATACTCTGATATTTTTTTTTTTTATTAGCTGATTCATTGCCTTTTAAGATAGGTGTGACACTGAGCTGTCGGCCCGTAGTCAATTCCAGGTAATGTGCAGCTGTTGTAAGTAGCCTCATCTGCACTGGGTAGGGGTTCCTCAGCTCAGCTACGTAGCCTAAGTTGGAGCCAGTTTTTTGTTAGCAATTATCACATCAACACCTTCGATCATGGATTATTTATGAGGTGTTTTGTGCTCAGTAAAGATGTTATTCAAAATGCCAAAATCCTGCATTTGTGTATTTTTTGTAAGTAGTGATCATGTTTTTTTGTACATATACAACAAAGTACAAAACATTATTATTACATGAAATCTTAATTTCACCACTTAAAAATCCATGTGATCATTACATGACTAGCATCATTACCTGTATCTCTATGTACACAAAATTTATTAAATCTTACTTATTATAAAACGCAGATTGTGTGCGTGTGTATCTACGTTTATATATGGGATCGTATTTCCTACATTTTTCAACTGATTTCAACAAAACTTCACAGGACTACATAAAATTACCTTGCGGTGGTTCTGACAGCACCAAAATTTGGAAAAACACAATTGTTTTTGCACGAAATCAATTTGCAAAAATAATTAAGAGGCACTGCTGAATGAAAGGGGGACAACTCATATTGAGTTATACTTATTATAAAACCCAGGTTGTTTGTGTGTGTGTGTATCTGTGTTCGTTTATATATGGGATCGGATTTCCTACATTTTTCAACCGATTTCAACAAAACTTCACTTTTTTTTGGCAGGTAGTGTTTCTTATTGTCTTGCACACTTTTTTCTTTATTTTTACATTCAGAATGCTTTAAAAATTCCATTTACAAGACAATTGTTTATAATAAAATTCTATTCAATCGGTAGACTCATAACGATTGAAAACAATGTTTTTGTTTGAGTTTGGGTTTGACCAATTCGTAAAAAAAACAAAAAACAAAAATAAAAACAATTAAAAAAAAATTAAGACATGTGTGTCGGTCAATCTTAAACAATAATCTTTGTCAATTTTATTTTTCAGTCTTTATGATGGTCGATACTTAATCTATCTCTTACTGTTACATCCCCGGGCAACGCCGGGCTCTACTGCTAGTTTTATATAAAACTACTTTCAGGATACATGTATAAGCTGTGTTATGAAATATAAAGGGATATTGTATTTATACTTGGGTCCATTCCCAAGCTGCTCCATTTTATAGATGCAATATAAAAATTAAATAACCTGTATTCCAAAATCTGAAAAAAGTCTGAAAACCAAAGCACTTCTTCATCACCCACAAGGCTATGTAATCCTATTTTATGTGCTAAATATAGTGTATCTAGTGTATCGTATTTTTTTTTTTTTTTTTTCAGGGTCACAGAATTTTATTTGTGGCACAACTGCCACAGTCTGTCTACTAAAAAACAGTGTGGAACTGGTTATCGGCCATGTTGGTGATAGTTGTGCTATATTGTGCCGTCAGGGAAAAGCTGAACGTCTCACTTTAGATCACGATCCAGAGGTAGATGAAGAGGCTTCCCGCATTAAAAAATATGGAGGCTTTATTTCTATGAACAGTTTGGGTCGTTCCAATGTTAATGGACGTCTAGCAATGACTCGAAGTATTGGAGATTTTGAATTAAAGAAATATGGAGTCACGGCTCAACCTGATCTCTACAGTATTGAAGTAAGTAATTTTTTTTCTTCCTATACTAAATGTTCACCCAATAGAAGGTCCAAAAGCCACTCAAGGTAGAAGGTTACTAAATGTGGTTGTTGTATGGATGTAGGAGAGGGAAGGAGGAAGTAAGTGCAAGTTATGATTGTTCAGGTGTCTATTATGAAGATTTTTAATGCTAATCCTCTCAAGGATTGAACTCTTCCTCTTTGGCTAATAAATATTGTTGAATTACTGCCTTACCTGCTAATTAAAAATGACCCCATCTTTTTCAAAAAAAGCTTCTAATAATATGTTCAGAAGGGTGAAAAATTAGTTTGCTTCTTCATTCTATGCTGGGCAGTTTCAAAGCTTAAACATCTCAGGTAGCAGAGAATAGTTTTGTAAAATAAAAAATGGCCACCAATAATAAAACCAGAGCTTGTCTCAGAAAAATACAAGAAAAAGCCTATTGTTGGTTTCTCTTTAGAAAAATGCTTTATTGAAATGGTGTCTAAGGACATTAAACGGATTAAAGGAATTGAAATTCTTCATTTAATAGATCATTTTACCATAGTGTAGCATCTAAAATAAAGTCAAAAAAAAAGTTTAGAAATTATTGATGTTTTATTTCGGTTTTGGATTGCAGTTTATCCTTCTAATAAACAAACATTGTGGAACAGTGAATGGTTTTAAGTCTTCATTGTGTGTAATATTAAAAAATATTCTATTTCAGTCAGTCAAAAACTACAGGCTAAAAACTCCTGTACTCTATGACATAGAAACCATGGACACACAACAAATTATCTAATCTATCTATACATGAACGGTTGCAACCAGAAAAATCGCTACTATCGATCACAAGCATGGGTATCAATAGTTGAGGTCCCACACAAGTTCTAGCCCTGTCAGTTGGGCCTGTAGAATACGCCGACTGCACCTCTCCAGAGGGGTAAGACCCCCCCACCACCACCACCACCACCAATGGGGTGTCCTGGGTATGATGATAAACTACATCCGTGTCCAGGGTAAGGCGATAAACTACGTCTAACAGCAAGGCCTCTGATCACGAGGCTTTGAGGAGCGTGGAACCACCTCTTAATTGCTAGTGTTCCCAGGTTCGCCCTGACCTGGGGTGGTAGCACCTGCTAGGATGCCAGCTATCGGCAAATAGTTAACCCCGAAACTGAGGTAAAAGGCATTATAAAAGTGTAAAAATAGGTTTTAATCCCAGAAATACTTTGTAAAAAATTATTACCAGAATTAAATTTTTGAAGAAAAAAAAATATTACCAGCAATTTTTTTTTTTTTGAAAAAATAATATTACCAGCTATACATTTTTGAGGAAAAAAATATTAACAAAAATAGATTTTTGACAAAACAAAAATATTACTGCAAAAAAAAAAGTTGTCGGCATTAAATGACCCATTGAGGTTGATATGCCGTAAAACAAACCAAACCAAACCCACACAAGTTCATATAATGAATCACGTTTCTACTAATGTGAATAATAAAACATCTTGTTTTAACTTCTATAATTTAGCAATCCAAGAATGGTTTATGCAGCTAAATTCATTCTTTCTTACTTTTATTGGTATCACATTATTTCAGCTGATCCATTCTATTTTTTTTTCTTTTAATCATTTCCCTCCAAGCAAGGCAATGAAGGTACTAAGGCACAAAAGGTCACTGAATGTAAAAGAATAGGAATTAAGAAGACAAAAGATAACAATTGCCATGCACTTAAATTTTTGAACATCAATGTTGATTAGAAAGCAAGAAGCTGGAAGAGAGTTCCACAAGCGAGAAATTACGGTTACATCTTGCCATTTCAATTGTAAATTGATGAGACCTAGTTGCCAGTTTAGTATTACACTTAAATTTGTAAAGTTGAGGTCCCAAACAAGAAAGCTCATCAGGACAAATACCATGTAAGTATTTATAGAAAAGGCAGAGGGAAGCTACATTATAGTGATGGGAAAGTGACTGGCTCCCCTGATGATCTGATGTGATATTGAGTGCAAATTATATTCTGGCCTGATCTGGGGCAAGGCACACTCACTACAATCTTTATAAAGTTTGGTTCTAGAGATTATTGGTGGCTCTGCAAGAGTGTGGTGAACAACAGCAAATCCTCAATACCTCCTCTATTCAATCAATTTGGAAGTTCTGACATATAGAGCAGATAAGATTGAATGCTTTGCTTGTAAATTCTTTTCCAATTCAATACTCAACTCCTTTGGAGTACCCATACCTGATTTCACCCCAATAGGACAGAGATTCTACTGAGCGATATACACATAACCCCATCACTGGTTTCAAACATCATTTCTAAATTAGATTCCCATAAGGCATGGGTATGACAATAAACTGCATCCACGTCCTGGGTAAGATGATAAACTACATCCAACAGCAAGGCCTCTGATCAGGAGATTTTGAGGAGTGTGGAACCACCTCTTAATTGCTGGTGTTCCCAGGTCTGCCCTGACCTGAGGTGGTAGCACCTGTTAGGGTCCCAGCTATGGGCAAATAGTTAACCACGAAACTGAGGTAAAAAGCATTATAAAAGTGTAAAAATAGGTTTTAATCCCAGAAATACTTTGTAAAAAATTATTACCAACAATATATTTTTGAAAAAAAAACTCTTACCAGCAATACATTTTTGAAAAATTAAAATAAAAAAAAAATTACCAACAATACATTTTTGAGGAAAAAATATTGCCAGAAATAGATTTTTGACAAAACAAAATATTACCAGGAAAAAAAAAGAAAAATTGTCGGCATTAAATAGCCTATTGAGGTTGATATGCCGTAAAACGCAACAAACCAAACCAAATTCCCATAAAGCAAGTGAAGGTGCCGGGATCCCAGTCATCATCTTAAAAAAATGTGACTCTGAGCTGGCTCTAGTCCTCTCTAAACTCTACAACTATTGATTTGCTGCTTCCTGTTTTCCAGCTTGTTGGAAGTCCTCCACTGTAGTTCTTGTTTTTAACAACTCTGGAGAACCTTCTGACTCCTTTAGTCTCATACCACTTTTTGGCAAAATATTCAAGGCTTTATTCAATTCTGAAGTGCTTAAGCATCTTGCTTCTCATGATCTACTCTCTGACAAACAATATGGCTTCCATTTTGCCAGGTCTACTGCTGATGTGCTTACAGCCATCACTGAATATGTATATCAAGCTCTTGATAATAACGATGAAGCTTGAGTTGTGGCTCTAAATATCTCAAAGGCATTTGACAGGGTTTGGTATGCTGGTCTTCAATGTAAGCTGTAGGACTATGGTATTACTGGACAGCTGTTTGATTTAATCCAATCATTTCTATCAAATCATAAAATGAAGGTCACTTTGAATGGGCTCACTTCCAGATCCTTTCACACAAATGCAGGGATCCCCCAAGATTCTATCTTGGGTCCTACGCTGTTTATAATCTTCATCAATGATCTTCTTGATGTCATCAATCCCCAAGTAAGCATTTGTGCTGATGGCATTACGATTTACTCCTCTCTCAATAGTAAATCCATCAGAGCCGATAAAGTTAACCTGGCCACTGCTCTCAAAAAGGATCTCCAAGCTGTGATTAACTGGAGCAGGAAATGGCTTGTAAATTTTAATACCTTCAAAACAAAACTGCTTTCATTCAACCACCATAGAGAAACTTTCCTGCCAGCCATCAGCATGGCTGATGTTAGACTCATGGAAAGTATCACACTGCAGCTTCTTGGCCTCACTTTTTCAACTGACTTGAAGTGGAACGACTGCATCGAATCAACAGTTGTATCTGCTGTAAGGAAAGTTTAGTCACTGTGTCATACCAGAATGTTTTTCTTGTCAATCTTGTAAATTTACAAATCTACCATTCAGCCATGCATTGAATACTGTTGCCATATTTGGTCTGGTGCTCCTGCTACTCATCTCAAGGTTCTTGACAAAATCCAAAGAAGGAACTGCAGTGTAATTGATCCTGACTTGGTATTTCAACTTCAGTCACTTTCTCACTGAGCTGACATGGTTTCCCTCTGTCTTTTCTACAAATATTTTCATGGCTATTGCTATTTTTTTTTCCTGGTGTCCAGACTACGTGAGTTTAAGCATGCTACTAGATTGGCATCTAGGTCCTTTTACTGTTGAATTAGTTAAATGTAACCACTACTTCTACTCCAACAGTTTCTTTTCTCACACTCCCCACCTGTGGAACTCCCTTTCATTTACTTACTTCCCTGTTAAATACAATCTTCAAAAATTTAAATGCAATGTCAATCGCCATCTTCTGTCGTCTTGAGCCCTGTTCAGCTTTTATCCTTTCCTCAGTTTCCCTTATACCCAGTCTTTTCACCCACCTTCAGTCTCTGTAACCACCCGTGTACTAGTGGCATTCCCACCTTTCTTGGGGTGGAATGATTAAAAAAAAAATACAACAAATTAATACCGTAAAGAGAACCCTTTTTCTAAATTAATAATTATTTTATTTACTTTTTTTTCTCCAAATTAATTTTTTTTTTCTTCTTGAAATTTAATTTTTTGGGGCTTTTCTAAATTCTTATTTGTTTTTGTTTACTTTTTCTGAATTAAATGTTTTTTTTGCAAGGGTTCTAAATGTAATTTGTTTTACTTTTCAAAATGTAAGTAAAAAAAAAAAATGTTCTTTTTTTTTTCCCCCAGATTCGACATTCTAAAGATGCTTTTCTAGTGCTGGCATCGGATGGACTCACATTTGTTCTTGCAGATCAAGAAATCATTGATGCTGTGAGTAAGTGTGACATCCCCAAAGAGGCTGCCCATCTGCTGACAGACCAGGCAATGCAGTTTGGTTCTGAAGATAACACCACTGCCCTCATCATACCATTTGGAGCCTGGGGTAAATACCAGGCTGCGGACACATCTAATCAAAATAGTTTTGGCCGACAACTCCTTGGAGTTCGTTATTGTTGACCTCTAGGACTTTAAATCACCCCACTCCCCTACACACTTTTTTCTTTTCCTTTTTTTTTTTTTTTTTGCTATGGTAAAATTTTTCTGCTTTTCTTGACAAATTTTTTCATAGCATTTTCACTCTAAACTTTAAAAAAAAAAAAAGAAAGAAAACTAAGTTATTTCTTTTACACCATAATTGCCAATACAAGACATTTTTGATTTCATTGTAGATTATGCAATAGAAATTTTTATGTGGTGTTCAAATTAACTGTGCTTCCTCTGCAGTGAAAACTCTATTTGGAAACTGGAGACCATTTCAGTATCTACAAGCTAATCGGAAGAACTAATCACCTTATGAAAGAAAACTTGTCTAAATTTTAATCTTATCAGTTGTTCTTTGAAACTGTGCCACGGAAATTCATATTAGAAAGGATAGTCGTCATTATTTCAGGTTTTATTTCACATATCAAGATAATTTTTATTTCTTTTTAAAATGTTCCTCTTAAAGAAATCCCACTTTTTATTTAGTCTTGAAATTCTCAATTGTTTACATTCTCAATAATCTATTTTTAACCGAATTCCTTGCCAGGCGCAAGTTGATATTTTTTTATATTATTTTGTACATCTTTTTTTGGTTGTATTTTTCTTTGCTATAAGTTTATGTAGGTTTTTTGGCTTGATTTTCTTCCATGCCAAATCTTGCTGATGTCATTTGAACAGTGACTTTCTTCAGCAAGATGATTCAGCGGCTGACTTCAAAAAGGGCCCCTCTCCAAATGGGACTTTCAAAACATCGTTTTTTAGTTTAAGAAACTGATTACTTCCAATTTTACCATTGTTACAGAGTGGTTGTGAATGCTGCTGTACTTTCGTGATCACACGTCAATTTACAATAAAATTAAATCAAAGAAAAAAAAAAACCTGTTTAATTTCTGTCTGAATTCCTGGGATGAGGAGTTATCATTATTTACACCATTAATTTTCAAACTATTGTCCTCATTTTTGTTATTGTTATCACATTTTGGCTGTTGTGCTCTCTGGCCTTCCTCAAGTGTATATTGATCTGGTCAACCTACAAGGAATTCTGAACTGAACTCTTTATATAATCTACAGGAGACAATGCCTTGTAGATTAAAGTGTTGGTTTGTGAATTTTGTGACGTAGCGGTTGCGAGTTCAGTCCCTGACTTGTGCAGTGTGTACTTGCAGTTGGTGAAAACAGCGAACAATAAAAGAACAGTACTAAATAAAAAAAAAAAAAGAACTAGTTGATATCCCTAGGCATGAGCAGTGAAATGTGAAGAGTCTACCTCCGTAGATTAAATAAACGGTGCAATTAGAATTCCCTGTAGGTTACCCGGATCAATATACACCTGAGGAAGGCCAGAAGGCACAATGGCCAAAACATTGTCATAACAACAAAAAAGATGAGGACAATAGTCTGAATATAAATAGTGTAAATAGAAAACCTGTTTGTTAACCAGATTTGTTGTTGCTGTCAAATATAAAATTAATATACTAATAATGATAATTTTTATCTTGTAAGGATTCGGATTTCAACAGTATTCTGTGTCTCCATTTGATATAAAATGTAACTGTAGAAAAATAACAAAATTGCAATCTGAGTCGCCATGAATCAAAGACATTGCAAGACTAACAGTTGTGAATCTGAGATGTAGTTGCAAATCTGTGTAGTGCTCTCTATACCATCAGCCCCTTTTGACCCACCACCCAACACTAAGAAGTCATCTGTCATAATACCTGTATCCACAGCTGCTGGTCAGCTATATTTTGATGACTAAGCATCACTATTCTCACGTAAATTAGCACAACTGTCATGCAAATTTGGCCATGATACCATCTATATTGGGAGACTGCCTTCCTAAAAAAAAAAAGCCAATTATTCAGAACACAATTTTTAAACCCAGACACTCTCTCAGGTTTATGGTCATATTACATTGGAATACCGGTTCTCATATGATCATTGAAGTTAAGCAACATCAGTACCGAGATGGGTGACCACTTAGGGATGCCAGGTGCTTAAATATGTGACTGGTGTAATGGATAATGGCTTGGAATTGGAGAGCTGAGTTCTAATTCCAATCAGGTTCATTATATTCACATACATGCAAATACTCTTAGGAAAAGTTTGAATCCACCTGTTCTCCCTCCCTGCTATGGGTTAAATAGTAGGACTTGTATCAGTAAACCATTATCTCCAAAAAATTATTACAGTCTAAAAGTATTTTCTGACTTTAAATAACCTGCAAGAGGTTGATAAACTGTAAAAGACAAATCAATCAATCAGACACACCTTTTTTTTTTCTTTTGATCTTTTAAGTTGATCTCATTCTCTTCTACAGTAACTTAAGCTCATTTATTACTAAGGGATTTTTCAATAATCCCTTGATATTTTGACAAGCAAGGCAATAAAGCCACTAAAATGGAAGAGGTTACAGAGTGTTAGAAAATATGAGATAAAGAAAGCATTATTAAAGAGAGAGAACAATAAAAAAACAAAATTAAGGAAATGGAAGTTAACGATTGACATTGCATTTAAATTTTTGAAGATTAAACTTTACTGGAAAGCAAGACACCAGAAGAGAGTTCCACAAGTGAGAAGTGTGATAGAAGAAACTGTTAGTTTACAGTTACATTTAGCCATTTCAACTGTAAAATAATTCAAGACCTTGCCACCAATCTAGTACTGCCATTAAATTTGTAAAGTCTTGGTGTAATAGAGAAAAGTAATATTTTAAGAATACAAAAATGTGGTACAAGGCCAAGGGGAGATAGGGGAAGGCTGGTCTTCAGTCTGTCTTGTGTTAAACTTAGCTAGCCACGATTACTGATCCAAACATACCACAATATTCCTTACACTAAGACAACACATTCTTACTTACCATTCTTTCTTACAGCACCATAATACCTCAAAGTCTATGAAGTCCTAACTAGTTCCCAAATGTACAATAGAGGAAAGTTCATCAGAACAATTACCATACAAGTATTTATAGAAAAGACACAGGGAAGCTACATTATGGTGGTGGAAAAGTGACTGAAGCCAAGATGCCAGGTCAGAAGCAATAACATTACTGATTCATCTTTGGATTTTATCAAGAATCTCTAAATATATAGCAGGAGCACCAGACCAGATGTAGCAGTAATATTCAAAGTAGGGACAAATAGTAAACTTTTCCTTTTAATATAAATGTGAGGGGCTCTTCTACAAAATGAGTTCTTTAGTTGAAAATGTCAATGTGGCACTTTCATGTCTGAAAGCTAGGAAGATTTTCATTACGTTATTTTATTTAGAAATGATTAATTTCTGCTTCTGAATGTGTATGTTTTGTCCATGATATTGAAGGACATTACTCATGACAATCACGGAAGTAAAGAACAGGTTTATACTTCTGAGATGAGGTATGGACAGATGTTGAAGAATTAGTACAGACCTGATATGCCAAAGAACAGGTTCTACACATTGATCAACAGTTACCAGTGAAAGACTTTATTCTTCAGTTTAGATAACAATTTCACTTAAATATGTCTCCCTACTTTATCCCACGCACATTGTAGCAAACCAACCTCATTCTCTTCGTATTTCATTGGTGAGATGTGAGACCCACTCAAGCAGCTTCTTCCTATGAGCTGCTGCTCTATGGAACTGATTTTCAAGAGGATGCTTCCCTGATCACTACAATCCTAAACTATTCAAGTCTAAGGTTAATCATTATCGGCTTCATATATCTGTATAAACTGTGCTTCATACCCTGTAACTCTCTACTCAACTGGCTCCCGAGCCTTGTACAGGGAGAACAATTTAAAAAACAAAAATGTTCAGTTGTGGGTTTTATAAGGTGGAATTTTAAAAGAAAAAACAAAAAAGCTACAAAATGTATCTTTGTGTGTGTTTGTGTAAAATAAATAAAAAAACGGCAACAAACAAAAAACTTTATCTGCAACTCTGGCCTTTTTCACCCACTCAAAAAAAAAAAAAAATTCTGCCCTGATGACAGGGCTTAAAGAAAATGATGGCATCACTTGTAGCATTCTAAAACCCCATCTCCCCACAAAAAAAAGGTGCAACAATCCAGCTAGATATTTTTAATCTCGGATATAATCCAACTAATGTCAACCTTTTGACTAATGCAAATCTGACACAAAATGAAAACCTGGTCGTGTCTACATTTTTGATGATTCTTTTTTTTTGTTTTTTTTTGTTTTGTCCTGTGAGACTTAGAGACATTAAATCACCCATCAAGGTTGAAATGTTATTAAACCCAACCAACCCTAACCAAAAAATATCTCCTGGGTCTTAAATACTAGCTTGAGCTATCTGATAGAGTTAGCGTTTATCCAGATACTGGAGATACTTATACCAAGCTAACATACTGTATTAAATCTAGGGCGAAGCAGCCATGCCATGCCTGGCCAAATTACTGATTTCTTCAGCCACTGGTCTCCCAAATTTCTAGGCAACGACTTCTTTCAGACTGAAGAGATATGAAAGCAGTTTGTTTAACTTTCAGAGTTCTTTATTCAATTATTTTCAATTTAAGAAGATTAAAAAACATTAGGTATTTATGCTGATGACACAACTATCTACTCCTTTCTTAATAGTAAATGTGATAGATATGACAAAGTAAAGCTGGCAGCTGCCCTTGAAAATGATCTTCAATCAGTTGTTTACTTGGGGTATGGAATGCCTTGTAAATTTTAACATCTCCAAATCAAAAATAACAAAAAATCCCCGTTAATTTTGAAAGAGGCGACATTATTTCAAAGGACAACAAGAATTACCTCCCTTGGTTTATTCGATTTTCATGTATAATTTTAGGTCAAAACTTAGACAAAAATGTTTTTTATCGTTTTTTTTTTTTTTTATAAGACTTCTGAAAAATATGTAGTGGATCTTTACAAGGTGAAAATGAAACCCAAACTAATTAATATATTTTAGTAATACAGAAGAAATTTCCCAGATTTATAAATAGTTTATAAGTTTAGAAAAAATTACTTCATAGACTCCTTTAACTCTCCATTACTATGATTGCAGTGCAATATTGTCACAGCATTAGTACTATGGAGCTTGTCAAGCACCCTTTTCAAAATATTATAGATATATCATTTACTTCTTAATTTTCTTATTATTTATTGTATTGAATGTTGCTTCTGATTTTTAATGGATAAATAAAAAAAAAATGGTTTTTATTTTCAAAAATCAAAAGAAGAAGCCGAAATTAAAAAATGGATTTGTAATTATTAAATATGCTGAAATAAATTTAATTTTATTTTCAATATGGTCTTTTAAAACGGTTTTTAATCAATCTGATTCCTCCACTATTTTGTCACATTCCAAGGAATGAACAAGAATATTACTGTGATCTTTGCATAGGTTTTTACAGGCAGGCTTTACCTTATAGTCTTGTTCTTGTAATTCACACAAATATTTATGGCTAAAAACCAAAGACTCCTTGTAGTTACTTGACAGAGGTATTCAGAAAGCTATTTAACTAATTGTGATTTGACTTTCCACTTCCAATTAAGGAAAAAAACATTTTCATTTTCAAAATCCCCTCTCTACTAATCAAGGGGGGTTAATACCAGATGAGAATTGGGAATCACAAGAACTTCTTTATTTTTTTTTTTTATCATAACATTTCAGCCATTATAGTCATTGCACTTTTTTTTACCAAAGGATGTTCAAAGCTAAATATTAAAAAACAATACACTAATAATGTTGAATACTCTTGGTGAATAATATAACCACACCTCACGTAACAACCAACTTGTTAAACAAGTTGGTCACTAAGTGAGAAGTAATACCTAACAGCTATTTCAAGTATGCTATGTGTGTAATGTGTTTGTGCCAAACAGCTTTGGATAGCTTTAACGTCACTTTTGTGCTATTTGTAACATTTCTGATTTATTTCTAAACTAGCTTAAAAGCCGCCCTATTGGACAGCATTTAAGTTAGTTCCTGCAGAGAGCTCTTGATTGGGCCTCCATCACAATAGGTAGAAGGGAGTAGATACAATAAGCATCAATATATTACAGAAGAACTCAAATTTGATTGCTGCATTTAAGTTTTGCATTAATACTTAAGCTTACCTTTTAAAAGTTTAACAATAATTCATCTGCCACCACTTAATTTAAAGACAATTTGATGTATGTAGGTCCTTACTTTTCATACAAACAATTATTTTTATTTCATGGGTGACTTTTGCTGGATTTTGTGATTAATTTTGATTATTCCCAAATTTATTTCCAAGTTTTAAAAATTTTTATCATACAAAAAAATTTGCTGCAAAAAACCGTTTAAAAAAAAAAAAAAATTGCCAAAAACAATAGCAGTAATGAAAAGTTGGGAATCTAAAATTTCAGGATTGTGGGTCCGGATCTGGCCCAGAATGTTTTTAATTTGCTCATGGAATTAGTCTGATTCCAAAGTGGTATAATGTTGGGCTACGGCCACTGGCAGTAAAATTGAAAACACAGACAATTTTATTTTGAAATGCTGTAATTTAAGAACAGTGATTTTTTTTTTTTTTTCATTTGAACATGAGTTATTGAAAATTAGAGAGTTGTGTCCCTTTAATTGTTTTTATCAGTAGAATCCAAGATGGTGGAATCTGAGAACAATCACAGTAATGAAAACTTGGGAATACAAAATTTCAGGATTGCAGGTTCGGATCCAGCACAGAATGATTTTAATTTGCTCACAGAGTCAGCCTGATTCCAAAATAGTTGGCCACAGCTTCTAGGAGTAAAGTTGAAAAAGTGTGACACCCTGACATTCACATTTATTATATAGATGTTTATACTAAAGATTATTGTCCTGAATAGTGAATGTAATCAACAGAATCAAAAATTGACATTATATTTGATTTACATACTGTAAATATATTACTAGAAAATTTTGATTTATTTTTCACTATTTATTTTGATTCATTTTGAAAAAAAAATACAATCAGCAAATAATGTAAAAATATTCAAATCAATACTAGACTGACTGGTTGGCTTTAAAAAAAACTGTTTTGAGATTTATAGCTATAAAAATATTATAGCTTATAAATCTGGAGGAGTGAAGTCATTAAACAGGTAAGTCATTAAGTGAGGTGTGGCTGTATTCCTTCTCTGTTGTCTTTCTATTCATCTCTGCTGACCAACTTTTATATTTTTGAGATAAGGTATTGTAATTATTTACATTGTTTGGTCTGTTGTCCTCATCTTTATTGCCATATTCACAATGTTTTGGCCATTGTACACTATAGATTTTTTCAGGTGATTAGAATTTTGAACAGAACACTTTATTTCACCCACTGGGGTTGATTGTTCTAATTCCATTTGCCATGCCCCTTCCAGATGTCTCAGTTATTTCCCTTTAACTTGACTTTCTAAGTTTTTGTTCACCTCTGCTGTAGCCAGGTATCAAACTCACAACTCTTGGGGTCAAGTCACTGGATTCACCCAATGCTTTTATCTACTCGGCCATGATGTTCTTGTGGCTATGTTTTTGCTATGTTTCTATATAGTTGTTTAGTTTGATGCTATTTACAAGTTTAAGTGTATGTTTGATCCAAATATAATGTTAACATATCCTTAGATAATCTTGTGCCAGACCATGAAGGTATTATTTTTTTATTTTTTTTAAAGGAGTTTAAGAATTTTGAAAATGTGATATTCAGATAGAGAGGTGGGGGGGGGGGGTATTAACAAATTAGTGATAAGTAAACTTGTATACTAAATCACTGTTATAAGGAGTTTGATTCTCACCCTCATGAAGCTAAAATGTGACCACCTATGGCACAATCATTAACAAACACATCTCCCAAACTAGTTCATTATTGTAAAGAGCTCCATCCTCAATGCTCTATTACAAATATATTTACCCAGCCTTCCCACTAAGGTTGGATGGGCACAAGGTCGTTTAACATGGGTAGCGCCATATGTATATGTATGCATATGGGCGAAGGACAAAAATTTTTTTTGCCCAGCTACCATGACCAATGTCACACTGGCATCAGTATTACACTGACCCCACATCTCTTACTGCAATAGGGAAGGTGCTGCCACAGAGTTGTAATCTCCAGTGCTGAGCAACTTCTCCCATCTAAAATGAGGAGAAAAATGGTTCCATTTACAGAACTGGAGCAATAACCATGCCTATTACAGGCCGTTTTCCAACAAAAGATTGTTTTTCTTATGCTAAAAATACGTTTTGAGTTTTCAACATTTATTTATGCGTCACGTTATATGTGCGTTTCAATGGCCTGGCACCTAAATGAGTGATTGGGAATACCAGGTGCTGTAAATTAGGATGTGCAGATGGTGCAATGGATAACAGCTCAGAATTGGAAATTGGAGAGCTGAGTTCTAGTTCCAGTCAAGTCATTATATTCACATACACGCAAATACCTTTGGGAAAGGCATGAATCCACCTCTTCTCCCTCTAGCTATGGGGTAATTAGCACAACTTGTATCATTAAATCATTATTATCTTCAAAAATTTCTTACAATCTAAAAATATTTTCTGGCTTTAAATAACCTGCAAAAGCATTATAAGCTGTAAAAAAAAACAATAAAAAAATGTTATTGATATATTTAATTTTAAATTTGTTCGCAAATTGAATGAAATTTTATTAATGCTGAGTTGTTTATTTTTTTATGTTTAATTCTAGTATTTGTAGTTATTTTTTTACAGTTTATGAATTTTTTGTATTATCTATAATCTTTTGACAGATTTTATATTGGCTGGTGATGTGTGATTTAACAGAGCTTCTAACAGATAAATGGCAAGTTAGTCTATGAGAAAATGAAGTAATTGTGTAATCAGTGTACCATTTATTTGAATTTTCATTATTATTAGAGAAACCTTTCCACATGGACAAGAAAATACATAAGCAATATTAATTGTTTATGTTGTTGGGTTATTACTAAAAATAATATTAGTTTTACTTTCTTATAATATTTAATGTTCTAATTATTTTTGTCCATATGTGATATTTATCTGTTTTCTTAGAATTTTTTTCAAAAACTGCTTCATCTGGCAGGCAAACCAATTGAGGTTGGTTGAAGAGTCCAAACATTTTATAATTTGGTGTCTGTCAGTGTTATTGCTTGCGAAAACTGATTCCCGGTTGAGTGGGCTGATGAGATCTACAGATGCAATGGTGCCTGCAAGTATTTTGGTGTGTGTCAGAGCATGGACATGACATGTAGAAGTCCTGATCATCTGCAGCCTGGAAGCCTGCAGGTGTAACAATTCATTGTGACACTGACTAAAGATAAAGTTCTCTCAGGATTACCTCACTGTAACAGTCGGATAAATCCAGTGAAAGGGCACATTTTTCTTGTCTTACACTCCTTTCTATTTTTGCATATTTCCTGAATTCATTTTCTATCCATATACAGACGCTTTGCTCCAAGTATAAATTCTAGATTATTCTAATATCTTTCTCAAATTTATCAAGCTTACCTAAGTAAGCTTGATAAATTTGAGAAAGATATTAGTTGAAACAGTTCTTTGTGACATACTTTATCAGACACTTTTGCATAATGTACTTACTAATATTTTGTTATGCTTATTGGTGTTATGTTACCGCAACAACGGAATATCTCGTTACTAAAGAAATGAGACATTGTATAACAATAAATTTGTACTCAAACCTTCTTATATATTGGGTGTATTTGAGCTTTAATTTATACAAAATTGATTAACATTATTTGCATTTAGGCTAATATCATCACCTTTTTGTTATATCACAACGTTTCAGGTATTGTGCCCACAGCCATCTTCAGGTGTCTCACAATCCGGGTAACTTGCAGTGAATCCTTTATTTGTTTTATCTATGGGGGTAGATTGGCGGTAGGAAGTATTACGGGAACAATCTACCCACCCCCATAAAGGGTTCAATTCGAAATTTACTGCAGGTTACTCACTGATACCAGAAAAATGTCGGAGGACGAAACTGCCGAAACGTTGTGATGATAAAAACAAAGATGAGGACATTAGTCTGTAAATAAATCTTTATCCCAAAAATTCAGACTGAAATTTTTGTTAAAGTTTTTTTTTAATATTTATCCTAAACTTCGGGCCGTTCTCCTGGTTTCCGAGGATAATTTGAAAATAAATGATCAAATGTCTGAATTCTTTTGGTTTTCATAAGCCTTCAATAACCAAATATAAATACACTCAAATTTAGTCTTTTACTAAAAGAACAAGTCATAAAGAAGAAAATATGACGATTGCAAACATAATTTTCTCAAAGACGGGACGTGGCGAGTCTTTCACTTCTCCATCGCTATTTTCATAGAAAGTGTTCAGACGAAGTACATTCCTTGGTTCCGACAGGTTAAACCTTCACGTCTAGGACCCGCCAAGTCACTCACATTGTAGCAAAGCACCGACATTCCCTCTGTATTCAATCGGTGAGAAGTTCCACTCGAACAGCTTCTTCTTGCGAACCATTGCTCTGTGGAACAGACTCCCAAGAGGACGTTTTCCCGATCATTACAATCTTATTCTTAACCTGTTCATGTCTAGAGTTTACCGTTATCTTCCTCTTTTATCCGTGTATACCGCCCCTTAACGTAACCCTCGACCTGGAGTGGTCATCTGTGTATTGTACAGGGTGAACCTTTTGTAAAAAAAAAAAAAAAAATTACTAACCAAGCCATTAAAAATGTACTTAAAGAATTAAGTAAAAACAATATTACTATTCAACTTGTTGACAAAAGTAACTCCTAAATAATAACGATTAAAAATCAAAATTTCCAACCCTCTTAAAAGTCAAAACAATTTTTTAAAAAATACCAAGAAACACCATTATATAAAAAAAAGAAACATTAATAAACTTCAATATCATTTCTAAAAACGCAGAAATAATATCCATGAAAACCGAAAAATCAACAGAAAATAGAAACCACAAAATATCTACAAAAAAATAAACCCCGCAAACCAGGAACCCAACTACAACAATAAATCATACAAAATTTTTCCACCTATCCCTGTCAATACAGAATAAACCCCACATAAAATGTCATCCAAACTTTAAAAAAAAAAACAAAACAAAAAAAAACAAACAATGCACCAAATAATGCCGTATTGGCATTATGGAACGCTGAAAATTATTCATCAACGTACCTATCAGTAGATACTTTTCTTAATCATTTCACCCCAAGCAAGGTAATAAAGACGCCAAGGAAGGCGGGCGTTACTGAGTGTTAGAGAGTATGTGAAAAAAAGGAAAAATACTATTAGAAAGAGAGAGAATAATAAAAGAACAAGAATTAAGAAGACAGAAGAAAATGATTGGCATTGCATTTAAAGTTTTGAAGATCAAAGTTGCCTGGGAAGTTAGAAGCCGGAAGATAGTTCCACAAGCAAAAAGTGCGATAGAAGAAACTGTTAGCATAGAACTTACGGTTATATATAGCCATTTCAACTGTAAAATGATGAGACCTTCTCACCAATCTCGTACTATGCTTAAATCCATAAAGTCTAGGTACCATAAAGGAAAGTTCGGTGAGTGAAGGCGAGATGCCAAGTCAAGACCAATAACATTGCAAATTCTTCTTTGGACTTTATCTAGAAACTTTAAATGAGAACCAGTCTGGATGTTCAATGCAATGGACGAACGGAATACTTATAAATTTGTAAGATATATTCTGGAGAGAAAAATGGCTAGCATAATATAGTAAACCTTCTTTCCTAGCAGCTGACCTAACAATTGATTCAATTATAATATTTCCACTTTCCACTTATTAAAAAAAAAGTCTATAAACAGCCATTACTTTCATCTCTAAAAATTATGACCAACAATTCTAAAAAAAAGATTACTATTTGTCTGCATCACACAAGTTCCTTTTTACAACTTATAGAAACATCGTCAACTTGCTTGTATATGAGTTTTCTGTTTTCACTTCACCTATCGGTCCAGAATTTTTACGTGTTTACATTAGAAGACGAAATTACTTTTGTTAAAAAAAATATTTAATAAAAAAACACTAAACAACAATCCAATCTACACCCGCTACTTTGATGATATAGCTAAAAACACGGATAAAGTTAAAAATCGAAAATAACACCATCCTTAATTTTACATATGGATTAGGGGTTAAGTCCATTGGGAACAACGCCTCGCCCAGTAAGAGTAGACCTACCTAACAGGTGTCACCTGACCGAGAAAAACTACTGTACGTAAAACCAATTTAATGAGGTGAAGGGGGGGGGGGTCAAGCTTCTGGGGACTATACCCCCTCAACCTTCAAGGAGGGACATGAGCAACAGGTGTCACCGGAGTGTCGTCTAACGACTAAAAATAGTTCTAGGGATACGGAATATCAGAACATTACATCAATATGGCGAGCTAGAAAATATAAAATGAATGAATAGGTTATCAATATTCTCGTAAAATCTAGGTGGATGAAAAATGGGGATTTCATTAGCACAGGGTCATATATGCAGGCGGAGGGAAAATGAAAGAAGAGTAGGACTCAGAGCCGGTGCAAGGGTCTTATGCCACCCCAATCAATGATACCCCCCCAATCTATCTGATACAGCCACATCCACTCTATTAGATTTCAATTTTCATAAGATATATCATATAAAATCCTTGTCCCCATATTTATTACAACGTTTCGGCCGTTGTACGCTCCGGCCTTCTTCAGGTGGTTGGAATTGAACTGAACCCTTTATTTCGCTTACTGGGCTATATTGTTCTAGTTCCACGCGCCATGTTTAATGGATGTCAGTTATCTCCTGTTAATTTCCCTCTGAAAGTCCTCCACTGCCCTAATTGAACTCACACTCTTTGGGTCCTGTCACTTGATCTAACCAACGCCTTTATCCACTGTGCCATGTGTCCTTGAGGACATCTGTGTATGAAAAAAAATGCAATGATAACAGCAAAAAATTGCAATATGAACACTGGTAAAAATGGTTGCTGAGACATTAGGTTTATAATACCCAGAAATTCATACAGAGGGAAATTAACAGGAGATAACTGACATCCATTAAACATGGCACGTGGAATAGAACAGTCTCCCCCAGTAAGCGAAAAAAAGGGTTCAGTTCGACATTCGGAGCGTACAACGGCCGAAGCGATGTAATAAATATAATGTAAATAGTGCACCAGATCCTTCCTGAGCACTCTTGTTGATCCCAGCAGTTGTTGGCCTCTTCCACAAATCTCTAGTCCTGACTGTTTGCGTTTAGGACAGTTTCCCTTGTGCCAGATATTATGTTAATAACACCATCCTGTTTCAACAGCTTCTACTCTCACATAAGGATCTGGTATCATTTCAGCTCGAGGTCTGCTGGAAAAAGCTATGTCCACAATCGAGTAGGCTTTTTTTCATTGTTGTTATTGTTTTTATTGATTCGTCGTTTACGGTTTATCAACCCTTTTCAGGTTATTTAAAGCCAGAAAATATTTTTAGATTATAAGAAATTTTTTTTTCATTTTTGGAGAAAATGGTTTTAGTGATACAAATCTTACTAATTAAC
Organism: Acanthosepion pharaonis; assembly: GCA_903632075.3. Taxonomy (NCBI): domain Eukaryota; kingdom Metazoa; phylum Mollusca; class Cephalopoda; order Sepiida; family Sepiidae; genus Acanthosepion; species Acanthosepion pharaonis. Next base: position 586,960 of record CAHIKZ030005338.1, read on the forward strand.
CCATAGCTAGGGGAAGAATAGATGAATTCATACATTTCCCAAAAGTATTTGTGCGTAAGTGAATATAGCGTACCCAACGGAAATAGGAACTCGGCTTTCTGATTAACAATTCTGAGCCATTATCCATTACACAACCCGCGTATCCAAATTTGCAGCACCTGATATTCCCAAGCAGGCATCCATCTACGTACTGACCAGATTTGACGTTGCTTAACTTAAGTGAACGTACAGGAACCGGTGTTTCAATGTAAGCCTTGGTCCTTTTTGTGATGTCAACGAACACTCGTTGCCACTTTTGTAATGCCAAGAAATACTTGTTGTCACTTTTGTAATGCTCGTTGTAGTAGAGACTTTGTAATTGCAGATACAACTATAGTAATGCCGTTGAACAATACTTGTGCCAGATGCCTTCGAATAACACTCTCACTAATTGTACTTGCTCGATAATACTCACTCGAATAATAATCCGTATAGTGATCTGAATAGAGAAATAGTATAGTAAATAGAGTAGAGAATAGCGGTCCGTATAGTAATAGACAATAGAATAGAAATGGCGATCCGTTAATAGACAATAAAATAGAAATAGTGATCCGAATAGTAATAGAGGATAGAATAGAAATGGTGATCCGAATAGTAATAGAGGATAGAATAGAAATGGCGATCCGTATAGTAATAGAGGATAGTGTTGGGGACGTGCAGAATTTATTAATTATGCTTGAAAGAATCAGAAGGAATTTGTGTAGGTTGCGTGACTTTCTGCATCCACAACAAATAAATAAACGAAATTTAAAATACGATTAAGAACGAGACATATTCAATTAGAAATTAATACAACATTTATATACAATTCAAAGCAATATACAAACAGGATAATTGATATATGTTATGTTGGCGAAATGTGTATGAGGTTTTTTGATTTCAGAATGTCTCTCTTTGTAATTGTTCGTTCATTTACAGTCTTTTTAAGTTTGTGTTAATAGTAATAATTGTCGATATTAAGTGTCTTTTTTAGAAGGAGTTTTTAAGAGTGATCTACCTTTAACTGTAATGTAATGTTTTTCTGAGGTCGTTCGTACGTTAATGTTTACTTAATAGGTAGCGAATATGATTCACTTTAGATAAGCAATGTTGAGAATTGATATCCACAGAGTTGATTAAGTTTCGATCGGGAATGAGTCAGCGATGATGTATCTTTGCGCGGTTAAATCGTAATTTAGAGTGACGTGGAGTATTTTGGCAAGTTCTCTGTGGGTGTTTCTTACTGACTGCCTGGGGCGGTCAGCGTTTATTTTTATAAGGCCTGAAAGTCCGAAGGTGGCTCACTTGAGTTTTGGCGCAATTTCGTTCTGCACGTGAACTTTCAGTGATGAACCAATGAGATTGTTTGTTTCGCTTAGTGCAGTTTTAATTGGTTGAAGTTTTCCGTACGTAGGCGTAAGATATAGACTGTTCTATTGCTAGGGTTGAAAGGTAAGGAAAATAGGACGAGTCTACAATAGAATAGAATAAAGAATAGAATAGAAATGGCGATCCGTATAGTAATAGAGGATAGAATAGAAATGGCGATCCGAATAGTAATAGAAGATAGAATAGAAATGGCGGTCCGTATAGTAATAGAGGATAGAACAGAAATGGTGATCCGAATAGTAATAGAGGATAGAATAGAAATGGTGGTCCGTGTAGTAATAGAGAATAGAATAGAAATGGCGATCCGAATAGTAATAGAGGATAGAATAGAAATGGCGGTCCGTATAGTAATAGAAGATAGAACAGAAATGGTGATTCGAATAATAATAGAGGATATAATAGAAATGGCGGTCCGTATAGTAATAGAGGATAGAACAGAAATGGTGATCCGAATAATAGAGGCTAGAATAGAAATGGCGGTCCGTATAGTAATAGAGAATAGAATAGAAATGGCGATCCGTATAGTAATAGAGGATAGAACAGAAATGGCGGTCCGTATAGTAATAGAGGATAGAATAGAAATGGCGGTCCGTATAGTAATAGAGGATAGAACAGAAATGGTGATCCGAATAATAGAGGCTAGAATAGAAATGGCGGTCCGTATAGTAATAGAGAATAGAATAGAAATGGCGATCCGTATAGTAATAGAGGATAGAATAGAAATGGCGGTCCGTATAGTAATAGAGGATAGAATAGAAATGGCGGTCCGTATAGTAATAGAGGATAGAACAGAAATGGTGATCCGGATAGTAATAGAGGATAGAATACAAATGAAGATCAATTAACCTGTGTTTGCTCACTGGCGATCTAAGTTCAAACTCAAGTTATCTTCCGCGATACTTTATTCCCACATATTTAGCATAGTGATGATATCCCTTCTTTGTGGACATGTTGAGCGGCTATCATGGCGTGTTATATTTCCTTCTTCAAAAATCCTCTTTACAAAGAAATCTTTGTTACTTAGCCTTGACTTCCTTCTCTCAGCGATGATTGAACACACTTTCAGTGGCCTATAAATTAGCTCCAAAGGCTAAGCACTTCAACCTCAATTACAGATATCAGATTCAGGAAACGTGATACAATGGAGATTTCCAGAAATCATTGTAAAAAAGAATTAAAAGGATTGGCACTTGTTCGCTCGTGTCACACATTCAAGTTCAAAAAATGTTAATTGCTTACAAAAAAAAAGAAAAAAGAAAAAGAATTACGTCATCTAATCGCTTCTCGACTTGTTAGGTGTATTTAATTATTTAACTCTAGTTCTAGCCATAAAACGGTTTCTACATAATTAATTTTTTACAAAAATAATTATGTTAATTGCAGCATAATTTCCGAAAAGGTCTGTAAAACAAAAACCCTATTATTTGATTTTTTTTTTTGTTTAGGTAGCCTCACAGCAATGCGAAACCTAAGGTTTAAAATAAATTAAAAAAAATAAAAACTCTTGAAGAAATTTACGTTTTAATTTCAAGATAATAATGGATTAAATTTAATATTTCCAATAAGCAAAATATTGCATTGCTGTATGTATTGTAAATTGACTGGAAAAAGGTTTTTTTTTTCTTAGCTCGTGAAACAAAGAAGAGCAAGATAGGAAAAAATCTAGAAATTTACATAAATTTGGCTGAGGTTTCGCTGTTCCTGGATATATTTATGCAAATGCGAAAATATTTTAATTAAAATGAACTTTAATTTTCTTCGCTTAACTAATTTTTATTTTTATTTTTGCAAAATGTTAATTAGAACAAAAAAAAATCAACCCTACACGAATTTTAAGTAAAATCATTATTAATAATTATTTTTTAATTTTTGTAATAACAACTAGGAGGCGTGATAAGATTTAAGAAAGCTTTATTGAGTTTGAATAGGGAGGCACGGTTAGACTGTTTATTTATAGTAACTAAGTGAAGCTGAGTTCATCATTCATGGGAGACAATCATCATCAGGGGAGGTAACTCCTGTTGGTCTATACCACACTTTTTTATACTACTGTTCCCTCAATACAAGAGCCACTTAAAATAAAGGGTGACTGAAAGGGTGGAAGTAAGAAGTGTATATAACTGTATCTGTCTATATTTCTGAGATGAGGTATTATAGATATTTGCACTATTTACATTGTACAGGCTGTTGCCCTCATCTTTATTGTCATATTCACGACGTTTCGGCCTTTGTACACACCGGTCTTCTTCAGATAATATACGTTGGAATTTCGAAATCTCATTTTCAGTTATTTCCCTTTAATAATTCAACTTTCCATCCGAGTTTTTGTCCACCTTTGCTATGGCCAGGTAGTGAACTCACAACTCTTTCAGTTACTAAAGGAAAATAACTGAAACAAGTAAAGACATGGCACATGAAACTAAAACAATCTACCCCAGTGGACGAAATAAAGAGTTTGGTTCGAAATTCCAACGTATATCACCTGAAGTAGACCGGAAATTACGATTGAAACTTCGTGAATATGACAATAAAGATGAGGACAACAGTCCGAACAATGTAAATAGGTTAAATACTTACAATACCTCATTTCAGAAATATAGACAGATCCTGAAGAAGGCCAGAGTGTACAGCTGCTGAAACGTTGCGAATATGGCAATAAAGATGAGGACAACAGTCCGAACAATGTAAATAGTGTAAATAGTTAAACCTAGTTTATTATTTCATTTCTGAGATGATTGTCTACATACTTTGAGTATTGCGAACCACTTTTCTCATCTTGGTTAATATAGATTTTTTTTAGAGAAACAAGGTTTCGACCAAGTTCCCTATGGTCATCATCAGGAGCCCGTTGTTTTCGGCTGATATGGGATATTTGTTGATTATTGTATTATTTTGTCACTGTGTTGTCAGTTACTGTGCGTTCCTCCTGAAATCTAATAGTAAAATTATGAAAAGCGCTACGAATCCACCATAATAACCAAATGTCAAAAACAATCTGACATTAAAAAAAAAAGAGTTCATTGAACACACCACTAATGTACTTTGGGACGGTAGTTTGGTGTATATGGTAATGGTAATATTAGCTGTTTCTTACAAGGAAACCTTTCGAATTCATAGGCCGACCAGCCAGTACAACTTTCGATTGAAATTTATAAAATCTTTCTCTAAAAACAACTTTTCAGGAAAACATGTTTCTCAAGTGCAGTAGCTGTCATCGTTCTTTCTAGAATTGATAGGAGGTTTCCTTACTAACCTTTTATTTGAAGTAGTGTGGAATGTTACCATCAATATATAGGAGTTGGTTTTATATGTGTTATTGTCATCCAGTGGTCATGAATTCATTCTTTGGAACAGGAACGAACAATAACTGACACCATAGGGACAAAATATCACAGTAATCATCAGATATCTCATATCAGCCAATCGATGGACATCGGATGATGACCAGAGGGTAATAGGTCGAAACGCTATAAGAATATAGACCATTACTCAGAAATGGAATACTAAATTGGGAAAAACACTACAAACCCACCATCATAAATCAATGTCAAAAACCAACAAATAATAGTGAATATAGGAGTTGAATGCATAAGAATGGGGCTCATCTGAACATTGGCATTGGTTCCACCAGTTCATAACTTTACTGTTAGGACACGTCATGCTACGCCCACAAAGTCAAATCAGCCTCATTTCCCCCGTATTCCGTAAGGAGAAGATTCCACAGAAACAGATTTTTCCTAATACTGTTATTTATGGAAGAGACACACGCATTCAAGTCAAGGGTGAATCTAATCTCCTTCAAATCAAATGTGAATTTAGTCCCCTTCAAATCAAAGGTTACTCTAATCCCCATCAAATCAAAGGTGAATCTATTCCCCTTCAAATCAATTGTGAATGTAATCCCCTTCAAATTAAGGGTGAATCTAATCTCCTTCAAATCAAGGGTGACTCTAATCCCTTTAAATCAAAAGGTCACTCTAATCCCCTTCAAATCAAAGGTGAATCTATTCCCCTTCAAATCAATTGTGAATGTAATCCCCTTCAAATTAAGGGTGAATCTAATCTCCATCAAATCAAGGGTGACTCTAATCCCCTTTAAATCAAAGGTCACTCTAATCCCCTTCAAATCAAAGGTGAATCTATTCCCCTTCAAATCAATTGTGAATATAATCCCCTTCAAATTAAGGGTGAATCTAATCTCCTTCAAATCAAGGGTGACTCTAATCCCCTTCAAATCAAAGGTCACTCTAATCCCCTTCAAATCAAAGGTGAATCTAATCCCCTTCAAATCAATTGTGAATGTAATCCCCTTCAAATTAAGGGTGAATCTAATCTCCTTCAAGTCAAATGTCACTCTAATCCCCTTCAAATCAAAGGTCACTCTAATCCCCTTCAAATCAAAGGTGAATCTACTCCCATTAAAATCAAGTGTGAATCTACCCCCCCCCCCTTCAAATCATAGGGGGAATTTAATCTCCTTCAAATCAAGGGTGACTCTAAACCCCTTCAAATCAAGTGTAAATGTAATCCCTTTCAAATTAAGGGTGAATCTAATCTCCTTCAGATCAAAGGTCAATCTAATCCCCTTCAAATCAAAGGTCATTCTAATCCCCTTCAAATTAAGGGTGAATCTAATCTTCAAATCAAAGGTCAATCTAATCTCCTTCAAATCAAGGCTGAATCTAATCTCCTTCGAATCAAAGGTCACTCTAATCCTCTTCAAATCAAAGGTCAATCTATCCCCCTTCAAATCGAGGGTGAATCTAATCTCCTTCAAATCAAGGGTGACTCTAATCCCCTTCAAATCAATTGTGAATGTAAGCCCCATTCAAATTAAGGGTGAATCTATACCTATCCTACTTATAATCTTCACTTCTTATCACTCCTTATTCCCCATAACCACTTTAACAGTAACCTTCTACCCTGAGTGGTTCTTGTACCTTGTCTTGAGTGAATTTCAATATAATAAAGTATAATAAAGTTAATTTTTTGTCATAATTATTTATAATACTCAAGTGTTTATAATTCTTAAACTTTCTTGCAAGCGCTTCTCAGAATTAAATAATCATAATTTATCATATTTATAACATAGATGAAAATTGAATGATGAATATATTTATTTGACAAAATAATATCTCTCTCCCCGCCCCCAAAGAGAAAGCTATAAAAAAGAAGATTTCTTTTCTTTTTAATTTTTTTTTTTCAAGCAATTCACCCCAAGCAAAGCGGGAGTGCCATTAGCACGCAAAGGGTTACAGAGGACTGAGAACAAGAGTAAAGAGGAAGCATGTTTGAGGAAAGGATACAGAGAAGGACGGGAAACAAGCTCAAGGTGTCAGATGTCGATTGACATTACACTTGAATATTTGAAGATTATAGTCATCGGGTAAGCAAATAAGGGGAAGGGAGTTCCACAGACGGGAGTTCCACAGACGGGAGTTCCACAGACGGCCCTACATACACATTCTGAAACAACGAACAGAAGAAGTATTTTATTTGAACTTAAGAAGAAACTCTTTGAGTAGAAGAGATGGTTACATTTAGCCGTTTTGACAGTCAAATGGTGTGAAATAATTCAACAATATTTTGCAGTAATTTTTAACATCAACTTGAGATTTTTCTTGTTAAAAAGCTTAGTAATTGTAACACATTTAACATTATGAACAAAAAATAGTGAACTTTTTATATAGTGTTTTTTCTTTTTTCAGACATGAGCAAAACAAATTCATGGATTTTAACGAAGGAAAAAAAGATCCCGGAATGACGTCAAAATCCACGAAAATTGTTCATCCTTTAATAGTCAGTTGTGCTTAGTTTAATTAGTAACGTATATAAATGCAAGTGAAGAAAAAGCAAATGTTGATAAGATAGCAAGGGTCACAGAGCACAGTCCGGGGTCACTAATTAAGATTGAGACTTCCGGTGGAGGTGGTGGTGGTGGTGAAGGGTGTAACATGTACCGGACCTACATACACATTTTCAAACAACGAACAATATTTTATTGTCGTCAGCTTTACTTTTACAGCTGTGATAGTTAGAACCAGGAAAGGTGCATTTTTCTGATAAAAAAAAATACGAGAGGATTATAATGGAGGTCAATTGTTTAGTTAACATCTTTTTAGTGATTCTCTATTGTAGTCAATGGAGGGAAAAAAAGTCATTAAATAGGGGGAAAAAGAAAAGGAAACATTAATTTTAAAAAAAATTGTATGACATGAATTTTCAAGGAGGTTGCACTTTTTGCTTAAACTGTCCTGCAGAAATTATATGGAATGAATTTAATGTCCAAACCCCAAAATCAGAAAAACTAGATTGATTTCTCATGTTTTCAAATTTTAATTACTTATTTAGCGAACGGGTGTTACCAATTGTAATGGACGCGATTGAGGGCTTTCAAAATAAATTAATTCAATACGTACGTTGGGTTTTAATATATTTTATATACAAAACAACATAGTTCAGAAAAAAGAAAAGCAAAACATATGATTAGCTGTAGTACGTGTGTGCGTGTGTGCGCGGCGCGCATTGGTTAGTTCGCCACGTATTTTGTTTGAAATTAAGAAGTCGGTTTGCCCAGAGAGCGAAATTTCTACCGGCTGAGACGAGTTCCATTTTGTCGCTACTGCTTCCCGTGGTTCTAAAAGAAAAGAAGTGTGTAAGAGTCATTTCCTTTTACACGGCATTATAACCATACAAGGAGTTCCTTAGCAGAGAAGGTCGTAAAGGAAATTGGGAAGAAAAAATTAATCATCAATTGTAAGAAGAAAGATTGCATTGTCATCAGCAAGAGGAACAGTCCAAGATGCGAAGTATGAATTAGAGATATCAAAATGAAACAGGTACATAAATGTAATCTAGAAATTTATTTTAACAGACGACAGAAACATGTGATACAGAAAAACAAAAACGTATTAGTATATCAAATATTGAGACACTTGTTGAACTATGTAATATCAGTCCTCCTATATGACAGTGAATGATGACGAAAGATGAAGAGCGGACTTGAAGCAACAGAGATATGATTCTACAGAAGGTTGCCCAGAATACCATATACGCAGCATGTAAGCAACGAGGAAGTTTTAAGGAAAATGGAGAAAAATATCTTATACCTAGAATCAAAAAGAGATGGCTAAATTTTCTGGAATACTTTATGAGGAAAGATATTTTGGAAAATTTGACACTCACAGGACATATGGAAGACAGAGGGAAACACCGAGTAACTTTTCTCACGGGCTAATGTAAATGGATTGCAGAACAGGGAACGGAAGGGATAGTAAAAGCTACAACAGATAGGAAGTTATGGAGAGCCATAATCGCTCATGTCCTGAGTGGATATGGCACACAAAAGACAACCAGTGCTTTGATGGTTGAATCCTGTCGGTGTTTTCAAGTCAATCAGGTTCATGTTACTTGGAAAACGGTACTAAAAAAGATTTAACCACTCATAAAAAAAATAGGGAAAATTTTAAACAATTTTTAGCGTTCATTAGATTTTCCTCTACCCCCGAAATTTGTCAGAATCAAAATATTCTGGGTTTTTTTTTATCATTTTAGAAAAGGTGTTCAGTTTATAATATTGATCCAATGTAAAATTTATCATTGTTTTTTCTTCTTTTTTTATGAGTGGTTGAATCTGTTTTTTATTTAGCTGGACTTAATTGTTGTGTGTATGAAAAAAATTCGTTGTTTTTTAACGATTTCTTTTAAATCAAGAACAAACGGATGCATAGCCTTTTTTAAATTAATAAACAAAAATTTATCTGTCTATATTTCTGAGATGAGGTATTGTAATTATTTACACTATTTACATTTTTCGGGCTGTTGTCCTCATCTTCGTTGCCATATTCACGACGTTTCGGTCGTTAGATAAAAGCGTTGGTTGAATCCAGCGACTAGACCCAAAGAGTTGTGAGTTCAATACCAGGCTGCAGCTGAGGTGAACAAAAAACTTGGAGAGGTGTGTTAAAGGGAGATAACTGGTACTGAGACATCAGAAAGAGGCATGGCGCGTGGAACTAAAACAATCTACCCGGGTGCATTCATTTTGAAACATCGACAACAGTCCAAACAATGTAAATAACAAAAATTTACATATAAACTTAATATATATATATATATATATATATATATTGTGAACATTGAGGACAACACCTTGCGGCGGAAGCCTGTATCATGCTTAAACACAATTATCAAGCCATTAAGATTGCATGAAACAGACTGTCACCGCGAATTGTTGACCTCAATGTCCACTTCTATATTTACAAACACTCTATCCCTGATTTTGAGCACTTTAACCTATATAGCATATCTTAATATTTTTATTTATATATATATATATATATATATATATATATATATATATTATGTGGTGCAGACAAATCCGGAAATATTTTATAGTTAATAAAACCAACGTGTTTTATATAACAAATGAATATATTTCGATGAAACTTTATACACAGGCAAACATGCAAGGTACAAAAAGCACTCGATGTGGCCACCATGGGCAGCCACCACTTTCTCCAGGCGGGACCTAAACCTGAAGCAGGTATTGGTGACGGCATCCCTGTCCATGTTGGCCATGCCGTCCCCGTCGTCTCCTTGTTCCCATGTATCTCGATATGATTGCAAAGTCGTTTCCGCTGTCTCATCCTTCAAACCTAAAAAAAATCACCCTCTCGACACCCGGCCACGATGCTCCATCATTATTCTTGTCCATGAACAGAGATGCACAGCGCGTCAGCGACTAGGGGCATGCTCAACTGGTCAAGCAACTAACAAGTAAAGCTGTGAAACTGAACGGAGTATTATTATTATTATTATTTGTATATGTTAGGTTTCCTGCTTTGTATCCTGTAGAGCCGGGTTCAATCTATGGCCCTTATACCTTATAGGAGAATAGTCATTTAATTCATAGCACTGGGACACTTCTCCATTTCTTTTCTTACGAGGTCCAGAGCTCTGATTACTATTGGTTCAGTCTCAGTCTTCATTTCCCACATCCTGTTAATCTCGATTTCACGATCTTTGTATTTGGACAATTTCCCGGTAGTTTTTATGCAAGTGTTTCTCTCAGAGGTTACTGCTATGTCAATAAGTATACACTTCCTGAATTTCTTGTTTTTTTTTTATGATAATACCACGTATTCTTATTATCATCGGGTTTTTAATCTACTTGTTTGTTTTATGAGCTGTATTATTTCTTGGTCAATTATTACTTAATAACTAAATTAGTACAGTTCAAGGGTCATATGTCATATTTCCCGGGTTTGTTTTATCGCCATATTAAAACCAACGTTATCTCTATGGTATGAATAATAATTATTATTTGCTGCATTTTCACAACCAAATGTTCGTTGTTCTTCATTCAAGACTGAGTAACGGAAAATTTCCTCAAACTTATTATATTTTTCTTAGATATCTTCGCAGACACCCAGAAACTTTGCAGTCGGTTCTAGATTTTCATATCATCTAATCTCGATTCCAACCATTCCGCCATCCTTTCAAATGTCTTTTTTTACTTTCTTTTTTTACTTTCTTTTTTAATCGTTATCACCCCAAGCAAGGCAGTAAAGCCATTAAAAAGCAAGGGGTTACAGGGTGTGGAAGAATTTGGAACAGCAATATTAATACTGCGCAAAAAGAGAAAATAGTAATCAAGGTCGATAGCGAATGACATTGCATTTAAATTTTTGCAGATAAAAGTTTGTTAGGAAACATAGAGCCGGAAGGGAGTTCCACAAGCGAGAAGTACGAGAAAGAAACTGTTAACATAGAAATTACGACTATATCTAACCAGCTCAACTGTAAATTGATGAGATCTCGAAGCCACTCTAATACTGCGCTTAATTTCATATCGTCTAGGTACCATAGCGAATCGCTCATCCGAGGAATTACCATGAAAAGCAACCTTACGGCGGTGGGTAAGTGACTGAATCCGAGCCGCCAGATCAGAGCCAATAATATTGCAGATTCTCCTTTGGACCTCATCAAGAAGCTTAGGTAAACAGCAGGGGTGCCGGAGAATATGTGACAGCAATATTCTAACATGGACTAATGGTAGACTTATAGATATGCAAGATAGATTCCGGAGAGAGAAATTGTCTCTCCCGACAGAGTGAACCGAATTTCTTAGCAGCTGATCTAGCAATGGATTCAATATAGTCTTTCTACTTCATGTCGGCTGAGAACGTTAGCTCGGGAAGGCGCAATGAGTCACTTTCCTGGAGGATAGCATCAGCCATTGATTCATATTGATTCAGGAGTAAATAGTTTTGTCATTAGCGTAGCTGCCAAGTTGAGAGCTGATATCATCGGGAAGGTCGTTAATGAAAATTAAAAACACAGTAGGACCAAGGATGGAGCCCTGGGAGACACTGACGTTCAATAAATCTATCGGAACCTTTTCCAATTACTCCAAGAGCTCCAAACACAGCTAGGATTATTGAAGTCCTCGTGTGTTACATTTTTGAGATTTCCACTTCAAGATCTTTCTATTTTGATAGTTTTTGAAGATCTCTAAAGATACATTACAATCTGCAGGGACTGCAATAACGTACCATAACCAACAACCTTAGGTACCATGCAATTTCCTCTGACTCTAAATGTTCATCACTCAGTCAGATTATTCTTGCCATTCCTAAAAAGCTTCCTTTCTGTAATAGTTTCACTGAGCAATCAATATATATATATTTTTTTTATCCATGTCTCTGTTTTGTCAGTCACCGTACTAAGCTAACGAGCCCCCGATGGCAACGTCAGAGGTCCTCCGTTGGAAGCCACCGGCGGACACCGGTGGGCCTCTAGCGGTCTCCCAGTGGTAACATTGCCGATACGAACACGGCCCAACAGCGGGCCACCAGTGGCAAATGCTAGTGGCATGCCACCCAGTGGCAAATTGATGGCTTGCTTGTAGGGAACCAATGACAATTAGTAAGATTCTGATCTTCTTTAACATCAGAAGACCTGCGAGTTCAAATTTCAATGGTTCATAATCGATTACTTTCTCTTCTTTGCTTTTGTTCTGTCCTTAGATCAAAAGGAAACGAGGAATCGATGATTAACCCTGCTTTTTCCATATTATCTTCCACCATCCGGTTTGTATGCTCCAGTTTCTATTATTATTATTATTATTCCTTCTCTCTCTCTCTCTCTCTCTCCGCTTCGTTCCCTCCTTTTCAATCCTACTATTTAACCCATAGCTGGAGGAGGAAATGGATTGATACTTTTCCCAATGGTATTTGCGCGTAAGTGAATGTAACGGACCTGATAGGAATTGGAACTTGGCTCTCAGATTTTTCATTCCGATCCGCTATCCATTACTCCGCCCGCACATCCACCCATTCTGTCAGTCATCGAACCATGTGCAACAATGACAACTTTAACTTCAAAGCCTTAGAACTTTGTAGGGACATTATTATTATTATTATTATTATTATTATTATTATTATTAAAATAAAATAAAATTAAATATAAAATAATAATAATAGTAATGAAAATTATAAATAAAATAAAATGAAATAATATCATTTAAACTTTGTATAAAATAAATTAAATAAAATTAATAATAATAAATTCTTCCAACATGCAACAAAACTGTTCCTGCCAGAATTAGGGACATTCTGCCAAAAGACGTTAAATTCAACCTCTTCGCCACGAACCCTCGGACAGTCAACACGTGTTCAACTTCTCTATGTGAAATGACGTGTAATAATACGAAGCAACTTCTTCCTCTCATTATATGTACCATGAAATATTTACAATCAAAAATGCACACGCCATGACACATAAAAAATAAATAAATTGTATGAAATTAACATACATATTTAACATGTTTTCCTGTTATTTCTGCACGTTTTATTTCATGTCAAGTATGTTTTTATCTCTGTTTTTTCTGCTGTTTTGATGTGAGTGACCATCACAACTTCCACTGAGCAATCAATACCAATTTTTTTTATCCATATCTCTTTTCTACCAAGCACACCAATGACAACTAGTATGATTCTGATCTTATTCAACTTCTAAGGCCTGGCGAGTTCAAATTTCAGTGGTTCATAGTTGGTTACTTTCTATCCTTCCTTTTGTTCTATTCTTGGATCAGAAAAAACAAGGGATAAATAATTAACCCTTCTTTTTCCCATTTTATCTTACACCAATATGTATATTTTATTGGGATCCAGTTTCTTATCTATTTGTACTGAAAAATCCCATAAAATTTTGCATGTTTCTGACTCAAGGTTTATGGGTGTAATATTCTTTTCTATCTGTAAACACAACTTCTCATATAATTTCCAATGAATAATTTCAGCAAATTTGTTATTATTATTAGTAGTAGTAATAGTCGTAGTAGTAGTAGTGACAATGGCAGCAGTAGTACCACATACTATACTACACCGTGATCCATTCCTGAAAGAGAAAATTTTGTTTGAAAAAAGATTATCATTGAATTCACCCCCTCGCAGATTACGGTACCATTTTTGTATCAGTATGTAAAAGAAGAGCATTTGTTTTACTCGTATTCAAATAATTAAATATGGGATATTATGTTATCATTAGTATTGAACAGCTTTCTTCCTAGTTTTTTTCTTTTACTTTAAACTGACGCATTTTGGGTTTACTGACGCAGTAACTCTGCCTACTATTTCGGTTAGTTTAAGTTTACAGACAAAATCAAATTTCTAGTATTATATAGATTTTATATCATTATCAATAATATTGATAACTGACATCCATCAAACATGGCACGTGGAACTAGAACAGTCTACCCCAGTGATCGAAATAAAGGGTTCAGTTCGAAATTCCAACCACCTGAAGAAGACCGGAGCGTACAACGGCCGAAACGTTGTGACAAATATGGCGACAAAGATGAGGACAATAGTCCAACTCATGTAAATACTGTACAATAATATTCAACTATATCTTTGTTATAATAGCAAATACAAATATTGAAATTCTGTCAGTTTAGATCAGGAGTTCTTAACCAGGGTAGGGTTTTCTCCCCAGATGTGGTTTCGGAATTTCATCTTTTACTTTTTCACAAGTTTCTCATTGACTGTAATCTTCATATGAATAAAATCGATTTAAAAACACTGACCATTTATTGAACTTTTTGTTAATTGAATTCCAATCAACCGTGGCGTTCTATTGAACTTTTTGTTTATTGAAATATGATTCAGTTTAATTATTTGATAATTTAAAAATCCGTCAACATTTTCCATTGCTATTAAATTGTATAAAACTTCCCTATAAAAATAATTCATGTAAATGCATATGTACTCATCATCATTATTTGTCGACCGCATTCGGGATCATCGAGCCAAATACGAACGATCCTTTCATTTAGTTGTATAGGTGTGCTATGCCAGGGCTACATACAGTTTTGAATCCAGAGTTACTATCTCCAAGACCAGTTGCCACCCAAGGCTAAAAAACCCAGTCTGTCCTGCTGTTAACCCATAGCTGGAGGGAGAATAAGAGGATTCATATCTTTCCTATATATACTAATATGGAAAAGAATGAAGATTTTCAATATGTATATTATTTGGAATGCACCTTTTGAGTCGGACAATCTTGAAAAGCGGAGATGGGGATTCTAATTTCATGGTGAAAAAGGTGCATTTGGGGGGGAAATTGTTTGAGAACCACTAATTTAGAGGCACTAACTTGCAATCCGTAATCTTTACTGGGAACAGTCAACCTACTGGCTAAGAGAGAACGGGTTCAGTGAATAGACAAAAATAGAAATAGGATTTTTCATCCCGGATTTATTTAATCTGTACATCAAGACAATCCTAAGAGAATTAGAAAAGCAACCAGGATTTATTACTGGCCGACATCAGCCTAACAACACAGGATTCACTGATGATATTATGTTAGTGGCGGACCCAAATAGAAAATTCAAAGAACTCTGAGACATAAAAAGGAAGCAAGAAGAAAGTGCTATTAATTGTAAGAAGATAGAATTAATGGTCATCAGCAAAAGAGGCAGACAAAAGTAAGATCGACATATTGGGGATGGACGTCAAAGATTAAGCAGGCACAGAAATTTAACAACTCTGAATAATTTGATACCAGATAAAGGAAATTCTGTGGTTCATAGGAAGAGCGAATGATGCTTTCAAGAAATTAATCAATATATGAAGAGATGGATGTGCAGGTCGTGTCTTGCTAAGCGGATGGAAGCAAAATCGGTGAGTTGAGTTCGAATTCCGGTCGAGATCGTTACATTCACTTTCGCACAAAAACTATCTTTCACGACTGAAGAACAGATGTGGAACAACAGAGATGTAGTTTCTAGTGACGAATGCCGAGAATACCACGGACAAAACATGAGAGTAACGAGGAAGTTTTACGGTGAATATGAACTACAAGGAAATTTCTGGAACGCATAATGAGTAAGAGGAAAGAAGGCTTGGAGAATTTAACATTCACAGGACATAATAGAAGTAGGAGAAAGCTGGTACCCTATTAAAGCTTTTCAGTGAATGGATGACAGAAGGACAAAGTGTAAAAGGTGAAAAGTTACTTAGAACCACAAAAGTTGTGGAGAGCCATGATCACTCACATCTTGAAAAGATAGAGTATATAAAAGATTTTAAACTAAGTTAATGAGACTACTCCTACAATTTGGGAATCGGAAAAAAACGGTATCTGAATTTTATCTTCCAAAATGGGTTTCAGCATTTTAAAGTTGGCGACTTGTCCCTCTAGATAAAGGCTAGAAGCGAGCGGCCATCTTCGAAGTGCCGAAGAGGATTCAATTACCAGCATTCCAGAACTTTCACAAGGAGTATCGAAAGATACAATACGTAGAGCATTATATAAACTTTCCAAAAAAAAATTCTTGGAAAATTAAAATAACGAAAATGTGTTTTGATAATCACTAACGTCTACTTTACAGATTTTGTTCTACGATTACTGGAGTATGGCACCTGGTGATGTTTATTCATTTTGCTAAGGTATTCTTTATATACATGGAGCCATCGATATTTACTGCAGACATCAAGAATACTTCTGTTCCTACTCTTAGTCCCATGAGGAAGTGCCGCTTGCATGACGGGAAACCAAATTCGTTTTATTTGTTGGTTAAGTTGTCTCTTCTAAAACAAAGCTCTGGTAGTATTTTTAAAACTTGTTTTGCACTGGTTCACAAAACCTATGAGCTGGCCATTCTTAAATATTAGCTAGTCTGGCACAAAGTTATGATAGTGAGCGACAAACTGAAGATTGACTTTCTGAGCAGGATATTTGCCAACCGCCCCACGCGGTCAGATGTGGCACAAGGCCGAATTTAACGTGGAGTTTACGAGCCCTTAGGCTCGGGCAAAAATTCTCCGTAGACCCCGTAAAAAACGGGGTCGGGTAGCTGTCTACCATCCCAGACGAGACTCTGCCCTTCGGCATAGCCTTGTCTGGGTTCCTTTCTGCCTGAAGGCAGAGAGTCTGACTGGAGTTGAATCTCCAACTGCAAACTTTCTGAGCAGACTTCCATGAAATCCGCTTGTTGACCATTCCTTTTTGACGGGGAATTCTTGTAAAAGGCTACAATAGTGAGCTATTGATAATTAACAGATGGTTGAATTCCTTTACAATAGTCTAATTCAGGTGTTCCCGACCTAGGGTGTCTGCACCCCAGGTAGTGAGAGATGTAATTTCATGGGGTGCAACGAAGTGTCTTGTGACCTTAAGTGACAAGTTAACACTTAGTCAGCTGCAATTGAGCGTTGAGTGGGCTGTTGTGGGTATTAACCTTTTCATAGCTAAAACTTTTAAAGGTAATTCCCTAAACTACATTCAAACAAAGACACATGGTCATGCTGCCTGAAAGTCACAAGTTATGTTGCTTTCGGCCGTTCCTATTAATTCTAGTAGCTGTAAAAAGTTTGTAGAGAAAGAGAAACCATACGAGACTGGATGCAACCAGTAAAAAAAAACTGAGCCATTTAGTGTTAACCACAAAAAAAATTATAACAAACAAATAATAAAAAAAATATGCAATTGTAGTGTAAAAAAAATGTCAGCACCCTAATATTGTATGTGTTTTTTTTTTTAGAACTGTGAAATCTGCACTGGTTGTGAAAGCTGCATTTTAGGAGACGTCAACACAACGTCTTTCTACAGTGACGAACCGATGAAAAAATGCCAGGCTTCCTGATAGATATCAGGACAGAGAAAGAAGAAGAAGAAATGAGTTGCTACTCACTTTTA
This sequence comes from Acanthosepion pharaonis, assembly GCA_903632075.3. Classification (NCBI taxonomy): domain Eukaryota; kingdom Metazoa; phylum Mollusca; class Cephalopoda; order Sepiida; family Sepiidae; genus Acanthosepion; species Acanthosepion pharaonis. The sequence continues at coordinate 604,570 of CAHIKZ030005338.1, forward strand.
TAAACTCCGGCGAGCGATTCTCCTTAGTTCCTCGATACTCTAACGTGATGTTTATTTTTGACCACGTAAATAAGCGTAACATGCAGATTTTAATTTCCACTAAACTCCACAGCGTTATGCAGAGCTCATCACCGCAAATTCATCGCCATTAGCTCAATGCTACCTATGATATGTCTACTGAATTTATTAAAAAAATTCTTACAATTAAGAGAATGTGTCAGATGAAGAAGAATTGAAGGAAGATTTTATTGATGTTCTTACAAACCGAGTTCTTGAAAGCAAGTCTTTAGTTGTATATAATGGGATATGGTTCCAAGACTTTGTGAGAAATTATTCCATGTCCTCATTCTATTTGAAAGAATATACTTGTGGGAAGCTGGATTCAGTTCTCTTCTAACGACATTCGGTTGAAAATTGTAACAATCTCAAAATAAATGAATCGAGCGTTTATTTAGTCTATTTACAAAGCCTGAGAACAGAAATGGTTTATCATATTAATACAACCTCTCAAAATAATAATAATACAAGCAAAATGAGAACATGATAATACAATAAGATTGTAATGGCATTGTGTCGTATACGAAGAAAATGAGTAACTACCGCCACTGAGGTTCGAGCGTGACACTCTGGACTTATGAATATGTTTTCCGCCCGGTATATAAATAGCGATGTCAGGCTACTGACTGGAGTGATTATTGAGTGACTTTTAAGTAGAACTATCCAGTCGAATTAGTGTGAATTATTGTGCGCCGATTATTTGTGTTTCGATTTAGCATTTACCAGACGTTAAGCCGAACCGCGCTACTAACAAGTTATTCACTGAAATGGTCAATTATCTTTGGTTGACTTTTACTTCTTTGTTCTTGTTAAGTATTTATTTGCAGTTCTAATTAAATAATGTTCTATCTTAACATTGAAGTCTTGAGTTATACTTAATTGCCAACTGCTACCGTACGTTACAAAACATTGAATTACTAGTTTGTTACGGGCATTCAGTTTGTACCTGTATTTTGTATCGTTTTTTGAACTGGGACATTTTCTTGCATTGGATAAAGATGTATATTTATTTGATAGGTTGTAGTGGGGATATCAATAGGGTGACATTTTTTAGGTGATAATGCAGTGTACTGTATGCAACACGTGGTTTGCTTGGGAGTCTCTAAAGCCTCACCGAGGAGAAAAAGAGACATGTCTTCTCATTACGACTTCCTGCTACTGAAAAGTGATAAGCCAGACAAAATCGAAGAATCGTCTGAATCCACAAGCAGAGCAGGGCAAGAAGGTTCCACGTTTTGAAAACATCATGAAGGAGAAGCAGGAGCAAAGAAGTCTTTTAATCATTTTCGTAGATTTTGATTCGATTTTAGGTTGGCTGACAAGTCTACTTAAATTATGGAGGATTCTAAGTCACGTAATTTTATTGTCTAATAAACGAAATATTGTTGAATTTTATGCAATTAATATTTAAATTATGTTAGTATGAGATAAATTTATATATTATTGTCATGGTCCAATATCCTCGCAACACAGTTATGGCCCAAGGTTAGAACCAAGGAAGAACAACACGAACACAAGAGTAGAATAACAAAGATATATTACAACAGAAATATAGTACAAGAAGTTGAAGGTGTTAGTAATGACTTTTCGTCTGGTTTAGAGTGAACTAATATTGTCTCGACTCGTTACACCATTCATAATATTTATTTCTATAAAATTACAGAAAGTGTGGCACAAGGCCTAAAAAGGAGATGGGGAAAAGGACGGTCTTCATCTCTCATAATTTTAAACTTAGCTAGCAAAAGCACTGACCCAAGCATACAAACAATATTCCTAACACCAAAACAACACATTCTTACTAACCTTTCTTACTACATCCACCATAATACTTCATTGTCTCAATGAAAATCCTGAATACTCCCTATATGTACAAATCGTCGTATGGGGGGGATAAAACAACAAATTAAAAGGATCCCCAATGAGTATATACAATATGAATTAATCTATTTACAAGAAACTAAGCAAAATTATTGTTAGTAGTAAAACACCCCCACAATATTTAAATGTGGCAGAAACATCAGTTCACTGGACGAAATCAATGCAGGCCTACAAAGTATAAAAAACATTCATTCATCCCTAACACTCAAACAGACACGCACTCATCCAAACACGACAACAGAAAACGAAAAACACACACAGTCGGAAAAACCAAAAAACGAAAAAGCGCCCCGCATCCACCAGAGAACTGACATCACTGACCACCTAACGAGGGAGGGGATGGGGAATTAAACCAAAGAAAAAATAGGGACAGAAATAAAAGGGGCCAATGAGCAAACACACCCTAGCTAAGTTTACTGGAAAAAAAGAAACAAAAAACTAAAGATTCAAATAACAAAACCTACACTAACCTAATTTCTGGATGGGTTGCCCAAGTTCAACCCAGGAAGAACAATATCCGGATGCCTAACCGGCAACAAAATGCCACTCTAGGTCAGCCCCTTTTACTCGATACAATCGCGCAAGAGTCACCCACCTTTTGCCAAATTCTGATGAGGTGAGCCGCCACTTTTCCGTCCTAATCTTGACTTTAAGCTGATGCTTAAAGAACAAGATCAGTTGGGAAGAAGTGAACTTCTCGCCCTCATAGAATTCCTTCTTACGTGTCGTCCAAATCACGACTCTCATAACCCCTAGTAAGCAAAAGAACACATATTGTTCAGCCTTCGTCATCTGCGGCACCACATCTCTACAAACAGAACTGGCTTCAAGGACAAAGAACTTTCCTTGCAGCATGCGGACCATGAGACCTTCAACAAACCTGCACAACGGCACTACCACTCTGCAATGAAAGAAGGCGTGCCCAATGGTCTCGACTTCCCCACTACAGCGACGGCAGTTTGGAGATTTCTCCGGAAGCCCGCTGAACAGTCTTTTGGCGACCCAGAGGGCCCCACAAATCATCAGCCAGGTGAGTGATGCCTCATCGTTATTGAGGCATTTCAACCCAGGTGCCCAAGGCCATATTGAGTGAGCCTTCTGCTTCGTAAGACCGAGCTCGTCAATCAGTTCATCGCGCACGGCCCCACTGACTAACACTTGATATAATGACCTACGAGACAACGCCTGGACGTTGGAGAGGCCATAAGAGACGTTCACGATAGAAGGAGCATTTGGCTCGGGGCAAACGATGGGCCTCCTCCACGCTCGAGTGCACACTTCTCAGGGTTGGGAAAGTATTACGGGCGTCTTCCTTCCAGAAGGCTCCCTCCTCATCCGATTCGCGACACATTCGATCTACGAACCCGATACGAAGCATATATTGACAAATCTCAATGCTAGGCATACCCAGACCGCCTTCAGATGGATGAAGGCAACAGATCTCCCGACATACCATAGCAGCTTTGCCTCATCACAAGAAAGAGAACAAAAGCTTTACTAATGACATTAGTGTGGTATACGGAAGTGGAAGTACAGAGAGTCGGTAAAGGATAATCGGGTAGATGTGTGAAACACATACTTCCGCACCCCCTTCAAGGAAAGATTCCTCCGAGACCACAAACTGATTGCGATTTCGGCCTTGCCTCGTACCTCCGACCAATTCATTTCCAACTGGATATTAGGACCGAACCAGACGCCGAGTATCTTGATCGGCCCATCCGTCCAGAGGAAAGGTCCGGAAAAAGAAACTCCCTTCTACGCACCCAACCGCAAGCCAACAGACTTATCACGGTTGATATTGACCCCTGTAACCATCTTATAACCACTGATCTCTTTGCTGACTTCGTCAATCTCGGCAGAATACCTGGCCGAGGTGGTAGCCCCAGGCAGGGAAATTCCGCACAGGACCGGATTCGCCTTTAACTTGCGAAGGAAAGGTTCCAACGCAAGAACGTAAAGCAAAGCCGAAAGCGGACAACCTTGACGAATGGAGAGAAACAATACGAAAGGCTCCGATCGTACCCCATTCACCTCCACCAGCGCACAGGGAGTCGCATACAGAAGTCGGATTCAGGTGCGAAGGTACGGACCGAAACCGGCCGCCGAAAGGACAGCCTCCAGGAATCGATGATCAACCCTATCGAAGGCCTTGGACTGATCTAAATTCATCAGCGCGGCTTCACTGTCGACTTTCTCAATGATCAAGCGTACCATATGAAGGTTGTCCTGAATAGTCCTACCCTTCACAGCACAAGTCTGTTCGGAGCCAATCATACTAGACAGGACAGCCTGCAAACGATTGGCTAAGATCTTTGCCAAAATCTTTAACTCTGTATTTAACATAGTTAAAGGGCGAAAATTACCTATCCCATCCCCACCGTTCTTGTCCTTGCGTAGCAACTTGATCACACTCCTGGTGAAGTGTTGAGGTACAGACCCCTGCTTCATCCAGTTGTTGAAAATCAGTTCCAGCAAAGGAACAAAAACGGGCGACTGCCTCAAGTAAACTTCGTAGGGAAGACCATCTAACCGCGGAGATTTATCCCGGCCAACCTGTTTCAACGCTTTCCAGATTTCCAACTCTGTGATAGAACCCTACAGCTGCCTCAAGACAGGGGAAGTCGGCTAAATAGGCGTCGAACTAAGCAGGGCTCAGACCGGGCTCCATGGTGAAAAGTTCCTGAAAGTAGTCACGAAAAGCCTTACATATGTCCGCGTTTGAAGTCACGGTCCGCTTATCCGGCAATGTGACGCACGCGATATGTCGCCGAGATGCATTCCGAGACTCCTCTACGCGCAAGTCAGCGGCCATATTCGTCGCCTCAGAGAACATTATTTTTAACCTAGCCCTAACTACCAGAGATGGATCCTTCTTGATAAGCAAGGAGGACAACTGTGCCTTAGCTAAGGCTATTTCCCCACTATCACAGGATTTCACTGCCCGATCTACTTTTTGCTCTAAAGCCATTTGCGCCGTTAATCTATCTAGATTGAGTCGACGGCTAAAGTCAGCAGCAAACGTTCTAATTTTCGATTTTAAATTGTCCCACCAAGCGTTCCCAACAACCGCCCCCGTCAATTCCCTTTGTATCATTAGTAGCAGCTGGTCCTGGAAATCCTGCTCACCAAATGGTCAACAGTTCAATTTCCAGTATCCAGCCAACCTAACCTTAGGCTTATCCTAGTTTACACGGACCCGGACAAGCCTATGGTCCGTATAAACTATATAATGAAAACTTGGACACCCTAAGAGCCCTACATCGACTCTCTTAACTAAGACTCGGTCGAGGTAAATAGAAATAGCCCCAGCATCCGAGCCGCCACTATTTGTCCAAGTCCAAACTACCTACCGAGGGTGCTCATTCCGGTACTTATCGACAAGATCAAACCTGTCGATAAAGTCCCGAAATGGTTTCACGTCCCGGTTGTTAGTACCCGAATTTGGCCCTATACGATCTATATCGGGGTCAATGACGGCATTCCAATCCCCCGCTAAAACTACCCGAAGAGATGTCGTCAAAAACGGCTCGATCTGCCGAAACAAAGCAGGCCGCTTAGAATGGACATTGGGCGCATAAACCCCAATGAGACGAAGAGCCTTATCCTTTATGGTAACATCCAGCACGCAAAGCCTGCCCGCCGAATCTGCGAAGACAAGAGTACACGCAGCCTTCAAAGACTTGCTCGCTAGCCAAGAGACACCTCTCGAACGACCATCAAAACATGCTGAATAGAGGGAGAACTCCCTAGACAGAATGAGTAGAAAAACGGGTCGCTTGTACACAACAAACTTTCACTCCGAGACGCTGAAGGTCACGAAGGAGCCTCGCCCTGCGAGACTCCGCCTTCAGGCCTCGGAAATTCAGACTAGCTAACCAGAGAGCCATAATGAAACCGATTAGTGTTGCTCTCCTGCATTGAACATGGACTGGGAAAGGACACCAACGGCCTCTCCCTTCGAGACTGTTCCCATCTCAGTTTTGATGGTACCGTCGGGAGACAGACCGCCAATGTCCAGAGGGAAAGTTAATTTTAAAGCTCTATACAGGGAGGGGTGAACAAAAAGAGGGAACCTCCCTGAACAAAATTGTTGCAAATTTTTAACACTGTCGTTGTCAAAGCAGGCCATGGGCGGAAACATGGCCCAAATTTGTTGTCCAGCTTCACCCCCTCTGATCACAGTTAACACCCTTTTGGCATTGGGGAAATTTGGGGGATTTTCAACGTCTAAGTTGTTTATTTTTCGGAAATTTACTAGAGATTTGATGTTCTTCATTTTTTGGGAATATCGAAGGGCTTTGTCCTCTAGTTGTTTGGAGACCCGGCACACGTCTTCCCCTGTGTTGAAAATCGGTTTCGGTTTTTTATGTGATGTAGTGTCTAAATTTTCGGGAGAAGGGCTTCTTTGCCTTTTGGTAGTTTCAACCTTTTTTGGAGTTGCTGCCGGAGTTTTGACAGGGGATGGTTTGGGACTAATAGTAGAAGTATGAACTTTTGCGGGTGAAACTCTGATGGGGGTCTTTTTTAATGTTGTCAGTTTTGAGGGAGAAGGAGATGAGGATCTTAGGACTGGAGGAGGGGTCATTATATGTTGTTTGGCTGACGGGGAAGACGGTGCCGAGGAGTTGGTGCCAGATTTTTTTCCATTTTGTTTCAAAGAATCTTTAAGTTGGTGTAATTTTTCGGCTTTCTCGAATGAAGGTTCGTATTTTTGTTTTTGCTGGCGTAATTTTTCAGAATGGCTGGTTGGGGAGACACCCTTAGTACTGCTTGAGGGAGTGAGACTGTTTGTGTCTTTTCCCGTTGGGGCTTCATTGGGACGAGGACCCGATGGCCGGATCTTCCCTCTAGCTTTATCAACAACCTGTCATTCCCTTTTTTCCTCCTCCACAACCGTACTAGCGGTGGGCGAAGGCTTTTCGGAGAGTGGGGGCCATGAGACGGACCCAACCGGGGGTATTACCACACCAGTCCCGGCTGTTGGCATGCCCATTACAGGCTAGACGGAAACAACAGACTCAGGGAGATTTGGGTCGGTGGGGACCAGAACTCCAGATTCCTTCATCTCTGGGCAGGAAGAGGACAGGTGACCAGTCTGTCCACACTTCCAGCAAGCCGGTCTTCGACCTGTGACTATGACTGGCATCCTCTGGCCCTCAGCAACCAGGCAGTTGGGGTTGGAGGTGAAGGCCTTTTGATCCACTACCAATTCAAAACTCCATCCCCCGGTCAGATCGTCGGAGGACGCACTGAACATCTGGCCAAATTGTCACAGATGGTATTTCTGGACGTATGTTTTTTTTAACTGATTCAGTCTTTCCTATCAAATCGCGAAATTAAAGTGTTCTTGAATGGCCACTCTTCTAGAACTTTTTGCATAACTGTAAGTGTTCTCCATGACTCTATCTTTGGACCTACGTTGTCCTTAATTTTCATCAATGGCCTTCCTTATGTCATCAGTTCTAAACTCGGTATCAATGCCGATGACACAACTATTTACTCCTGTTTTAATTGTAAGTCTAATCGGTTCGTTAAGGTCAAATTGGCAGCTGATCTAAAAGCTGACATACAATCTTTTGTTAAATGGGACAAGGAATTACTTTTTAATTTTAACACCTCAAAAATGAAAACTTCTCTTTTTAATTATCTGAGAGAAACCTTTCATCTTCTATCAGCATGGCTGATGCTAACCTTCAGGAGTGTGACTCGTTGCGCCTTCTCGAACTAATGTTTCCAACTGACATGAAGTGGAAACTGTATATTGAATCAATTGCCAAGTCTGCAGCTAAGAAAGTTGGTTCACTATGTTGTGCTAAACATTTTTTCTCGTCAGAATCTATCTTACATATTTATGTCTATCATTCGTTCTTGCTTTGAATATTGCTACCACATCTGGTATGGTCCTCCAGGTATATATTTAGAGATTTTTGATAAAATCCAAAGATGAATCTGCAATGTTATTAGTCCTGGCCTAACATCTCGGCTTCAATCCCTTTTCCACCTCCGTAACGTAGCTTCCCTGTGTCTTTTCTATAAATACTTTCATGGTAATTGTGCTGATGAACTTTCTCCTATACATTATTATTGTGAGACCGGAAACTACCTACACAATAGACTCTTCCAGGCCTATATTAAGTAGGCGACATAGCACTCTAGAGAGTGACAGAGAGTGACACAGAGACAGACAGAGAGACAGTGACAGCCGCGTACGACTACCAGTATTGGACACTAACATATAGTATTTTCGTATACAACCTGTAGGAACAGACGAAAGCTTGTAGTAAAATAAGAACTAATACGGCAGAAATTTATATAAACAAGGATCATTTCATTCATAACGGATACGGAGGTTTTCGTATATTATTTGAATTGTTTGCGATGATGGATGTCTCGCCATTTAAATCATTAACCTTTTGCATAATTTTTTGTGTGAATAATTCATGTATATATATATATATATATATATATATATATATATATATATATATTATAAATTAATTGATTTAAAATATGGTTTAAATTCGGAGCTTTTAGCTTCCATTTTTTGAAACATGGTTAGAACTGTGTAGCGAAAAAAAACATATTTTAAATCAATTAATTTATGATATTAATGCTCTGTAAATTTACATTGAGCACTATTTTGTAAAAATAAAAATATCTATAAGAACACAGGATTATATATCTTACTGTTCTTTCTTTTATATATATATATATATATATATATATATATATATATATATATATATATTGAAGCTACACATTATATCCAGTGTGGTTTGTATTGACGGAACCATTCCTGGAACTTCTTTTTTTGGGATTGCGGGCAGCTGCCTCGTCGCATTCTCTTTGATTTCCTTGACGTCTTGAAATCTTGTTCCTTTCAAATGGAATTTGATTTTTGAATAGGGAGAAGCTCCAAGTGGCAAGATCTGGGGAATATGGTGGTTGACGGACCTGAAGAAATGATGTGCTTGGCCAAAAACAACTGCACGATCCATGGTCACTGAATTAACCTCGGTGGCGTGGTGTAGCGTGTTGAGACGACCACACCCTGCACATTTTCCAACACATATTTAAATATAAACTGTCCAAAGCTTGGGCACTTTCTATGAGGCATTACCAAATAGTTTTTGGGTACTATGTCAATTTCATTCTAAAAGTCAACCAATTTAAATCCATATCTAATTAACTCGAGCATACAAAATACCCATCATAAATGGTTTGAGGGAGCACATTTATTAACCCCTACATTAATAGGTAGGGAGGCACGGTAGAGTAATAATAGCGGCTCCGATTGAGGAATCGGGGAGCCGAGTTCGAATTCCAGTCGAATCCATTACATTCACTTACGTGCTAATACCCTTGGGAAAAGTACGAATCCTCCTCTTCTCCCCCAGCTATGGGTAAATAGCAGAACAGACCGGATTCTATAGCCTTAGATGGCAACTGGTCTACCGCAGAAAGAAATGGCAACCTACTGCGGGAAAAAAATCAGCCTCGTCAGTCATGTATCGAAAGATATATGATCGCCTAAGCGCGTATAAAGCATAGCACATAACTGACATTAATTAACCTCACGATATTTTACCGAACGCAAAAACAAACATTGAGAAAATTTTCTGTAATCCCATAATTAATAAACAGCTTTTATTTTGTTTTTTTTTTTTGTTTCACTCTCTATACGTAAGTAAGGGCTTTTGCTTTTTTTTTTTATTGTTTTTGCATTTTGCTAGCTTGTAGGAAGAACTTATATATCTTTTATTTAATGTTCTCTTTGTGCAACCAATACATACTTTTTCCTGGCCCTTTTTGTGCTCTACATTATCACCTTGCTTGGGATATGCGTCTTACTCTGTAACTCTCTAGTTCGAGTGGCTCTTGGGCCTTGTACAGGATGAACATCATTGTAAAAAAAATAGCCACCATTAAAAAATAACTGCACAGTAATCACAAAATAGATGAAACTTTTTTAAGAAGTCTAATGCATGAATAATCATCACTTAACAACATAACAAATGAATTAACTGCTTCTTTGTGGAACAGATTTTCGGCAGGATGTTTTCCCGATCTTGACCTCTTTAAGTCTAAGGTTAACTCTTATCTTTCCTGTATAACCCAATGAGCTTCACTTCTTGTCTTTACTTACACTCATGCAATACCACACAGTGGCCCTCTACATTGAGTGGCTCTTAACATTGTATTGTGTGAAAATTAAACTGATCACTTATTACCAAAAAAAAAAATTACCATCATGATCACGACCATCGATACAAGAAAAAGTGAAAATGTCAACAGGCAAAGTTTGTTTATTAATTCACTTGTCCATTTGTACCCTTAATAGTAATAATTCAAACACATACATTGGTTACACAACCACTACATTATCGTACAGATTAATGTGCTATTTATATGATAATAGTTCATTTAAATCGCATATCACTAACCAACACAACAATAAAACACAAGAAAACCGACAAATCCTTATCAATAACGGCAAAACATATCACATAAACTGTAACAAAAATAACTACAAAAACTAGAATCATTAATTATACAAAACAAACAACCAAACATCAATAAAATGCAATCAAATTTAGCAGCAAACATAGTAAATATATTTCATAAATAAAAACACGACCCAACAGCACGAACTGTCACGTGAAGACGCGATACCTAGGAAAAACGATATCACAGGTGAAGACGCGATATTTGAAAAAAGAAAAAAATCGGACTACAGCAAAAACTCTTTGATAATGGCTTGTGGAAACCGAACGTACTCAAACATTGGACAATTTATTTTTAAATATCCACTAGAACCTCAAAAAAATGGCCCAAACCATAGAAAAAAACTACTACTTTATGGACCGTGTCTCCTCAGGACGTAGGCGATCATGGCTCTCCGCAATTTCCTGCCTTTTGTAACTCTTAATAAATTTTGTCTTTTTATTAATTCTCCTAAACCCTGTTCCGCCATCCATTTACTCAAACTCGTCAGGTATACTATCGTGGTTTTTCTCTGATTCTATTGCCCTCAATTTCCCCTGTGAGTATTTCATTTTTGTTTTCATTTTCTCTAAAACCTCGTCGCTGCTTACATGTTCGGTCAATGGTATCATCCTCAGCATTCTTCTGTAGAACCACATCTCTGTTGCTCCAACTCTCTTCTTCATCTGTGAGAAGATTGTCCAGAATTCACTAACATATAGAAGGACAGATATCAAGTAACAGTTCAGTACTTTTTTCTTTGCTTCTAACGAAGTTTTTCTGTCTCTTAATAGCTTTTGAAATGCATCCGTGTATTGAATATTGCTACCACATCTGCTCTGATGCTTATATATATATATATATATATATATATATATATATATATATATATATATATATATATTCAAATGTAAGAAAGAGCAAAAATAACTCCTCCACCTTCATCTTCTGATTGCATTTTTTCTATTTAGCGATATTCCGACACCTGATTGGTTGATCAAGGCAAACCTACTTGTCTTTTTTTTTTTTTAATTTGGACCTTGTTTTTCCTCAACCCCACCCGAAAAAAGAGTTAACATTTTGCTTCTGAAATGATTAAAATAGATATGTATTGATTCTTGACAAAATCTGACCTGGCATCTTGGCTTTAATCAGATTTCCACTGCCATAACGTAGTTTCCCCGTGCCTTTTCTATAAATATTTTCAGGGTAATTGTTCTGATAAGCTCTCCACTTTTGCATCTCATGACACCAGAGGCACACTGCGGCCACTCCGAGAAATAAATCATCACACCTCGTATTTGTCTAGCAACATTGGAAATGAGGTAAAATATAGACACCTCCCAAGCACTTCATAACAATCGTAATTCAGCAATATTTCCCAATGATAAATCAATGTTTGCGGAACAGGATCCTACACGGGAGAGGTCGGAATTTGTAGAAAAAATTTATAGGAATGGCTTAACTCAATTGCAAATCGGTATGTGCAGATTTAGGCTTATAGTTTAATAGAAAATGTCCAATTGATATATCTATTGGGAGATTTGGATTATGAAATAAATGCTTAAAATCGAGTTATACTTTACATAAAGGTTCTTTCTGAAGTTGTGTTGCTATTTTATAATTTCATATTAATTTCTGTGTTTATATACCAAATATGTTCACCAAACACAAGTTTTAGTGGGATACACTTGTGGCAGCCTGTTGGGGGTGCGGTAAGTGGTGTCCAGTAATTGTTAGGAGTGCTGTCCCACAACTCAGTAGTAATAGTTTTCATTTTATACCCGCCATATAAAACGTCCCTTAGTTTTGGAAAGATTTTTAGGCTTGTACACCGTAATTTACTCTATCTGCTTATTATATTGTTTAATGGAATGGCTGGCAAAACATCAGCTAATTGCCAATTGATTTAAACCTTATAAAATTGTAAATAATAAGTATTTTATTGTTGGTTCATATATTGTCATAAATTAGTAAATGTTTATAAATTTATGACTAAAAATTGTTTTCACATTTATTTCTTTATAAATTGGTAAATGATAAATATTGCAATGCATTAGTTTTAATTAATTGTATTATTTTTTCGAATGTTGTAAATATAAAATTATTCTTGTAAATAAACAATCTGATAAATCTGATTTATATTTTTGTTGTAAATTCTCAAGAAAAAAAGAAAATGTATAAAGTCACTTTCATCATATGTTTGCCTTTTATTAATTCTATTTTATTTTAATTCTATTTTATTTTAATTCTAATCATCGTTTTTAAAACAACAAACATTGACAAAGATGGAAGGTAGTTAAAAAAAAGGGGTGTCATTGGAAAAACCGTCTGTTTGACACTATGCCTTATTGCGTTTCTCCATGTTTGCCTAACGGTTGATCTTAGACTTGAAGAGGTTAAAATAATAGCGGTGTCATGGGAAAAACCATCCTTTTCATACTCCGTTTTTTGCGGCTTCGAAGCTCCAAGTTTGCCAAAGATGTTTTTTTCTTGGGATTGTTAATTGTCAACACATTCACCATCATTGCGCACACAAAGGGTAATGCGATTTTATAGATCACGAAAAACATTTTCCAGATAATTTTCAGTAATACTTTCAAACACATCAATTATACCCACTCGCAAGTCCTCGAAGGTGTGAGGTTTAGTGGAACAGATATTACTTTTTATATGTCAACCCAAAAAGGAATCTAATGGAGTCAAATCTGTTGATCGTAAACAACAAGTTAATGGATAACCTTTTCCAATCCACCTTTTAGAGAATTTTTCATTAAAGAAACTACCTAACTTGAAGAGCCAAAATGACAATGTGCACCATCTTGCTGAAACACTGTATCTCCTCATGCTTATAAATATTTTTATAGATCTTACTTATTATAAAGCCCAGGTTGTGTGTGTGTGTGTGTGTCTGTACGTTTATATATTGGATCGGATTTCCTACATTTTTCAACCGATTTCAACAAAACTTCACAGGACTACGTAAAATTACTTTGCGGTGGTTCTGACAGCGCCAAAAATTGAAAAAAAAAACAATTGTTTTTGCACGAAATCAATTTGAAAACACGATTAAGAGGCATTAATGCAAGGGGGACAACTCATATCGAGTTATACTTATTAATATCGAGTTATACTTATTATAAAACCTAGGTTGGTTGTGTGTGTGTGTGTGTGTGTGTGTGTGTGTGTGTGTGTGTGTGTGTTCGTTTATATATGGGATCGGATTTCTTACATTTTTCAACCGATTTCAACAAAACTTCCCTTTTTTGGGGCGGGTAGTGTTTCTTATTGTCTTGCACACTTTTTTCCTTATTTTTACATTCAGAATGCTTTAAAAATTCCATTTTCAAGACAATTGTTTATAATAAAATTCTATTTAATCGGTAGACTCATAACGATTGAAAACAATGTTTTTGTTTGAGTTTGGGTTTGACCAATTCGTAAAAAAAATAAAAAATAAATAAAAAAAAATAAAAAAAAATAAAACTAATTAAGATATGCGTGTCCGTCAACCTTAAACAATAATCTTTGTCAATTTTATTTTTCAGTCTTTATGATGGTCGATACTTGATCTATCTCTTACTGTTACATCCCCGGGCAACGCCAGGCTCTACTGCTAGTTAATTATATAATGAACAACTCCAAAGATGTTGTGTAGAAAGACGACAGAGCTTCTCTACACAAATTGTTGAACATAGACTCGTCCATTTTCTATGAATAGGACGTCTGCTCATAGGAAGAGTGAGTTAGAAATTAAGATTCATCAGAATATCCAAATAGGAAAACTATAAATAGAAAAATTTTCACGTTTTTTTCTAGTCCTATTATAATTGTAGTCGCCCCTCCCTTCATTAGCTCGCACGATCATTATGTCCTGCCAATACCTCATAAATAATGGACTATTTCGTTTTGATTGCGTGAAAAGAAGAGAAAAGTCACTATGGTTTCATAAGAAAGAAAGAAAGAAAGAAAGAAAGAAAGAAAGAAAGAAAGAAAGAAAGAAAGAAAGAAAAAAAATTGATTGATTGATTGATTGATTGATTTAACGTCTCTTGTTCAATACTTCATAAATAATGGACTAAACTACCCACTTAAGCCTTTGCCTGGAGTGCTCCCGTCCTGGGCCTTGTAAAGAGCGAACCTTACTGTTAAAAAAGAAGCTTAGGGGAAATTCTACAGATATTTTATTCTTGTAGAACTTGCCAATTGAAGAAATGATGACAGAAAACTTAGGATATTTTAAAAATCTCTTAAAAATTAAATATCTGTCCTAAATATATGTTCAATTAGTAAAATAAAGGATTATTTAACCAAATCTGGGAAAAATATAAGTTACTTTACGCTTAAAATATAGCAAAAACACATTTGAACACAGCATAGTATATTCCATCTGTCAACGGCGAAACACACTAAAAAAAAATTACTTAGAATTTAATTAAATACGGAAGGCTAAAACTACCAAAATACAAAAACTACTTTTGTGTATAGTTCAAAATTATCATTTATAACCTTATATAATCAATAAGTTAGGAATATATTTTTACTCTATTAGCTTTTATGAAACTTAAAATGAATATTTTTTATCTTCCTAAAAATAATAATTAAAGGAGGTAATTCAGAAGTTATTTCCTATTTGATCTTCCGATGCGAAAATGTTTAAACCTTATATTTTTTCCATTCTTGAAACATCTTTATTTAATAAAAATGATTTTTTTTTTCGTCAGCAATCGAATGGATTTTTAATTGAATACTCATTGTAGATCTTATCAAATCTGAAAGAAAATATCTTTTATTAGATTATGCAAGTACTGATACTCTGAATAAAATATTTTTTTAGTTTTATTGAATTAATTTTGTTAGGTTTCATGGAAAATTTTCAAAATGTTCCAATTTGATATCGAATTTTGTCGATTTCTCTAAACAGTTTTCTGTTTTATCATCCAATTTTAAGTGTTCTGTCACGATGTATTTAAATTAAAACTCGGTGGGATGACTGACCACGAAAATATTCAGTGTACAATTCATTCGTTAATGAATAAGTGTTGAAAATTTTATTTAGTATAGTTTTCTGATATTTGGTAATTAAAGAAAAACAGGCAGTAGTATTGCTTTGCTTTTATTTCGAAAAAAAAAAAAACTTTCAAACGCATACCATTTTTTATGATACCTACGAAAATCGTCTTCATAAAATAAAAAAAAACAAAAACAGTAAGAAGACAATTCATAACTACTCCATTTTGTAGTCATCCCTACAAAAAAAAAAAGAAAGTGGAAATTGATTAAAAAAAAAGAAAAGAAAAAGAAAGAACAAAAAAGTAATTGTATTGCGTTTAAAAACCAAAGAATAGGATATCCTTCATGACGACTGAAAAATACTCACTTGAAATTTGAAGTAGCTCAGAGACTGAAGTGAACTTTCAATCGCTGTCTTCCCTGTGAGTGTGATACAAAAAAAACGTAAATATGATTTTATTTATTTATTTTATATTTTTTAAAAATATGCTAAACTAGACATTTTTTTCACTTAGCGCATCTGGTGAAACTGTCATGAAATTAGATGCCCTACCGAAAAACCTGCCCTAAAATTTGATGACATTTTCACTTACAATACGAGTCTTGTGACATTTGAGAAAAAGTGAGAGAGGCGGAGGAAGAAATTTAGAATGTGGCATTGGTACACAGAAATAACGGAGGATTATCATCTGCTGGTTCTTTCCAAGCCGAGTGTTGGCAAACAGCTGAGAAAATAAAATAAAAAAATTTAATGCGTTCATTCAATTGTGCCGACATCAAATACCTGATAATGAAAAATCATTTGAACAACTGATTTTTGTGTCAGAAAGAAAACTACACTCGTTCTAAAAAAAAAAAACAAAAACAAACACGTTGTGAAGAGACGACAATAATTAGTTTGTTTGTGGGGGGACATGTTGTTTTAGCATTTATTCCCATATTTTGCTTATCAAATTTATAAATTGACAGACCTGAGTATTGAATTTTTTTTTTTTTTTAAATTAATTTCATTATTTTACTCTTCAAACGGAGATAAATACTAATAAATAATTAATAATTTATTTGTGTTAAAATCAAGGCCGGTGTAAGGGTCTCATGGGACCCTACCAATGTCTATGATATCACCCGAATCTATGATACGCCCCTCCTCACTCTTCTCATGCATCTCAATTTTCATAAGGTAGTTTTAGATCATTTCATCTTAAATAAAATCAATGTTTTATGACAATTATTAACATCAACTTGACATTTTTCTAATTAAAATGTTGACACATTTTTTCTAATTAAAATGTTAACACATTCAACATTATGGGTAAAAAATAGTGAATTTCATATAGTGGTTTTTCGAGACTTTAAGTTTAATATGAACAAAAAAATTCAAGAATTTGGGCCAAAAAGACCCTAGCTAGAATGACGTCAAAATTCATTAAATTTTTTCATCCTTTAGCGTATAATAAATAAATAACGTATATAGATGTAGGTAGAAAAAAGCAAATGTTGAAAATGGTGTGGTACGCTTTGACCCTGGTTAAAAGTTGGCAAATGATGGATATATAAAAATAAAATCAGTAGAAAGATTCAATTTTCAGGATCCATTCGTTCGTAAACTAATTTTTTCTTATAATTATCAAACATTTGACTTTCTTTCTATCAGTAACGTCTTCTTTCCTGACCAATGACAATCATTCCCAAATAACCTACTTAAGATATATATATATATATATATATATATAGTGTAACCCGGATATAAGAGAGTTGTCGGGACCGGAGAAGAAGTCTCTTATATCCGGGTTTCTCTTATATCCGGGTTTGGTCTATTTTATATACACAGGCTCTAATTTGGGACCAGAGAAAATCTCTCTTATATCCGGGTTTCTCTTATATCCGGGTCTCTTATATCCGGGTTACACTGTATATATATATATATATATATATATATATATATATACACACACATAATTTAATCATTTCACTCCAAGCAGGGCGGGGGAGGGGTGACTGGGATTGAAAGAGAATGAGAAGACTTTAGAAGAAACCGAAAATCCAAAATCTATAATCTTAAAAATTTAGGAAAATATTCTCCATAATCTAATGTTTTATTGAATTTTAGGAACTTTGGCTTTAAATTTAATAGTTATTGCTCTTATTTTTTGATAATATCGTGTATGGACGTCCGTATTTACAAAAATCGGCACGTTTATACACATACAAGAAAAAAATCGAATTTCTTTTTAAAATATTGGGTATCGATTAATTGTCGTAAGCTTTTCCATTTATGGTTAGTAATTTTTACTTAATAACAGTATCACCTAACCGGTACAATTTCTGTATTAATAATACAGAAATTTAAAAGATTTAAAACTTTATAAATTATTCTAAATAATTTTTTTAGGAAATGAAAACAATTCTTGTAAAAATTCCTTATAAATCGAAATTTTTTGTGTCCATATCTCATACTTAAAAGCAATTAAAAGCTTTTCTAATTAAATGTCTTAGTTTTATTGTATTTTTTATTTTACGATTCAGAGAAGAATTTCGCTAATTTGGGAACATATTTTATACAAAGAAATAATGATATAAATTTTCCAAAGAGTTCTGAATGCAACTAATTAAACATTTATTTTAAGTGGTTCAAAAATTAATTTCTCGAAATTTCATATAATTAAATAAGTGACGGGTAACAGATGAAAAAAGAAAAAGTTTTATCAAGATTTTTTAAACAATTAAAATCCAAAAATGATTTGATGTTTGCTAGAATTTCCAAATCAGTATGTTTTTCACCGCAAATGACGCTAAAATTTACAATACTAACCTAGGTTTCCCCCCTCCCGTCCCGCTGACGCAAGAAAAACAAAATTTTTAACCAAAGTTTTGAACGTTCTAAAAAGGATAAAAAATATAGTTTAATAGTCAAAAAATCATTTGGTCTTTCCTCTTAATAACATAAAGATTTTGACGATAAAATTTTGTTTTTATTAAATTTGGGACATTTTTTCATCATAGTATGCTTTTTTCAGATATCAGAATAATTTTAGAAAAATCTATGACAATGTGGAAAAAATTGTTGTCATTTAATCCCATTAACGTAAATATCACTTTTTACTAGTGTCATTGGATGATGCCCGAAAGGACGATTCGCGTCACACGAAAATATTTTCCCACTTTGCTATAACCTTTTTATTATATATCCTTACACTGTCCTGGACATTGAGTTCTACCTAGATTCTATCCTCTTGGAATTTTTTATTCAAAAAATATATATGTATGTGTATGCATCTATGTATATATATTTATATATCTTGCGTATGTATGTGTATATTTACCACTAATATTATCTATATCTATCTATGTATATATATATATATATATATATATATATTGTTTCATATCTCAACGTAATCATCAGACGTAACATATCGTCAAACATTTGTCTATTTCTTTCATCTCTTTTTCTCTCTCTCTCTCTCTCTCTCTCTCTATATATATATATATATATATATATATATATACCAGGTACGACGAGAACAAATACAGTACACTTCCAACGTTTGTAACATTTAATTTACAAGTGGGCTCAATGCAAAGTCGAGCAATATTATTTATTTTAGGATATTACAACAAAAACATGTAAGAATCGCTACACAATTGCAGTCGTGTTACAACGCATAACGATGTGTCACGCCTGGCGATTGTAATTTACCTACGAATGATTTGATTTCAAAAGGAAAATACATCCTCATTAAAAAAAAAATTATAAAATAAAAATGATTATAAAATAAATTATAAAATAGGGGTTGATCAGGGTAAGCCCACAAGCTTTTATTTATTTTATTTTATAATTTAAAAAAAAAAAAATTGAGGATATATTTGCTTTTGAAATCAAAATAATCGTTCACTCGCCAGTAATTTACAATCGCCTGAGGAGACGTATCGTATGCGTTGAAACACGACCACCAAGTGTGTAGCGACCCTTATATGTTTTTGTTGCAAATATATATATATATATATATATATATATATATATATATATATATATATATATATATATATATATATACTGAGTTTTGCTTAGTACAGCACAAGGTCAAATGGTGGCAGGAAGATTATGTGACTCCTCTCTTCCAGAATGAGAGAACTTCTTCGTGCCTTGAAAATCTATACCCTAGCTTTTATTTGGATTCGAACATATTTAGATTCGAATAATATAATTATGGGACACAGTGAAGATCGATCTCAATACTCAATTAGTAATGATCCACCAAATTAGCTTATTAGCTATTACGTAACACCGAGCCGCCTAAAGTTATCTGGTGCGACACCATAACTGTGGGCCGCTCAGTGAGGATTAAAGTCACTAATCAATCATGATGAGTGGTTACGATCCATGGTCGGCTCCCTGTGTCGCTAACTCCTCCTGTTAGGCTCTCTCTTTACAATAATCAGATCAAACCAAAAATGGAATATTGCTGGTATATCTGGGCTGGAGCTGCCATGACCACACTTTCCAGGCTTGACAGAGAGTGTTTTACGCAGTCTTGTGGTTGATTAATTATTTTCTCCCTATCACCTCTTTCCCCAAATCGAAACGTCACAAGTCTCTCTCTACTCTCTATATAGATAGTGTAGCGAGAGACTTGTGACATTTCGTCTTCGGGAAAGAGGTTGTAGTGTGGAATATCTAACAAGTTACATTCTCTCGTGCCACCAGTTAAAACGTTTACAGCTTAGATAACTCGAATTCGCAGGTCGATAGACGTAATACTCACAGTTTAATGAATAAAAACGGGGCGTCTATTTCAAATAAGAAGTGTCCACTATAATAGCATCTGAAGTAATAAAAATGTCAGATTAAAAATAAATCCATTATTTTCTTATACATATGTATTATGAAATGGATTAAGTCCGACAATTATTTAATATATTATCTGTCTATAAGTTATTTTAATAGATGCTGTATCCGATACGGAAACGTCAATTGATCTGACGTGATATACCAATAAATAAATAAATTGTATATATTAATATAACGTATAAACAGAAAATATATTAAATAAATGTCGGACTTAATCCAGTTGATAATATGTTGTCAATGTTTACGTTAAGGTACGTTCCGTGAGCAGATATGATCGTTCGGGAAAGATCGTCGAAGATTTGTTGTTTATAAAACAGTAATTTGGACCTTGCTAACCAGAGTTTTCTCTGTAGCTGAGTAGTATAACATGTCAGATCAATTGATGGTTCCGTATAGGACACTGGTTCGACTCCTGTCCGTGAACGCATATTTTCTGCGAAATTTATCGAACATTCAGGTCAGTAAATGTAATAGTAAATATATTATGCATATTCGTCGCTACCGAATGTGACGCAGTCATTTTAATGTGGGTTTAACAGCAATACCGGTGACGATTATTTTTCTTCTTCTTCTTCTTCTTCTGCTGCTGCTGCTGCTGCTGCTGCTGCACTGAAGTAACTATATACATCCTGTTTGCGAAACTCCTGAAGTTAAGTGATACCTATGTACAGTGCATATATTTTCTATACATTGACAAAACTCTCCCGAGTAAATGAGCAGTCCCACCCAAATGTAATCTTTTTTTTTTTTTAGTCTCTTGTAAACGAGGTTATCAAATATTTTGTTAATGTTCTTCCTATACGTTTTTTTTTGGTTTTTTTTTTATAGTGCCCAAGACTAGAAAAATTTTTTTTTAATCGTTTCACCTCAAGCAAGGCGGGAAGCCACTAGCACGGAAGGGGTTACAGAGAGTTGGACCGAGAGCAAAAAGGAGTGATAGAGGAAAGGATGAAGAGAAGGATAGGGGATAGATCAAGGCATCTGGAGACGTCGATTGACATTATATTTGAATAGTTGGAGATTATAGCTATCAGGGAAACAAGAAAAGGAGAGGGAGTTCCACAGGCGAGAAGTGCGAGACATGAAGCTATTGGAGTAGAAGAGACGACTACATTTAACAGTTTCGACAATGAAAGGGTGAGAGCGAGATGCCAGCCGAGTTAAACGCTTAAATTCATGAAGTCTAGGAACCAGCGAAAGCAGCTCCTCGGAGCAGTTACCATGAAAGTATTTGTAAAAAAAGGCAGAGGGAGGCGACGGCACATCTGTGAGAGAGCGACTGCAGACGAGATGCCAAATCAGAGCCAATTACTTTTCATATCCGTCTGTGGATTTTATCAAGAACCTTGAGATAAACAGAAGGGGCTCGAGGAATAATAACACTGATCATATGGTCCCATTTTAATTCCAATTTCAGTTCCTAAATCCTTACATTTATTTATTTTCTCATATTCTCTAATAGATATGGCACTGACATATCAATGTGTAAACATTTTATTTTTTTAGTCTCTAAAAAACAAAAGATTACTGAACTGCTACGCGATATCTGTCCTCCTTTACGGCAGCGAATGTTGGAAGGTCTCCTCGAAGATGAAGAAGAGACTTGAAGCAACAGAAATGTGGTTCTACAGAAGGATGCTAAGGATACCATGGACCGAACATGTGAGCAACGACGAGGTTTTGGAGAGGATGCAAACAAAGAAGAATCTTATACTTAACATCAGCAAGAGGCAGCTGAAATTTCTGGGACACGTAATGAGAAAGGAGGGCTTGGAGAATCTGATACTCACAGGGCGGATGGAGGGAAAGAGAGACAAGGGAAAGGAACGTGTGACATACTTAACGGACTTAAACAAAAATGGATGGCAGAACGGGGTCTGAGTGAAATGGCAAAAAGACAAAACTTATTGAAAGCTATAAGGGACAGGAGGAGGTGGAGAGCCATGATCGTCTACGTCCTGAAAGGACACGGCACATAAAAGAAGAATCACTATATCTGGTCTATTAGCTTTTAGTTTTATGTGTTTTTCAGTAGGAAAGTTTACCGTTTCTACTAATAAACATTTTCCAAAGTCTGGGCACCCAGTGTGGTGTAATGGTTATCAAGCTTGTCTCGTTAGATTAGTTACAACTGAAAAGTGAGTTCGATCCTCACTAGGTGCTCCAAACGTTCGGCCTTGTGTCACATCTAAGCTACGCTTAGAAAATAACCATTCTCCAAAGTTTAGTGATGTCATGGTTTCTATGATTGGTTCAGGCAAAAGTTCATACAATTTTTTTTCATATAGTGCCTGTAATATTTATATAGTTTAAACTTTAAGGAATATACTGTCAAATCTTATCATGTCGATCTTTATAGCTTCTTTGACACCATTATTAACAAGGGCGTTACACTGGGTATCAAGTGACAACAAGTTTCTTCCATTGTTGTTTGTGCTTTCATTAATATTATTATTTTCACAGCAGTACTAACAAATTTATTATTATTATTATTGGTGCTGTTGTTTTCACACCAATACCAACAAGTGGGGTACATTGGGTATCAAGTGACAGCAAATCTTCTCCCGAGAAATTGCTTTCAGTTGTATCGTTTTTTTGGGGGGGGGAGTTTTTTTTTTTTTAATTATTTTTTTAGATGATTTCGATTCTTCTACGTAGTTACAATTCTTCCTGCCTTTTTTTTGCGTTTTTAGATTTATCGGGATCCGTTCCGAGTGCTCAGACAACGATTTGCACTAAATAACTGTAAACAACATTTTTTTTTTTTTTTTGTCTTCCATTTAATTTCATTAACATGATGAAAGCTATGTGGGTCAGAAACTAATTAACGGTGCCTCCTCTCGTAAGTAAACTACAAGAAGATCGTGTCACCATCATGTGCCACAATTTCTTTTCGCATCTCTGGCCAGGCGCAATTCCATTGCTTTTAGGTTTTCATCATCATCATCATCATCATCATCATCACCGTCGTCGTCAGATTATGTTTAGTTTATCAAACGAAAGGAAAGCGGAAACATAGTGGCTCGCTGATTAGTTTTTATAGCAAATTACTTATGACAAGAGACAAAATCAGAAAATAACTCACACAAATGTTTAGATCATTTTGTGGGTCACACATCATCACTTTTCTCTCTGTGTGTTGAGCGCCTGACCCAGCTGTGGGTATATGGGCTGAACAAACATACTTTTTTTACTTGACATTACTAGTGGTTACGGTAATTAGTATTATTATAAATGATTTACTTATCTATCACTTGCTACTACTTTCCTTTTTTAACCATTTCGAATTTGATCTGACTTACAGAGATAAAAAAAAAAGAAAAAAAAGGCATCTGAAAAATTATAGCGCGGCCATCCATCCTGTTGCTGAATATTTTATCCACCTTTCGTCGTCTCTACTGAAGTTGCGTAAAATCGGTCTTTAAAACAATCGATAAAAAAGTTCAAATTTTATTTAAATTCCGTTTTGAAAGATTTTGACATTGGCATCTGAAAATAAATTACTGAACTAAAACTGACTAAAAAAAGTTAAAAAAACTAAAAGTGGATCTATCATTGATGGTGAGTAAAAAAATGAATATTTCATTTTCTTTCATATTGTTTTTCTTTTTAGATTATATTTTTAAATTTTATGCATTAAAAATGAAAATGAATTTATCATAAATTCATTTTTCATAAATTATTTATGTTTTTTATAATGCTATGAATTCAATTCCCCCCAAAAGATAAAATTAATTTATCTTATTTTGCATAATTGTTAAAATATATTTTATTTTATTTTTTTGTTGTTGTTATTTTTGCTTTGTTTTTGACGGGTTTTCTTTATGATTTCAATATTGCCAAACATTTTTTTTTAGAATTAGAAAAAATAAGACTTGATTTCTTTGGCAACTTGTTCTCGAATTAGAATTTTTTATTTTATAGATTGGTCACTGAAGGAAATTTTAAAAAAAGTTTGACAGTAACACAGAGAGACAAATATTAAAAAATACAGCAAAAATTACTTTAAATTTTATTTTAATCTAAAGAGAAAGAGGAGGAGAGAGAGAGAGAGAGAGAGACAAAAATAAACAATGAAAGAAGAAAAAGAAAAAAGATAGCGTAAAAAAATAAAAGAAAAACGAAAAAGAAAGTCAGTAAAAAAAAACAAGAAAAAAGGTGGGTGACAGTTTTTTTCCCACACTTGTTGCAGTGAGTGACTGTTTTATTTTTTATTTTTATTTTTTCAATAACATCAGCTTTTGTGCGACATTTTTTTAGTAAAGCAAAAATTTTCATGGAAAAACCGGCCTTCACCTTTTAGTAATTTTATATTTTCTTTTCATAGAAAAAAAACTTTTCTATCTTAGAATTCGTAAATCTGTTTTCTCTTATCAAGAATTAAACACACAAACAATTGCGATGGCGACATAGCTAAACGGTACCCACCCTCCAAGAAGAGAAGCGAGGGTGGTTATTGCCATAGGAACTAAATAAAAGTTTACATTAAGAAATAAAAAAAATGATAACCGCATTCTAGAATGGGGTTTCTATTCCAAGAGCAAAAAATGACAAAGGGTGATTTTTTTTAATTCTGAGTGCACGACTTTAAAAACCTCTGTAAGGAACTGATTCTGAAATGTATCTCATTCTTTTCAAGCAGAATGACAATGACTAGAAATTCTTCATTCCCTAGTTATTACAATTACTTCTTTTTGTTATTTTATGTTTATTAATTATAGCTTAAGTCGAGCTCAGAGCCAAGTGTGGGGCAGACATTTCATATTGTTCTACTCATCTTTCAAGAAGTGGGGCGAACCAGTTTGCATTGTAAGTGAACAATAAAAATTAGTTTTGCAGGAACTCAAACGTCTCTCTAAATCTGATTCCCAACCATGGGAATTGCTGACTCCTTTAGGAACAGGTTCTCAAATTAGATGTCCACCGACCCGGAAAGTTGATATATTTTTTAATACTGCTGTTCATACAATGTAAGGCCCAAGAGCCACACAAGGTAAAGGGTAAAGGTTGTTATAAGAGGCTAAGGGGGGGGGAGTAAGAACTACATATTATGAAGATATGTAGGATAGATTACGGTTGACCTTAGACTTGAAGACGTTAAGATTGTAGTGATCAGGAAAGCATTCTCTCGGTAGTCTGTCCCATATAGTAACAGTTCTGGAGAAAAAGCTGCCTGAGTGGTACATCATACTTACAAATGGAATATGAAAAGAATGAGGATGATTCGACCCCGTGTACGTGCTATGGCTGGTCCTAGCTGTAAAAATCTGAACTGGTGGAACTAAGCAGTGTAGCAGGTCTGAATATTTGCCATGGAAATAGCGATAGAGTAGCGAGATTAAAGCAGTTTAGTGCTTTTGAGAGAGAGAGAAATTTGTAACAGAATTTTATATGGTCAGTGCAAAATTATAGTTCATTTGGAGTTTTAGAGTGGAACAGAACTGCATTTTAAGGAAAATGATAGAAAAAAAACAAAAAAACATCATGTATATCTTTTTTTACTCGTAGAAATACCTTTGATATATATGTAAGGCATCTTCACATTCATATGTAATCATTCATGTTTATTAAGTATATTTTTTAAGATCATAACTTATTAAAATGCATTATAAAAACACATTCTGCGTCTCAGGTCTAGTGCGTACTACCCACAAACACGCCGAGCGGGGGCAAACCTGACTAGGAGTGGGAGTCCTGGTCAGTGCTTTGTGACTCTCGTGATCTCAACATTTGCTTTTTCTTACCGACATTTATATACGTTACAAATGAAACTAAGCACAACTGATTTTAAAAAGGATGATAAAAATTCGCTGATTTTGACGTCAATTCTAGCGTGGGCGATGGCTGCAAATCTGAGAATTTGTTTTGCTCATGCTAAGTCGCGAAAAAACACGATATAAAAATCATTAATTTTTATCGATAATTATAATTATTCAACTTTTTGACAAGAAAAATCCAAAGTTGATAAAAATTACCGCAAAACATTGTTGATTTATTTAAGATGGAATGATTGATATATTATTGGTTGATTTTATTTAGCGGCATAACAACCGCTATGGGTTAATTAATGCTGAAATCTAAATATTTTAAACACAATTGTATGCCTTCTGCTACAGATAAAATGTATTGTTAGTCATTTTGCTTTAAAAATGTATTGTTGGTCATTTTACTATAAAAAGATATTGTCGGTAATTTTTTTATATAAAAATATACTGCTGGTATTTTTACTACAAATTTTCTATTTATACTTTCATAGTGTTTTGTTTTTGTTTGGGGGTTCACTATTTGCCTAAAGCTGGGACCCTAGTAGATGCTACCACCCCGGGTCAGGGTGAACCTGGGAACAATAGCAATTAAGAGGTGGTTCCACATTCCTCAAAGCCTGCGATTTCCCACTCAGAGACCTTGCTGCCGGATGTAGTTTATCGTCATACCCAGGACCAAGAAATGATCTATTATGATATGACTCTAATTTGTATTTAGATGCATTGTAATTATTTTCAATTTTTCTAGTTGAATTGTTCACCTATATTGCATATAATTCATTATTGTACATGATTAGTTGACAATAAAATTTGTATTTTATATGAATACTGTCTTATGAAAAATGGGATGTAATAAGGGTAGGGGCTCCGTATCATAGAATCGGGGTTGGGAGCACGGGGCCCTTGCACCGGCCGTGTCATTCAGCATTGAATCAATTGCTAGGTCTACTGCTAGGAAAGTTGGTTCACTGTGTTGAGCGGGAAAATTTTTTCTCGTCAGAATTCATCTTGCGCATTTATAAACCAACTATTCGTCCATACTATTGTATACTGTTGCCATATCTGGTCTGATGCTCCTGCTGTATATTACGAGATTCTTGCCAAAATTCAAAGAAGAATCTGCAATGTTATCAGTCCTGACCTGCCATCCAGGCTTCAGTCACTTTCCCACCGACGTGACATGGTTTCGCTCTGTCTTTTTTTTTTCTTTTTTTTTTTATAAATATTTGCATGGTAACTGTTCTGATGAGCTTCTTCCCTTAGTGCCTCGACTGCATGCATATAAACTTTCTACTAGATTGGAAATTAGGTCTCACCATTTTACTGCTGAACTAGCTAGATACAACAGCCATTTCTATTCTAATAGTTTCTTTTCTCGCATTTCTCGTCTGTGGAATTTCCTACCGATTTCTTTCTTTCCCACCACCTATAATATTAAAAAATTTAAATACAACGTCAATCGCCATCTTCTGTGTTCCTGAATCCTGTTCCTTTATTGTCCTTTCTCCTCACTAAAGTCTTTTCATTCGCTTTCCTTCTCTGTAACTTCCTGCGTCATCGTGGTATTATCGCCTTACTTGATTGGTGAAATGATTAAAAAATTAAAATGCAGGACAATCCTACATTTTGTGGGGCGGCTGACAAGCCTCATGTAGGCAGAGACAAAAATGATCTAGTTCTTTCAGCCTTTTCCTTTTCGCATCGTACAGTTCCTCAAAGAATATCATCCTGTATTTGTCTATATTTCTGAGATGAGGTACTATGTACACTATTTACATTATTCAGACTATTGTCCTCATCTTTGTCGCCATGTTTATCACAACATTTCTGCCGTTGTACGCTCCGGCCTTCTTCAGGTGGTTGGAATGTCGAACTGAACCCTTTATTTCGCTCACTGGGGTAGACTGTTCTAGTTCCACGGGCCATGTCTAATGGATGTCAGTTATCTCCTGTTAATTCCCCTCTGAAAGTTCTCCACTGCCTTAACCAGGTATTGAACTCACACTCTTTGGGTCCTGTCACTGGATCTAACTAACGTTTTCATCCACTGTGCCATGTGCCCTCGTGGAACTAGAACAGTCTAGCTTAAGAGACTATAACACCTGGAAGTAGATGTTCTAGTTTCTTAGGGTCACAGAAAAATTCAAGGCCAAGAGAATTATGATAACAAAAAAGGTGAAAGAAAAACTTACAAGAAAATAATCTGACTCTTAGATTATTTTGAGATTCCAAGATTAAATATTTTCATTAAAACGCGTTTCTTTTAAATATAAATTTTGATAATATTTTTATATATTAACATACAGTTAATCACAGTGTGAGATATCTACTAACAAAGGTGATTGAAAGAAAAAGAAGAATCTAAATGAAATCGGCTAGATTTTTTTTTAAATTAATTAAATTTAAAATTCCCAGCATCCCTCGTTTGAGCGCATGTTTAGTCGCACCAACAAAACAAATTTAGTCCTGATGAAGTCCTAAAAATAACGAAACGCATCACAAGAAAACTTTTGCGACTTTGTCATACATTTTACCCATATATATATATATATATATATATATATATATATATATATATATATATAGTGTGTGTGTGTGTGTGTGTGTGTGTGTGTGTGTGTGTGTGTGTGTAATCAAAATCAAATATCAAAATGCAGAACAATCCTACATTTTGTGAGGCGGCTGACAACGCTCATATAAGCAGAGACAAAAATGATCTAGTTCTTTCAGCACTTTCCTTTTCGCATCGCATAGTTCCTCAAAGAATATCGTCCTATTCTTCAAAATGCAATGAAGAGATTCAGCTTAAGAGACTATGACACCTTGAAGTAGATGTTCTAGTTTCTTTGGGCCACAGGAAAATTCAAAACCAAGAGAATTATGATAACAAAAAAAGGTGAAAGAAAAACTTACAAAAAATAATCTGACTCTTAGATTTTCCGAGATTAAATATTTTTATAATAATAACGCGTTTTTTTAATATAAATTTTGATAAATTTTTATATATTATTAGAATAGCAGTAAAATTCTGTTTTTGTTTTGTTTTTTAAATCG
This sequence comes from Acanthosepion pharaonis, assembly GCA_903632075.3. Taxonomy (NCBI): domain Eukaryota; kingdom Metazoa; phylum Mollusca; class Cephalopoda; order Sepiida; family Sepiidae; genus Acanthosepion; species Acanthosepion pharaonis. The sequence continues at coordinate 633,673 of CAHIKZ030005338.1, forward strand.
ATTTCACCCCACGCAAGGCCACTAAGATACAAGAGGTTAGTAGGTGTGGAAGAATGAGGAACAGAAACATTATGGCGATTGACATTGCCTTCAAATTTTTGTAGATTAAAGTTGACTGGAGCTGGAAGAGGGTTCCACAAATGAGAAGTACGAGAAAAGAAACTGTTAGCATAGAACTTACGGCTACATCTCGTCAGCTCAACTGTAAACTAATGAGATCTCGTCGCCAATCTAGTACTGCGCTTAAATTCAAAAAGTCTATGTACCATAGCGAAGAGTTCATCCGAACAATTATCATGAAAGTATTTATAGAAAAGACACAGAGAGGCAACTCTTACTGTGGTGGGAAAGTGACTGCAGCCGAGCCACCAGATCAGAACTAATAATATTGATGATTCTTATTTGGATTATATCAAGAAGCTCAAGGTAAAGAGCAGATGCGTTAGACCGTATGTAGCAGCAATATTCTAAGCATGGACGAATGATAGACTTATAGATATGCATGATAAATTCTGAAGAGAAAAATTGGCTTGCACAACACAGTGAACCGAATTTCTTAGCAGCTGATCTAGAAATGGATTCAATATAGTCTTTCCACTTCATGTCAGTTGAGAACGTTCGCCACAGAAGGCGCAATGAGTCACTTTCCTGGAGGTTAGCATCAGCCATGCTGATGGAAGTAGAGAGGAGTCTCGCAGATGATTAAAGGAGGGAAGTTTAGTTTGGGAGGCGTTAAAATTTCTTTGCTTTTACTAATTTAGCTTCATCAACCTTTACGGGAATGTTGCAGAACTCATATTCACATAGTCCTTCCATCAATGATTAAAATTTACTATCTTTTCTGTTGTGAGCAAAGTGAAATTGGTGTCCTTTTTAATTTGGTCTTCCCAACGTTTGGTGGTCTGCCCCTTGGTGCTATAAAATCTTCTTTTAAATGCTTGAAGCATATAACTAAGACGCAAGGGGCTACGGGAAGTGAAAGAGAAGGAAAAGACTTTAGAAGAAACTGGAAAACCAATAAATTTCAGAGTTTAGGCGGAGTCATTAGACATTTAGAGTTGAAATAAACTTTGGAGGGAACCGGAAACCAAATCCTAAACGGGAAAAAAGAGATAAACCTCTATCCTGTTCAAAAGACCAGGATGGAGTGTAAACCGGACAATAAGTGAACCTATCTTCTCTCTCTCTCTCTCTCTCTCTCTCATATATATATATATATATATATATATATATATATATGAGAGAGCGATAACGATATGTATATTTTATGTACCAAAGAACAATATTGAGTCAATCGTGCTTCAGGACTTCATTGGATTAAATTTGTTATGTTGGTGCGACTACACATGCGCACGAACGAGGGATGATAGGAATTTTAGTAGCGAGACTGAACACAATTTTGACAGCTGCTACTCTGATCAAAGGAAAAAAATAATCCACTACGACGAAAATGTCGAGAGTTTGCCTTGATTACATAGTTATCCACAGCAAATATGTGCCCGGGCTCTTAAAACATTTCACCATTCCTGGCAAGCTTCCTGTTATCACAATGTGGGATATCTACTTAGAAAAGTGATTGAAAGAAAAATAAGAAGAATCTAAATTAAATCGGCTAAATTAAAGAAATTAAATTTAAAATTTCCAGCATCCCTCGTTATATATATATATATATATATATATATATATATATATATATATATATATATATATATATATATACATACACATGCAACCTCGGTTCTCGAACATCTCACATGTCGAACAAATCGGCTTTCAAACAGAATATTCGAGGTGAAAATACCTCAGTTATCAAACAAAACTTCAGTTCACGAACAACATTGCCGAGCAAAACTGGACCGAGTCAACCCAAATAGAATAATTTCTGATTCGACCGCCATATTGTATACTTTCGTTTCTTGTGCTGTGATTTTCTTTTCCAATTTTATTGTACTGTGCCTTTTTTTCTCTCTTCATTAGTCCTGAATCATGGCTCCAAAAAAAGCTAGCAGTGATACTGGGAAAGGAAAAATTAAAATTAAAAGAGAAACAATTGTTGATGATATTGCCTCTTCCTACTCAGTTTCATATGGCAAAATCAACGATCTATATACTATTCTTACAAATAAAGAGATGATCATGTCTTTCCTTCCCCTTACGCCATCTACTCTCCTACAGGTACGGTTAACTTGAAGTGATCATCTATATTTTATCTGTTTAGTACTTTTTTTTTCTTAGATTTAATGATTTTCATTAGTGTGTGTGTGTGTGTGTGTGTGTGTGTGTGTGTGTGTGTGTGTGTGTGTGTGTGTGTGTGCGTGCGCGCGTGTGTGTGTGTGCGCGCGCGCGCACAAAGTACTGTTGTTAAAGTTTAAATAAGCAATTATCTTGGGACCAGGAACGGATTCATCCATTTTACATTGAATCCTATTGGAAAAATAGTTTCTGTTTATGAACATTTCGGGTTACGAACGGGCTTCATGAACGATTTAAATTCGTAAACCGAGATTCCACTGTACTTGTACTTTTGTACATTACAAGATCCTTGCATAACTCTTGTTCACACAAACCTCACATAAATGTTTCTCTTTTGTTATTCTTTCTGCCGTGAACAGCGGGAGATTGGCGCCTTTTTTAATTTTTTAATTTCGTCTTTCCAACTCTTGGAAGCTCTACTCGTTGATTTTGGTACAATGCAATCTTTTTAAACGTTATAAACATATTTTTTGTTCTTTTCTAATACTGCCTATTTTGATTCGACAATTGCATGTTACACCAATCAATGCTATTATTACACTTATTGTCCGCCTTCATAAAAACGGTATTTACCCGTTACATCCCCGGTGGAGTAATAGATAGAGTCTCGGATTGAGGAATCGGAGAGACGAGTTCGAATCCATTACATTCACTTGGAAAAGGTATGAATCCTCTTCTTCCGCCGGCGCCCCAAGCTGTGGGAGAAAAACAGACCTTGGATGGCAACTGGTCTACTGTGGGAAAAAATCTACCTCGTCAGTCATGTATCGAAATATACATTATCGCCTAAGCGTGTATCACGCATGGCACATAACTGACTGACATCCCGACAAGGCAGGATGTGGCACAGGGCTGTTTTTTTTTTACGTGGGGTATAAATTCTCCGTAAAGAATATACACGGGGTCGGGTAGCTGTCTACCGCCCCAAACGAGATGCCCTATGGCATACCCTCGTCTGACTTAACAAGCAGTGATCGCAACCACAGAGGTTTGGCAAACAGACAAAAAAACTCGTCTGACATTATTACCAGCCATTTTTATACTAAAATTCACCCAATACGAGCCACTTCCGGTAGAATATAACTGAATGTGATGTGCAATATGAATGTAAGAGAGGTGGTAGGAGGTGAAGATTATGAAGATAAGGAGAATAGATAAGAAGTGACGCTTAACTTGAAGAGGTTCAGATTGTTGTACTCAGGAGAGCATCCACGTAGTATTCTGTTCTACAAAAGCAGCAGTTCGTAGGAAAAAGATATCTGAGTGGAACTTTCTCCTTACGATTTGAATACGGAAGAAATGAGGACGATTCAACTTCGTGGATATAGTATGGCGTACCCTAGTTGTAAAGGGCTTAAATAGTGAATCTAAAGAATAAACATCGAAACATTTGCCATGGAAATAGAGACCGAGTAGAATGCAGAATGACCAAAAAGTCTTCCACTACAAGATAAGTTGTCATATTTTTAAATAAGTCAGCCATTTAATATACATGTAAAAGTATCTTTCCATGGTACTCCTCTTGGGAACTCATCCAATTATCTCAGTTTGTTCATGTATGCGCAGTAAGCTCATCTCTGATTGGTTATCAAGTTGTAATCAATTCTCGAGACGTTTAAAATGGCGAGATGCTTTCTAGAGATGTCTTGTATCTTTCGCTATTGTTGATGTTGGGATGAGAATATTCAGTTAAAACATTAGAATTTTTTCTTTTATTATTTGATTAATTTTTTTATATCCAAGTATTTGCCTCAAAGCAGTTTCCACTTTTCCATCTTCAGATGCTAAAGATATTTATATGGACTAATGATTGAAAATACATGTAGTAGACGCTGAAAAAAAATCAAATTCAAATTCTATTATTTCAGAAAATGCTACCTTCCAGATTTTGGTTCCTGATTTTGTTTCAAGCTTTCTTCCAGTTAAGCTGTAAGTTACGTTTTTTTTTATTCATTTCTTTGTTCTTTTCGTTATTTTTATCTTTATTTTTTAAGTCATTCTTTTCTTTTTTCCTTTCTTTTTTTCTTCATTCTTTCCTTCTTTTCTTTCTTTCCTTCTTTTCTTTCTTTCTTTTGTTCTTTTCTTCATTCTTTCTTTCATTCTTTTCTTTTTTCCTTTATTATTTTCTTCATTCTTTCCTTCTTTTCTTTCTTTCCTTTGTTCTTTTTTCTTCATTCTTTCTTTCATTCTTTTTTTTTTCCTTTATTATTTTCTTCATTCTTTCCTTCTTTTCTTTCTTTCCTTTGTTCTTTTCTTCATTCTTTCTTTCATTCTTTTCTTTTTTCCTTTATTATTTTCTTCATTCTTTCCTTCTTTTCTTTCTTTCCTTTGTTCTTTTCTTCATTCTTTCTTTCATTCTTTTCTTTTTTCCTTTATTATTTTTTTCATTCTTTCCTTCTTTTCTTTCTTTCCTTTGTTCTTTTCTTCATTCTTTCCTTCATTCTTTTCATTTTTTCCTGTTCTTTTCTTCATTTTATTCTTTCTTTTCTTCATTCTTTTCTTTATTCTATTCTTTCTTTCCTTTATTCTTTCCTTCATTCTTTTCTTTCATTCTTTTGTTCTTTCCTTCATTAATTTCTATTTTTACATTCATTCTTCTCTATTCTTTTCCTCATTCTTTTGTTTGTTCATTTTATTCTTTACCGTATTCTTTTCGCTTTTTTTCTTTCTTCAATTTTTCCATTCTTCTATTTTTTCTATTCTTCATTCTTTTTTATATTGCATGGTTGTTAACAAAAGGAACAGCCCAACATTCAAATTACGAAACGGGGATACCAAAATCAAACAAGTACAACAAATATCTGGGAAGTGTTTTAATTAAGGACGGAAAGTGCAACACTGAAATCTGAAGGTGCATTGAAATAGCGAAATATGACTTCTCAAAGTTAAGTAAAGTATTAAGAAACAGAAAAATTTCGTTAGAAATAAAGAAAAGAGTACTGAATTGTTACGTAATATTATTCTTCCTATATGGCAGTGAATGCTAGACAATCTCCTCAAAGATGAAGAGACTTGAAACAACAGAAACGAAAAGAGTACTGAATTGTTACGTAATATCAGTCTTCCTATATGGCAGTGAATGCGAGACAATCTCCTCAAAGATGAAGAAGAGACTTGAAGCAACAAAAATGTGGTTCTGCAGAAGGATGCTGAGAATACCGTGAATTGAAACATATGGGAAAAAAACATTTATACTTAACATCAGAAAGAGGCAAGTGAAATTTCTAGGACAGATTATGAGAAAAGACGGCTTGAAAAATCTGATACTCACAGGACAGATTGAAGGCAAGAGGAACAGAGGAAAACAACGCGTAACCTGCGTAGCGAGCTTGAGTAAATGGGTGACAGAACAGGGTTTAGAAGAAATAACGAAAAGATCAAATTTATTAAGAGCTACAGAGGTCAGGAAATTGTGGAGAGCGATGATCGCCAACGTCTTGAAAGGACGTGACACACAGAAAAAGAAGATTGAGAATTTCCTAATTGGTAAAATGAATAATCCCCCATCCAATAAACTAAACTTTGAAAAAATTTTACCAATCAAAACTTTTCTTCTTCTGTTAAAGATAACTCAACTTTGTGTTGTCATTTTTTCAAAAATAAATTTTGTATCAATAAACTATGAAATGTTTTTGACAGCAAATTATTAAGAAACCGGAAAAAATCATTAGAAACAAAGAAAAACTGCTGAACTGCTATATTTGTCCTTCTCTAAATGCTGGAAATCTTCCTCACAGATGAAGAGGAAACTTGAAGCAACAGAAATATGGTTCTACAGAAAGATTTTGAGAATACTATGGAGGAAACATGTGAACAACGAGGAAGTTTTAAGGAAAATGAAAATAAAATGGGCCCTTATACTTCTTTTGAACAGCAATACCAAAAATAATCTAACAGTTGCTAAAAGAACTCTTTTAAATGGCATTAAACTTAACATTTTTCAATTCTTCAATCATGTCTTTAGTTAATAAAAATATTTTCTGAGGAATGAATTTCAAAATCGCACTAAGAAATTACAAGTAATTTAAAAAAAATAAATATTAAGAATTTAATTGTAATTTTTTTCTGTCCAATCTGAAAGAAAATAATATGTTTTAATTAAAGTATGCAAGGACGAACTATGAGAAAAATTATTTTGAGTTCGATTGAATTATTTTTGGTAACATTCGTGACGAATTTTCCCGATGTTTCTACTTGATATTACATCAATTTTTGACTGAAATAACATCTTCAGGGATTTTTCTTTATATAAATGCAAAAATATTTGATGAACACACCTCCCTCCAAATTAAAAAGTACACACGAATTATCGAAAGCGGGTGGGGGAGGGTGAAAAAGACCCCACAAAATTAATTCCACAACATTTACTAATAAAATAATTCATTCAATCTACAGTTCATACATTAATAACTAAGTATTAAAAATCGAATAAATCATTGATTTTTGGTGAACATTTTAAAACAAAGGGTAACGATTTCATTTCGGAAAAAACAAAAAAAAAACTAATCCATTTTGGTGGTCGAGATTGATTTTTGTTTTATTTCCAGGAATGAGCAGAGCATCACCAATTGGTTAACCTTTAATGTTCTAGAAGTGATTTTGTTTGCATAGCAAAAATTTTATCCTGCCACAGCAAATGATTCAGATGAATGAATGATAGCATGTTTGTATTTCGCACTTATGTTGTCAGATCCTGCTATGGCAACAAAAAATGACCATGACTGAAATTAAGTAGTGCAGTAGAGGAGTTTTGAAAAACAATTCAGTGGAAAGGAAACGAGTGAATAATGCAGAGTGTTAGTATTAAAAATGTCAACTAGTGGTTGTGATACTTTTTAATCTGAAGTTATAACATTTTTCAGTTTTGTGACTGGGACGTCATTACTTGTCTTTCTAACTAAAGTGGTTGAATTTATATTTTATTTTCGTTGCTGTTTAGAGCTTGCAGCTTCAATTTCATCAATTTCTTTTTAGAAAATGTCGACAGAAACTTGCGAATAATTTAATAAAATATATTATCGATTTCTGCTTTATTTTATTTACCGTACATATTCGTGTATAAGTTTACTTCATATATAGTGCGACCTCTGAATTGTTTTTGTGAAAAACCTGATTTCTTCACACAGTCCGTGCATAATGCTACCCCAGCTCCTAGGCAATACTAGTCGGCCTACCGTAGAAAATTTTTTAAATTACAATGTTTCTAAATACAAATTAGAGAGACATCATAAATTTAATAGATCACTCCGTATTTCATAAATTAACAATGTTTTGAGCAAATTTTTAACATCAACTTGAGATTTTTCTTGTTAAAAAGTTAATTTAACACATTTAAACATTACGGATAAAATATAGTGAATTTTATCGTGCTTTTTTCGAGACTTAAAAACAAATTCACTGATGTCCAAACCAGAATGACGTCAAAATTCGAAAAATGTTTCATCTTTTAATAGACAGTTGTTTCGTTTAATTTGTAACGTATATAAATGAAAGTAAAAAAAAAAAAAAAAAGCAAATATTGATAAGATAGCAAGGGTCACAATGCACTACCCGGGATCCTAATCAGTCTTCCTCCCAGTCAGTGTGTTTGTGGGTAGTACGTACCGGTCCTTTTATTTACCAGCCATTTAACCTTTATTTTATATTTTAATTTGATTACCAAAGATTCGAAGAAATATATTTAATTATTACTTTTCTTTGTTAGTCAACTTTTCTTCTGGGGATCTTCTTTTTCTTTTGGGGATTCTCCTTTTCTTTTTTTTAGTTCATGCAGAAAAGGCTGAGGAATCAGTTTTTACCGTTAATTTTCCTTTCAAACAAAATCTTAAATAAACACTTTATATACTAAAAATGTATACAAACTAGTTTTTATGATCAAAATTTAGATAAAAATTACAGCCAGGCAGTCAATCTATTCGTGGTTAATTATTTGTCTCCGCTCGATGGGAAGGGCTTAAAAACAACCCTTTGCTTAACATTCACCACCTGTTTTCAGTAAACAATATGTAGCAATTAGTCATGATGAAGACTAATTTTTTTTTTTCTGGGATGGGTATGTAAACGAGAATTAGGCGTTGTTTGGAAGAAAGATGTTGAGTTTAAATGACTTTTTTTTTCTTTTTTTTTTTTTTACTTTTTAAAATTTTCGTTAAATTTTATTTTTGTTACTTTAGTTGTTAATCAATAAAAATTATCAAAAATATAGCATCACACCTAATAAAAAAAAAATAGAGAAAATAATTTTCGGGAAATAATTTTTGTACATTAGAATTCATGGTTAATTTGCAGATTAGGATCCGCGCTCAGTTTTCAATAAATATTTTCCGAATATTTAGATTTAGGTGTAAATTTTTACATGCTTCATTCGAAAATAACTTCATAAATTTTATAAACTCTATCGTTTTGGAGTTATCGACAGTAAAAATTCGGATTTATTCGCGTCGCGGGAGCCATTACTGGCGTTGTTCGCATACATTTGCTGCGGAAAAACTATGAGTGGAATATTCACTTGTCTTGATTATTACGCACGCAATATAGTTCTATTGTGCAGTAATTGAGACACGTTGAGACGAGTAAGATCAATAAAAAAGAAAAGGTCGTTAACTACGTTCTTCAGCGCTTAGCTTTTCGCCGCAAATGTATGCAAACAACGCCAGTAATGGTTGCCACCAACGACGCGAATGAATCCGAACTTTTACTGTCGATAACTCCAAAACGGTAGATTTTATCAAATTTATCGTCATTTTCGAATGAAGCATGTACATTTACACCTAAATGTAGATATTTGGGAAATTTTTAATGTGAACTGAGAGCGGGTTCTAATCTGCAAATTAACTGAATTCATTAGAACTCCTTCAAGGCATGACATTTTCAGAATAAAAAAAAATATTGAATTAGAAAGAGGTTCATGTTTATGATATCCATAGTATAAAATTGATCTCTGACCTGCGACTCGGATTGACGAATTAGAGAGTGGAGTTCGAATTCCAACCGAGTTCACTGCATTCTCTCTTCTCCCTCCAGTTATGGGTTGAATAGCAAGACAGACTGGATCCTATAGCCTTGATTGACATCCAGTTTATCGCAAAAAGAAACAGCAACCTACTGCAGGAATATCTTCTGCCAAGTCAGTCATGAATCGAAAGAGACATGATTGCCCAACCGTGTATCACGTATGGCACTTGACTAACTGATTGATCTGGACTAGTTGTTATTGATATTTGCTGTTTTTTTTTTTAATTCCTGAATTTTTTAAACATTTTTGAGATTTCTTTTCAGAAGCACATGCACAAATATTGCGGGGATAGTAAATATTTATCTTGAAGAATAAATGAACATATACGTTTATTAATTTATACAAATTTATTTGTTCATCAATTATGTATATAAATGTTATTTAATAATAAGAAATTTTTTTGCAAAAATAGACCTATTTCATCACACAAACAATTGTCATATTGTGTATTAAAAATATTTTCTTAAAATAATATAAAAATGTATACACCAGTTTTTTCTTTAAAATAAATCTTTTTGTTGTGATATGTAAATGATTCCTCTACATCCTCCCCCTACGGCTGTGAGACTTGGACAAAAAAGGATCCAGACGTTGAGAACAAATGCTTTAGAAAGCTCCTTCACAACTCCTACTGGTAGCACAAAACGAATTATTATGTACGGAGCAAGGTCGAAAGTCTCGTGGGCCGAAAGGAATCTCTCCTCGCCACTACTATTAAGCGTCGGAAGACGTCATGCTTTGGTCATGTCACACGGCATAACAACCTCTACAAGACCATCATGCAACGCACTGTTGAAGGCAGATGCAGGCTGATGGCAACGAAAAAGCTGGTCAGACAACATCAAAGAGTGGACGGACATGACAACGCCGGAACTCCTGAGAGCCACCGATAACAGATCATCCTGGAGGAAGTTTTAATTAATCCTTTCTTAACACAGACCCTTTTGGAACCATGCTTCTCAGTTATGTTGTGAAATTACATACAAAAGGACCCTTCTTGCAACAGCTGGAAGGAACATATTACGTGTTTCACCGCCCTGATCGCAAATATGCGTCTCAAAGAAAAGAACGCTCACAGCATTTTTTTTTCATTATTAGTTAAAAAGAAAGAAAGGAACGAAGGAAAGAAAGAAAGAAAGGAACGAAGGAAAGAAAGAAAGAAAGAAAAAAAGAAAGAAAGAAGATCCTGACCTTCTTGTCTTTCTTTTTTTATTAATAGTGACGTGGAGACTGTTCCAATTTCACAATTAACAACTTGTAAAAACATAAGCGCATCTCATACTGGGAGCATAAAACCAATGGCTGTGTACGAGCAAGGTCAAAAGTCTTGTGGGCCAAAAAGAATCTCTCCTACTATTAAGCATCGGAAGATGTCATGGTTTGTCCACGTCATATGGCATAACAATCTCTGCAAGACCATCAAGCAACGCGTTTTTGAAGGTGGACGCAAGCGGGGACGGCAACGCAAAAGCTGGTCAGACAACATCAAAGAGTGGACGGGCATGACAATACCCGAACTCCTGCTTCATTTGGTATTTCTGAGATGGCACAAAAGTGTCAATGCTGGCTTTTACCCAGTGGCACAATTCTAAATAGAAAGGTTACATTTTGAATTCAGACTTTCCTTCTCACAGTAGTGTTGTCCTACCAAGGTTAAAAGGTACAATCTCCTCTGCTGTATTGTAGCTTGTGGGATCGAACATAAGAGAAATTGATTAATATGAAGTGGATTCAACTGTCTTGACCGGAATTTGAAATTGTCTCTTTGATTCTATTTTTCTCTGCCAATATCTGTTATCCTTCATTTCTAGTGAAAAGTGACAATAAACTACATCCAGCAGCAAGACCTCTGATTGAGAGATTGGAGCTTTTGAGGAGCAGGGAACCACCTCTTAACTGCTAATGTTCCCAGGTCCACCATGACTTGGGATGGTAGTACAGTCCTAGTTATGGGCAAATAGTGAACCACCAAACAAAAAACAAAAGTATAAAAATACATTTTTACAATAAAAAATACCTGCAATTATTTTTATATAAAAAAAATTACCAACAATATATATTTATAGTAAAATTACCAACAATACATTTTATCTATAGTTGAAGGCATAGAATTGCATTCAAAATATATTTAGCTAAAGCCATAGAATTGTTCAAAATATTTAGATTTTGGTATTAAATAGCCCATAGAGATGTTGACATGTTACTAAACAAAATCAACCAGCCAACTAAAGAACAGAATAAAAAATGTTTGTGTTCAGGAATTTATTTGCAATGCTTATTGTCTTCAATCAATTTTCAACAAAAGTATTGTTATCTTTTCAGCTTCAATGAACATCCTTAAACCACTTAATGGTTTGAAGGTCGCCCAGCTACACAAGAAATATTCTCTGATCTGTCACTGGGGACCTGGGAGTGTGTTAGAATGGAAAGATTCTGATGGCAAGTCTATTGATATTAAATACAATTGCAAATCATCTGGTAAAAGGACAACCAAACTCTTTAAAGATGCCATTGTTTCTTGCAATCACAGCACCAAAACATCTATCCTGGAAATCAAAAACATCACTAAAACTCATAATGGCACGAGTATAACATGTATCACAGATCAAAATGAAGAGGAATTTCAGCTCAAAGTTTCTGGTGAGTATTTTTTTAAGTGACTATATTTTTGACCTGCTGCTTATTTTTTAAGTGATTGTATTTTTAGAAATGGGTGTAATTTTTTTAAATGATTGTACTTTTTGAAGTGATTACACTTTTTAAAAATGCTTGTACTGTTTTATAAAAAAAATAATTAGAATTTTTTCAAACACATCCACACATCTTCATTGAAAGTTTTATAAATAAAATATTTATATATTAATGTCATAGTATCTGCATTCCTCTGTAAGTTGTTTATTAAGCTCTAAAATAATAACAAAGAGATTAAGTAAAGCCTCACCCACTTTAAATGATCAAATGAATAAAAAATAATTTGTGATTGTATTTCTGGAATGAGCAGTTATCATAGTTTACATTATTTACATTCATACTAATATCCTCATCTTTGTTGTTGTGTAAAAAGTAGGTCAGTGCAATGGTCACTGTCTCCCTCATCTATGGTTCACCCCTACCCCAATCTATGATATGGGGTCCCACTCTACTACATCTCAGTTTTCATATAAAATACAAATTTTCCTGTAACTTTATTATGTGCAATAATATGCAATATAGGTAAACAATTCAACTAGAAAAATTGAAAATAAATACAATGTATCTATATACAAATTAGAGACACGTCATAATAGATCATTCCATCTTAAATAAATCAACAAAGTTTTGCAGCAATTTTTAACATCAACTTGAGATTTTTCTTGTTAAAAGGTTGAATAATTTTAACACATTCAACATTATGGATAAAAAATAGTGAACTTTTTTATATAGTGTTTTTTCTAGACTTATTATAAGCAAAACAAATTCATGGATTTTGACAAAAATAAAAAGACCCCAGAATGACATCAAAATCTGCAAAAATTTTTCATCCTTTAATAGTCAGTTGTGCTTGGTTTAATTTGTAATGTATAAATGTAGGTAGAAAAAAGCAAATATTGAAAAGATAGCAAAGGTCACAAAGAACTACCCAGGGCCCCAAATCAGGTTTCCTCCCAGTCAGTGTGTTCAGGGATAGTACCCGATGGTCCTGTCACAAGGTTTGGGCCATTGTGGCCTCTTATCTTCTTCAGGTGTATGTTGATCCAGGAATTTAGAAGTGAATCCTTTCTTTAAACTACAGGTGTAAATTGTTCTCATTGCTCTGTCCAGGTCTAGGGATACCATATAGAAACCATTAACAAATAAAAAAAGAAAAATGACAACAAAGATTCAACACCAGCAGCAATAAGAGATGATGAACAATGGTGAATACAGAATGAGACAACAACAACAGCAGCAGAAGGAAAGACAAATATTACATGTAAGACTCCAAGTCTTGCGTTCAGGGTTCTCCCATGGATTAAAGCATTAGTTGCTGAATTTGGTGGTAAAGTAATTGTGAGTTCTATCCTGAAGCCAGCTTAGAGTCAGTGTGAACAAGAAAGCAATAACTGAGCAGTACTGAATAAGAACAAAATAAGATATCCCCGAGCATGAACAATCTACCCAGTAGATTAAATAAAGTGTTTAGTTTGAAATTCCTTGAAGGTTACTCAGATTGACAGATACCTGAAGATGGTCAAAGAGCCAAAAAGCTGAAACATTGTGATAATAGTAATAAAGATAAGAACATTCAACGAGATGTAATTAGCGTATATCTAAAGGAGTAAATGTTTTTCTTTTTCATCTTTTACTGCTTTTTTCACTTAGGCTAACATTTTCCATTGACATGAAGTGGAAGAATTACATTGAATCAATTGCTCGGCTTCCTGCTAGGAAAAATGGTTCACTGTGTCATGTTAGATAATTTTTCTCAACAGAATCTATCTTAGTTATAAGTCTACCATTCAGCTCTAGCAATAGACAAAAAGATATCTTCCCTTGAACCAAATAAAAATAACAATAAAAATTAATTATAAATACTCATGAGAATTAAAATCAGTCACATGACCTGACAAGAGCTGCATGAGACATCATTAGGTGGGAAAGTCAATCAGCCTCTTTAGCTCCTGGAAGTCAAAGTATCAGGATGCATGCAAACTAAACAGATAAGTACAAAAATTCATATTGTTTTTTGGTACATAGTCTTTTGAAAGTGCAGATATATTCTAACATTGCATTAAGAATTTCAAATATAATATATATATATATATATATATATATATATGAAGAAAAAAAAAATAACTTTATATATATATTTGTATTTTATTTGAACTTTTATATACTTATGTTGGCGTATGTTCATTCACTTTGTTAATGAGTTCGATGTTTCATATCCACACACAACACATCCATGCATTAAGTACTGCTATCACATCCTGTCTGGTGCTTCTGCTATGTATTTAGAGATGCTTAACAAAATCCAAAGAAAAATCTGCCATATTGTCAGTCCTAACATGGCATCTCAGCTTCAGCCACTTTTACATTGCTTGTAGCTTCCCTGTGCCTTTTCTATAAATATTTTCATGGTAATTGTTCTGGTAAGTTTTCCTTCTTGGTGTCTGGACTTTATGAATTTAAGTGCAGTACTAGATTGGCAGCTAGGTCTCATCTTTTGACAGGTGAAATCTGTTATTACTGGGTTCTCTCCAGTCAGGATCTGATGAATCTATCTTATTAGTTTGTGGGTTTCTTATTACAAAACAGCACATTTTTGTTAGCACAGTTTTTTATTTATTTTTATATTACAATTCACCCAATACAGGGCTCAAGAGTCACTCAAAGTAGAGGAATACTGTTTAATTGGTATGAGGAGGTGTCAGATTAAATGGCTAGATGTAACCATAATTTCTGTGCTAATACTTTCTTCTCTTGCACATCTCAATTGGTGGACTTCTCTTCAGACTTTTTACTGTCCAATCAGCTTTGACCTTCAAAAATTTAAATGCAGTGTCAATCATCATTTTTTATTTCCTTAAATCCTGTTCTTTTATTATCCTCTCTCTTTAATAATGTTTTTTTTTTCTCAGATTTTTTTACACTCAGTAACCCCTTATGTCTTATTGGCTTTATTGGCTTGCCTGGAGTGAAATAATTAGAAAATATATATATATGTATGTGTGTGTGTATTATTATTATTATTATTATTATTATTATTACATGTGTTTGAATAGATCTCACTGTTTTTTTAAACAGTGAAATTACTGTCTGTCAGCTAAGAGATCTAGAAATCATTAAAAAAATTTGCCTCTGGACTGAAAGAAAAACAAAAGTGGGGCACATTCTATTTAGTAAACTTCTTGATCTTAAAGCGAATGAATATTCATTTCAATATTTTTGAAAAAAGCAAGGTTGTCGCTCAAACATATATATCTACTAAATCTAAGGCTTACAGTAATAATAATAATGCATACACACACATATTTTTTTTGTGACGTCAATGAACACTCGTTTCCACTTTTGTGATGCCAACAAATACTCGTCACTTTCATAATGCTCGTTGTAGTAGAGACTTTGTAATTGCAGATGCAACTATAGTAACACTATTGAACAATGCTGGTGTCGGACACCTTCGAATAACACTCACACTAATTTTACTTGCTTGATAATACTTGCTTGAACAGTAATCCATATAGAGAAATAGTATATTGAATAGAGTAGAGAATGGTGGTCCGTATAGTAATAGAGGATAGACTAAAACTAGCGATCAATTAGACCCATGCTACCTACCATATATGCGTTTCCTATATGGTCACATGGTTTACTTAATTCAATAATGGGATTGCCTGTGTTTGCTCACTAGTGATCTATGCTCAAACGCAAGTGTCAGCAGTGACACTTTATTCTTATATAACAATTTTTTAATCATTTCATCCCAATCAAGGCAATAAGGCCACTAAGATTCAAGGCATTACAGAGTGTCAAAGAATCTGAAAAAAAACATTGAGAGAGGACAATAAAAGAACAGGTTTTAAGGAGACAGAATATGACAACTGACTATTAAATAATGTCAGATTCAAAAATCCATTAATATATATTGAATCATTTGACCCTAAGAAAGGCAATAAAGCCCCCAAGATGCAAGGGGTTACTGAGAGTGAAAGAAATTAAGAAAACATTGGTGAGGAGAAAGGCCAATAAAAAGGACAGGATTAAAGAAGACGTTTAAATTTATGAACGTCATAGTTGACAAGAAAGCAAGAAGATAAGAGTTCCACAGGTGAGAAGTGCAAGAGAAGAAACTATTAGAACAGAATTTACAGTTACATCTACCAATTGAAAAACTTATATAAAGGAAAAATTTCTGCTCAAATACACCCAATATCTATCTATCTATCTATCTATCTATCTATCTATCTAAATCTGTTCATATCTACCATATATATATATATATATATATATATATATATATTTAATCGGTTTCAGCCCAAACAAGGCTGTAAAGACACAAGAGGTTACTGGGTGTGGAAGAATTAGAAAACAAAAACATTACTAAGGAGCCAGAGCAATAGATGAATAATCAGGAGGACAGTAGCCAAAGATTGACATTGCATTTAAATTTTTCAAGATTAAAGTTGGTTGGAAAGTATGGAGCTGGAAGGGAGTTCCACAAGCAAGAAGTGTGAGAAGTGCAAGAAAAGAAACTCTTAGCATAGAACTTATGGTTACATCTAGCCAATTCAATTGTAAATTTGTGAGACCCCATTGCCAATCTAGTACTGCACTTAAATTCATCAAGTCTAGGTGCCATGGTGAAGAGCTCATCTGAACAATTACCATGAAATTAATATAGAAAAGACACAAGGATATATATATATATATATATATATATATATATATTCAGTTGTATAGATATATATATATATATATATATTCAGTTGTATAGATATGGGTTTGGCGATCATCAAACAAGCTGGTTTATTTTTATTATTGGTACACCTGTATGTATGTGTGTCTGTGTATGAGAGTGTCATCCCAAACAAACACAGAAGTAAATTCCCCCTCCCACAACCAAACATAGTCAAACAAGCATAAATAGATCCAATTTTAAAAATAAATTAGTTTGTCTGATGATCACAAAAGCGTGAAACTCAGGGTCACCAACTCACATCCATACAACTGAATATGTTACCTCTAACACTGATATTGTAGACTTTCTACTGCACATATAAAATAATATATATATGTGTGTGTGTGTGTATATATATATATATATATATATATATATATATATATGTTATGAAAAACTTGGTAATCCATATGGGTAATCTCAAGGAGGATGAAATCCTGAGAGCTCAATGTAAATCCAGAGCTAATATTTTAAAGAAAAACAGACCAATTTAAGGTTCCATTAAAATAATTTATTTCACCAGAGCCTTTTTAAAGGATGCTGGATCATCAGATAGCACTTCAAAAAAGTGGTCTGTTTTTTCTTTAAAAAGATATATATATATATATATATATATATATATATATATATATATGAGAGAGACAGAGAGAGACAGATAGATAGATAATATCAGATCTTTAAGTGGAAAAGATAATGCAAGTGGTTCTTTTTAATATTAAAAATATAGATCTTTAGGGAGGTCAATATATAGAATACAGTCCGATATGATATACATCGAGGAAACGCTTAACACATTATGAAAATATGATAATAAATCGTGATTTATTTTGACCACTAAGTTTCATCAGACCGGTTTGATGAGACTTACTGGTCGAAATAAATCATGATTTATTACTGTATTTTTGTGATGTGTTAAACTTTTCATTGATTTTATATATATATATATATATATATATATATATATATATATATATATATATATATATATATATATATATATATATATTTGGTTGGATTGATGTGAGTTTGTGACCCTGGGTTTCACGCTTTTGCGATCTCAGCTCTATCTCTGATATTGAGCTCTTTCAAATAAGTACCGTGCATTACACACACACACACACACACACACACACACATATATATATACTTATATTTATATACTCACACTTTTCATATATATATATATAGAGAGAGAGAGAGAGAAAGAGAGAGAGAGAGATTTATAAAGAAATTAATGGATTTTTTAATCCAACAATATCTCTTGTTATTAAAAATGTTTTATTAAATTTCTAATATGAAGAAATAATCTCAGATTAAAAATTTAAACTTTTATTTATGTTGTATTTTTAAATTTTTCTTTTAATTCTTTCATATTTTTCCATTATTTCCTTTCTACAACTTCTTCAAAGTTTTTGACTAGTTGCATTCAAAATATGATAAGGAGTAAAAAAAAATGATTTTGTTTTGTTTTATTTTTGTAGATCAAACACCATATCTCATTATGAGTCTATCTAAAACAGAAATCTATAATGGCCAGAATGTTGACGTAAGATGTCATTGGAACTTGAAGAATCAAGAAATGAAAGTGAAACTAATGTGCGGTGAGAAAAATATTTCTCGACAAGGATCAGTTTTTCTTAATTTAAATATGACAAAGGAATGGAACAAAAAATACTGCCTGTGTGAAGGGTTTCATTATGGCAATCGTATTGTCACATATGCGCCAATAAATGTCTACTGTAAGTATTCAATATTTACTTAGCAATTCCAGTCATTCTTTCAAGATGCACATGTTGATTTACACAGTTAATAGGAGATAAACATTTTTTAATCATTTCACCCCAAACAAGGTAATAAAGACACAAGGGTTTACTGCATGTGAAATAACAAGAGAAAAAGATAGATTAGGTTGGACTGAGTTGGTTCAATTTACACTTGTTGGGTTATTTAATATCAAAATCACTCTTCCTTTTTTTTTAATCAGTTCAGTCCATGCAAGACATCATTCTGGAGTCTTTTTTTGCCATCAAATCCATGAATTTTGACATCATTCTGGGGTCTTTTTTTTCCTTCAAATCCATTTATTTTTTTTATTTTTTGGTCATGCTAAGTCTCAAAAATCACTATATATAAAATTCACTTAATTTTTATACATAATCATGAATGTGTTGATGTTCTGTAACCTTTTAATCACAGATGTTCTGTAACCTTTTAATCACTTCTTTACTACAGAGTAAATGGGTAAATTGTCGCCATTTTATATTTTTAATTTCAAATATGCACTTTGTTTTCTATTTTGTTAACTGAACAGTATAATAGGATCAGCTAGGCACAATAACACAATTCACTCCACCAGAAATTTGTAAACAGCTTTCTGTACTGCTTGGCATTTGTGCTGGAAGCTCCAGTACAAACATTTTAGAGTGTTTAGGTGAGGACAGTGCAGAGGATTCAGAAAGAGTTGGATGATATATCCAGTCAACATCATGGTATTTGGAGTGATCACTAGTGATGGCAACATTATGCCTCCATTCATCACCCCGCAGGGCATCAGGCACAACACAAAGGCCTACATCAAGTGCATTGAGGAGGTAGTGCTGGCCTGGGTCAAGAAAATGGCTGCTGGAAGACCCTATATCTGGCAACAGGACTCTTCACCATGCCACACAAGCAGAAGAACCCAGTCATGGCTGTCAGACAATTTCCATGATCACATCATTCCTTACATCTGGACATCTACCTCCCCAGACTGCAACCCCCTTGATTATTATGTGTTGGTCGCAGTTGAGCAAGAGCCCAACAAAACTCTTCGTAACACCAAAGATGAACTGAAGGCAAGGATTATGGCAGCATTCTTAAAGAAGGAGACTGTCCAGAAGAATTATAGGAGATTATGAAGTCCTCTGGAGGCTGTGGTGGAAGCCAATGGCAATTTTATTGAATAAATTTCCTCTATAGTATTTCAAGATATTTTTGTGTAATTTTGGTAAATATATCTGTTAAAATGAGATGTCAGTGTTATTTTCACGTTTGTGTAATTTAGATGACAATTTAGCCATCGCACCGTTTATTTTAACTTTAACATCACTTGCAACAATTTTCATTGCTTCCTAAAGATATTTTCTTGATTGTTGTTTTCTATTTCATGATGAACCACACATTTTCTGTTGGTTTATTGGTTTAGTTTATTTTATGGCATATCAACCTCAATGGGTTATTTAATGCTGACAATCTTTATTGCTGGCAACATCTTCTCCTAAAATGTATTGCTGGTAATTTTTTCCTTCAAAAATGTATTGCTCGTAATATTTTTTCCTTCAAAAATCTTTTGCTGGTAATAATTTAAAAAAAAAAAAGTATTTCTGGTATTAAAACCTATTTTTACACTTTCATAGTGTTTTGACCCCAGTTTGAGGGTTAACTATTCACTCATAGTTGGGACCCTAACAGGTACTACCACCCCAGGTCAGGGTGGACCTGGAAACACCAGCAATTAAGAGGTGGGTCCATGTTCCTCAAAACCTTCTGATCAGAGGCCTTGCTGTTGGATGTAGTTTATTGTCATACCCAGGACAGATTTTCTGTTGGATTAATATCTAGAGAGATTGGTAGCAGTGGATTCCAATAATTTGGAAATTTTGAAATATTTTTCTGGCAAGATGAGCATTAGTCAGCTTTGGAGAATGTGAAAAGGTATTGTCTTGCATGAACAGACTCTTTAGTTTAGTTTGACCTTCTCCTTACATGTGACACTTAAAAAAGCATCGATAAATCTTTATATTGTTATCACATGACTTTTAGAATGTCAGTGTACATCTTAATTTAAAAAGTAATTATAAAATATCAACTAGTCTGTTATATATATTTATTTCCAATATGATGACCAACATTTAAGTTGCATAAAACTTCATATCACCAAATAAGCAGAGTAATGGATAGTGGCTCAGATTGAGGAATCGGAGAGCCGAGTTCAAATTCCAGTCAAATCCATTACACTTACTTACATGTTAATAACCTTGGGAAAGGTATGAATCATCTTTTTCTCCCCCCAGCTATGGATAAATAGCAGGATAGACTGGGTTCTATAGACTTGGATGGCAACTGGTCTACCAAAGAGAGAAATGACAACCTACTGCAGGAAAAAATCTGCCTCATCAGTCATGTAGTGAAAGATACATCATCGCCTAAGCATGTATCACACATGGCATATAACTGACATATTTCTAATAAAAATTCATATGCAATATTTATCATATAAATATATACTAAAAATTTTCCCAGCATCAGGAGGTTATGATTGAAGTCAAATTCATTGACATAGTTTAAGAAATTATTTTTAAAAAATCGATTATCCCAAAGAAGAAAAAATGATTTCTGTTTTCCAACAATTTTGCTTATTCCTAATTTACAACCCCCATTTTTCTCGTTTTTTTTATTTCTTTTCAGATGCTCCCCAAATTTCTGTCAATAATTTAACAGTTGTGGCTGGTATGATGGCTGTGATGAATTGCTCCGTCACTGATGGAAACCCTGAAAATTTTTCTTATATTGAATGGCATCATATCTTCAAAAACGTTTTATTGGAAAAACGACAACCAAGCAATGAAGATGGATCCCTGGTAATACCAAACGTTACATGGCAAGATGCAGGCATCTGGGTTTGTTTTGTCACCAATGGCAAAGGCAACAGTAGCAGTTATGGAACTCTGTCAATAGCTGGTAATTTCTTTTTTCTTTTGCTTTAATTCCTTTTTTTATTTATTTAATTATTTCCTAATATAACCACTACTTTATTCATTAGTCTTTAAATGGCTGAAATCGTCAATTGATGGTACATTGGAGATTAGCAAATTTCATCAATTGATGGTTTAAACATTTTCCAATAATACAAGCATCCGTTCATGATTGGAATCCACAGTTTGTTGTTTGTTGATTTTGTTTTGCAGCATATCAACCTCTATGGGTTATTTAATACCAAAATCTAAATATTTTGAATGTGATTTTATGGCTTTAACTGAATATATTTTGTACATAATTTTATACTTTTCAAGTAAAGGTATGTTTTTTAAGATATATTGTTAGTAGATGATAAAATGCATTATTGGTAACTTTACTATAAAAATGTATTGTTGCTCATTTTATTATAAAAATGTACTGATTTTTGTTTGGAAGTTCACTATTTGCCCATAGCTGGGACCCTAACAGGTGCTACCACTCCAGGTCAGGGTGGACCTGGGTACAGCAGCAATTGATTTTTACTATATAAATGTATTTTTATACTTTCATAGTGTTTTGTTTTTTGGATTCACTATTTGACCATAACTGAGTCCCTAACAGGTGCTACCACCCCAGGTCAGAGTGAACCTGGGAACAGCAGCAACTAAGAGGTGGTTCCAGGCTCCTCAAAACCTCCAATCTCCCAATCAAAAGCCTCGTTGCTGGATGTAGTTTAACATCATTGAATCTACAGTGTATAAGTCAAGTTCATGTATAGTGTGACACCTGATATTTTTTGCATGAAATTTAACCCCACCAGAAATAATTTACTTGTGTATAGTACAATCAGTCACTGAAAATGCATGATTTTTAACCTCTTCAAAAACATTACCTGTGTATAGTGCAACCCTCTATTTTTTGTGTAATAACAAATCATAAAACTATACTCGAGTATAAACACTAAATGATTAATTGGCAATGTTAGGATTCATGAAGTTTATATTTACAAGGATTTCTGAGGTTGTATCAGTTCCTGGGTAGTTGGTTGTGAATGAAGTTGGAAGAATAAGCCAAAGCTTGTCACTATGTGGCCCCAGAATTGCATCTCCCACTGTCAAAATATCCTTATATTGATAGTTCAGTCATCAAAAAACATATCCTCTCTTTCCATTAGTTTTATTCTTAACTTGTTCTTAATTAGTGTTTAATTTAATTAATTAGCTTAATTTAAACTTTGATCATCAAAAATTTACGTGCAATGTCAATTGTTATCATTTATCTTCCTAATTCCTGTTCTTTTATTCTTCTCTTTCATGGGTATGATGAAAAACTACATCTGGTAGCAAGGCCTCTCATCGAGAGGTTTTGAGGAGCATGGAACTACCTCTTAATTGCTGTTGTTCCCAGGTCCAACCTGACCCAGGGTGGTAGCACCTGTTAAGGGTCTCAGTTATGGACAAATAGTTAACAACCAAACTGGGGTCAAAATTCTATGAAAGTGTAAAAATACATTTTTATAGTGAAATAAATCTTGCCACAACTTGGGTCACAATAGGCTTTAGTGGCAGTCTTCAACAAACACATGTCCTGGTACAGTTGCGACAATGGTTTGGTGGATGATCCACCCTATATGGACAACGGTGAGGCATATAGCCCAGCTGTGTGAATGGCAGATTTCTTAAATGCCACAAAGATTTGGGTTGGGATGATAGCTAGGACAGATAGTCCCATGAAAACTTTGAAACGAATAATATGGCTGGTTCTCTTTGAGAGCTAGCCAATTGCTGCCTACCATCACTGGGAAACCTGCAGCTTTATAATCAAAGCTCTGGATCTTGACTTTCCTTAATATCATTTTCTTTTTCTCATATTCTTTCACACACAGTAACCCTTTGCATCTTAGTGGCTTTATTATTTTGCTTGGGGTGAAATGATTTAAAAATTAAAATGTTCTAAATTCTAATTGTCACTATATCATAATAGAATAAATATATAATACATTAGTGAACTTAGTATAGTACCTTTATTTCATTAATAATTGTGTCAGATAGAGAGACAAAAAGTTTGAATACAGCTGTAATGGAATCTATACTCAATTATTATCTATCCACCTTATCCTCATAACCTTCACTTCATACCACTTTCTTTCCAATTCATATCACACACCCCATTTAGTAATCTTCTATCATGAGTGGTTCTCATCTTGTCTTGAGTGATCTCTAGTATAAAAAAATATTGACTAGTCACATAAGCCAATATATTTTGACTAGAGTCTATGTCATGTCAATTTATTCAAGTGAAAGGAGAAGCTACACATTACTAGCTAGCTGTTTCTAAGTTTTTAACACTTTAGTTTTCATTCATATAAGTTACTTAAACATTATATTATTGGTTAACAGTGTAAATATACATCTATCAGCTTGTACATTTGAGAGACTTAGTAAAGCAATTGTGTCTATGTCTCCTCTTGTAAGGGAAACAAACTACTGTTAAATCCTGTGTGCTTTTAGACTGTGTAATGAACAAAGACAGAGAGTTGGAGTGGTGCTTACTGAAGCTTTATTAAGCTACAATATGGCCGCCATGTAGATACCTTTTATAGTCATAAACATAGAAGAGTTGCAATAGAGAGGAGAGGTAACTCAAACAGATTTTATCATCACAGACTGCTCAGATGTGGGAGACTCTACAGTAAAGCAAAGTTCAATTACTCAATTAAAGAAGAACGCGTATCTCTTGTTCAGATCTCCTAAAACACATATCTGCTTGCTTTTGTTTTCGTATCCAAAACATACACAAAATAATTTTTAAGGAATTAATAAATTTTTTATTTATAATATGACATGATTTCTTTTTGCATAGAAATTTCCCTACAACAGTGGTTCTCAAACATGTTTTCTCTGGCCTCATTTTTTGAATGAAAATTTTTTCACACGTCAACAAATTTTATGTGATAAAAAGTACATCTAAAATAAAAAAGGGATATATATATATATATATATATATATATATAATTATTTATTCGAAAATTATAACATAAATATAACATAAATATGTTATAAAATCACTACAAAAATAGCTATCTTGTTTCAACACCTCTGGTGTCTTATCAAGTGATGATGTTTTATAACATATTTATGTTATAATTTTTGAATAAATAATTATATTCAGTCTACTCTGTATTGAGCACTCTTTTAAGAATAGTAATTGTTGGTTATTGGAATTTATTCTGTATACACCAATCCTTTATTTGGTTATATATATATATATATATATATATATAATTTATCAACTCTGTGTGTGTGCATGGGCATTTCATCAGAGTAAAAAAAAAGTTAGTCCAAATTTAAGGCAAAAATATAAATTTGTTTTATTATTGGGTCAGAACAAAACATGGCAATTAAAACAATTGACATGTTTTCTTCTGACCCATATGCCAAAAGTGATGTTACTAAGTCAACTAAATTTGCAATTTTATAACAAGTAAACCAAAGATAACATAAATTCAACAAGTAGTTAACACAGTAAATACAAAAATATTTTTTTAATAAATAACTGCACACAAACCTGCCTAAATCTTCATCAAACCC
The DNA here is from genome assembly GCA_903632075.3 of Acanthosepion pharaonis. NCBI lineage: Eukaryota > Metazoa > Mollusca > Cephalopoda > Sepiida > Sepiidae > Acanthosepion > Acanthosepion pharaonis. Next base: position 658,667 of record CAHIKZ030005338.1, read on the forward strand.
AACATCAAAGTAGCTAACCAACTTGAAAAAATAAAAAATTTAAATTAAACAAAAATTATCACTAAATATTTTATTTTATATTAGTGGCAGACACAATCTTAACATCTGATATGCAGATGACACTGTGTAGAAAAATGCAATTATTCCTAGATAAAGCAGTAAAAGAAAGAAAGTATGAAGAAAGGACTAACTATTATAAGAAAAATTACATGGTTGCCAGAAAATGAGACTCTCCTAAGATAGGAACTACAAATTAAAGATGTCAATATGAAGCAAGTAGAGAAATTTAAATATCTGGGAAGTATTTTAACAAATCACAGAAAACATTACACCAAAATCTAAAGGCGCATTGGATTAATTAAAGATACCTTTCAAAAGCTAAACAAAGTATTAAGAAAAACGAAAATTTTACTTAGAAACAAATAAAAAGTGCTGAACTGCTATGTAATATTAATACTCTTTATATGGCAGTGAATAGTAGACAATTTCCTCTACTTTGCAGTAACAAAAATGTAATTCTACAAAAAGATTCTAAGAATATCATGGACACAACATGTGAGCAATAAGGAAGTTTCAAGGAAAATGGAAACAAAAAGTACACTTATATTTAGAATCAGAAAGAGGCAGTGGAAATTTCTGGAACACTTAATGAAGAAAGAGGGCTTGGAGAATTTGGCACTCATAGGACATATTGAAGGCAAGAGCGGCAGAGGAAAACTTTGAAGAGCCTACCTGATGGGCTTTTGTAAATGAATGGTAGAACAGGAACTGGAAGGGACATATGAAGGATAGGAAGGTGTGGAGAGCCATTATCGCTTACATCCCTTCAGGACAAAGCACGCAGAAGAAGCAAATTCAAGAATTCTACCAATTTTGCTAGTTTAGTCACATTGAGTTGTCTTTCTTTTCTGTTTATACAAGTCTAAAAAATTAAACAACCATTTTAAGTAACTTGAGGGAAAATTCTTACACAAAAATGAATCTACCAAAATATTGGTTAAAATCCTATGTTGCTTGGGAAAAAATCTATACTCTTAATAAATTTGTTCATTTAGAAGAAATGTTTTTGACAAAATAACTAGCACTCTCATGAAAAAGAGGGGGAAAATGTTTTTGAAAACAATTTTTGTAGATTAGAATTCATAATTTGCACTATATTTACTTGGACTATTCTCTTGTATTCTCTGGCCTTCCCCAAGCAGATATTCATCTGAGTAATCTTCAGGGAATTCTGGATTGAAACCTTTATTTAGAGATATTGTCTAGGGTTCAGTTCAGAATACGCTGCAGCTTAGATCTATATGCATCTGATGAAGGCTGGAGAGCCAATAACCAAAACATTGTGATAACAATAAACATAAGGATAATAGTCTGAATATAAATCATGTAATTAATGATAACTGCTCATCACAGAAATTCAGGCAGAAACTAGAATTCCTTAAATCTTCTTCAAAACACAACTCATATCGGAATAAAAAATATTGATCTTTTTTTTAATTATTTCAGAAAGGGAAGGCATTGATCAGAATACTGATAATAGATCGCTGACTTTTTACAGAGTTATCTGGATTGGCTGTTCTACACATAAAAACACACACACTTTTAAATAAAGAACAGATACATTTTTAATTAAAGAACATAAGTTAACATTAATTAATAATCATATATATCACTTTATTCATCATTTAAGATAAATAATTATAATTTCCCAATGTGTATGTGCTTCCAAAAAAATCCCTCCTAAAAATGTTTAAAAAATTAAAATATATATGCAAATATCAATGATAGAGACAAATTTTAAACTTGACATTCATAATTAACAACTAGGTCCAATAACTCTGTAAGAAATCTGGGATTGAGTTTATACTGTATTGATATTGTGAATAGGAATCTCCTCACCACAAATTGATAAAAAAAAAACAATATTTTTCTCTTCTGACAAATGTTATGGTTAAGGACCATCAAATGAATGTTAATCTAGAAAAATTATTCCTTGAAAAGTGTCCCCTATTTTTTAGTAGGGGACCAGTCTATTTAAGTTGTGCTAAGTAAATTCAGATTTTAATCTTTGATATTTACAACGATTACTTTAGTATGGCACAAAGCTGCAAATGAAATGAAGCTAAGAAGATTGCACTGTGCCACTCTTCCAAGTGGGGAGGTCTTGTTTTCCTAGAAAATCAGCATTAAGTATTCTAGCTCTTATCTAGGCTTGAAATTTTGATACTGATGAGAAATATACAAACTATTTGAGCTATGATACAGGTTACTATGACTTTTTTTATCAGTGTATTTTAAAATAATGATTTGTTTATATGTGTCAGTAATGGGGGTTAAATAATATCATATCATGTTACAGAGAAAATATAACACATATCTACACTAATAAGCAGAGTGAAAAGGGGATGAAAAACAAGAGTCTTATATGTAGTAATTTCCAATATACTGAACATTCTTCTATGTTTCTGGAGAAGCCATATTTAAGATTTCAGATTCAAGCAGGCCGGATTCAACTGCTATGTCACTAACAAGAACATATCTGCAAATGGGAAATGGTGAGTCCCGAGTTTTTCCCAAATTGAGGACTGGGAGATGGAGATAGTTTCTTTCTATATCTGGTGACGATATATTACCAAAGGAAAATGCTAACATGAGTTTTTAAACTGCCCTATGTCAGAGCTGGATGGAGGGTGGCAGATTTAGCCTCTATCCATGCTAAAAAAGCAACTCCTCAGTTTGCTACCTGGAAGCTGACTGACTGCCACCTTTGTCAGTGTATGAAGTGACATCACTAAGCGGCCGACATGTGACCCACATGACTTCATCTGGACCAAATGGAGATAATTGTCTTTTGTATCCATACATCAGTTTTTTAACCCCTTTCACTAAATACTGACCCACTGAAAATTTATGTGGACCTAGACCTATTTAACATGCTATGGCAATCACACATATATTTACGTAAGGTCTGACTGTCTTAATTTCATTTGTTCTAATTAATTACACCCCATTTTTATTGCATAGCATCTGCACTCAAAAATTGGTATAGGCATTTTTAGATAATGTAAACATTATAAAAGTTACTGCAAAAACATTATTGTGAATACTTATTTTATAATTAACAAAATGTAAATTAAAATTTCTTCAAATATTCTTCACTCAACAGAGTATATTTCTGTCTGAATTTCTGGGGCGAAAAATTATAATTATTTACATTCAGACTAATATCCTCATCTTTGATGACATATGATGGCTTCTTGATCAGGAACTTTAAAACTGTTTTTTTTTCTGGAAGCATCAAAGAATGTCCACCCATAATCAATAAAATTTGTTTCACACTTAGTACACATGTTTAAATACCTTTGACCCATAAAATCATTTTAACCACTTGATGCTAAAATCTATGACAAGGCTTTTGCATGCGAACTCACATTCATTTTGAACTTTAAATCACTAACAACAAAAATGCTAAACCCATCTATCAGCTGACTTCTACCTTCTTTTCCTGAAAATGGCCAATGATGGTTGGAGTACTTGCATTCCATATTCTAGACACTCACCTTTCATGAATGACACCTTCATTAATTAATGATGTCGTCAGAGATGTCTGTGTCCAAATTGGTGAAGGTGTTGTCCACAAAAGATGCACTCCTGCAAATTCATACATACATAGGCATGATTTTTGTTGAGGCAGGGGTGGCATTAATCTTGAACACAGCAAGGTGGGTCCTGCTTGACAGAGGATTTGTCATAATGATTTGAGACAAGGTTTTAAAGTCTGGATGCTCTTCTTGATGTCGAGCTTGGACATTCACAGTAATCCAAGTACACCAAGTGTTTTTATTGAGACACCATTTCTGGAAAGGTTGTCACTCAAGGCTTGAGACCCCATCCTAGCTTTATATATATATATATATATATATATATATATATATATACTAGGTGTAACAGCAAAATTGTTCAAATCATGTAACAGCATGGTATAATTGTCCATCCCATAAAATGTTTAATATCTAAAAACCACTAAACTAATTGAATTTCTTTTTTCAGTTTTTCAGATAAGATGTTTAACCATCTTGATACCATTTGTCGTAACAATCACTGAAAAACCCTTTGAGTTATTCAGCTAGAATGAAAAAAGGTTAAAATCGTTTTGTGTCAGCCCTACTGTCTTCTCAACTGAGCAATGGTGAGAGGAAGAAGATCATTCAAGCCTTCAGTAATGGTACCAATATACATACTCTGGCTTCTCCAAAATCCATTCAAGAACGATCAAGAGAAATGGTGAATAAGTTTAAAAAAGAGAAAACAGTAGAAAGGAAAATTGGAACAGGAAGTCACAACAAGAACTTTCAACTTAGAGCTAAAGAGATCAATTAGAAAAGATCCAACTCAATCCATAAGACGTTTGACATGTGAGAGAGGAGTTTCAGTTATGACAGTCCAAAGACCAGTGAAAAAAGACTTGAAAATGAAATCATATGTGAAACCTATGAGTCACCTTGTTACTCTAGGACAGAAAGTTAGAAGGTTAGAGAGGGTGAAGATCATCTTGAATAAGTTGGAAAACGATCCTGGAATAATATATATATATTTGAACTTATTTCAATACTTCATGACCTTCCAATCCTTATCCATGAATAATTAATGGTGAACATGTCATTTTCATTTATGATCGAATTCATCATGATTCTTCTGTTAAGCTTAGAGAGTAATTATACATTCTTATTACTCAAAGTAGAATCCAATAGTGTTATAAAAAGCTTGGAGAATTCCAGTAACATATCTTTAATCATTTTTAAGATACACTGATTCAAAGCTTAATCTAACAATTGGACAATTTTGGTGTTACATGATTTGGACAATTTTGGTATTACACCTATCATATATATATATATATATATATATATATATATATATATATATAATTACATGAATCATTCATACAAAAAACAAATATAGAAGTTAATGATTTAAATGGCGAGAATGCATCTTTGCAAACAATTTCAATAAAGTATTCTCGCCATTTAAATCATTAACTTCTATATTTGTTTTTTGTATGAATGAGTCATGTAATTATAAAATGAACTACACCTATAATCGAAATTAAATATATATATATATATATATATATATATATGTGTGTGTGTATGTGAAAAAATATAATTTTAAAATGTGCTATATTTATGGGATAAAGTGCTCAATATCAGAGATAAAGCATATGTAAATATAAAAGTGAACATTGAAGTCAACACTCAGAGGCGACAAGCTGTTTTGTGCTAGACTCAATCGTTAGGCCACCTGACAATTGTGTCTAGCATGAAACGGCTTGTCACCTCTGAGTGTTGACTTCAATGTTCACTTATATATTTTTATATATATATATATATAATGATTAATACACTTGCACGTGATTGAGTGGTGAAAATGTTCACTTTCTGACCCATGAGACCTGGGTTTGAATCTCACCATGGTCAATTTGTCCAGAAAGTGTCTTCTTGATGTTATCGATCAGGAGATGGCAATTTCAGTGTGCAGCACATTTGGAAATGAAAACCATACTACAGTTTGACCAAAGCATTGTGAGTTAAAGTAGGTAGATGGAACCCTTTGGGAGTTGTTGATAGTTTTGCTAGCACAAATTCAGAAGTCATCATGACCGAGGGTTTGAGTGTGCTGACCTTGTTCAGACTGTTGATCATGCTAGATAACACACTCTCTCCCAGAAACTGTTACTAAGGCCCACTCAGCATAGTTGTAGTATAAACCACAAGTGGACTCTGTGGGGGTTGAACAAACACAAATGTGCCTGAGCAGGCATCTGCAACAGGGATTGGCTAGCTACCCTAGAAGATGAGCATATGTATGACCAGCCATAATTTCACACATAAGATTTGTCACTTAGCTGACTGATGTTATATTTAGCACCTCAACTCCAGAGCTTCATTTTTTTTTTTATGCATTTCACCCCAAGCAAGGCGGGAATGCCACTAGCACACAAGGGGTTACAGAGAGTGGGAGCAAGAATAAAGTGGCATGATACAGGAAAGGATGGAGAGAAGGACAAGGAATTAGATATCTGAATATGTCAACTGACATTGCATTTGAATAGTTGAAGATTATAGCTATCAGGGCAGCAAGTAAGAAGATGGGAATTCCACACACAGGAAGTGCGAGACATGAAGCTATTGGAGTAGAAGAGATGGCTACATTTAACAGTTTCAACTGTGAAAGGTGAGACTGAGATGCCAACCTAGTAGCATGCTTAAATTCATGTAGTTTGGGAACCAGCAAAAGTAACTTGTTGGGGCAGTTACCATGAAAGTATTTCTAGAAAAGATATAAACCTTTTTGTAATCATTCAGTCCACTTGTCATATATATATATATATATATATATATATATATATACTTCTTTACAATTGTAATTAAGATACCTTTAGTTAATGACCATGTTCACCTACGAATTTTAATTTTAAAATTCACAGGATTTTTCGAACTCAGTTTGTAGTTGGATACTGGTAAGTCCTTAATTCCAGTTGTTAAAAAAATTGCTCTGTTTAATGAAAATAAACATTAAACGCTCTTATATATATGTTTCCATTGGTTTTTGTAAGAAGCTCATCCACCCTTTATGAGATGGAAATTCAAGACTTGTCAGAAGTCACAATGTTCTTACTATCTACTACTTACTTTAACAGTAGGAGTGTATTAGACCTAGAAAGTTGTAATATAAAGCAACTATAAGAAAAACCAGGCAATGATTAAGAATGGAAACACTTTATCTCAGAATTGCAGTAAGTTTTTTATTTTATTTTTCATTTTAGGCCCACCCATTCTACAAGCCTCAAGTCCAAATGTGGAAGCAATTTCTGGAACAAGTAAGAAACTGGAAGTGTACCTATTTCCAGTCTATGAAAATATTGTCATAACGTGGATGCACAATGGCCAAAAGATTTCTAAGGGTACACCTGGAAAAGCCCTTTCTTCATGGCAACAGAAAATAAAGGGGCAAGAAGTTTATATTTCTGGACTTACAGTTAGCCTTGCATTAAACGATCTTCAAGAAAGCGATAGCGGCAATTACTCAGTCTCTGCTTTCACAAAACATGGCAAAAGCTTTTACACCTTTGAATTGAAAATCTGTAAGTGTTTTGTTCCAAAGTAATCACTCTGTTATGGCTGGCTTCCCTCCAGTCAAAATCTGATGAATTTATATTATTAATATGTGGGTTTGTTATTAAAAATCAGCAAAAAGAGTACATCGTAGTAAGATTTTTGTTAGCACAGTTTTTTTTTTTAATTTTTATATTTTAACTCACCCAAGGCTCAAGAGTAATTCAAAGTAGAGGGATATTGTTTAATTGGTAAGAATGAATGCAGTGTATGATATGAATGAAAGAGGAGATGGCAAGAAGTGAACATTATAATAGATGACAATTTACCCTTGACATGAAGAGGTTAAGTCTATAGCATTCAGAGAAGTACTTATATTATAGTCTGTTCTACAAAATGGCAGTTCTTGGGGGAAAGCTATCTAAGTGAAATTTTCTCACTATATTTGGACTATGAAGGAAATGAAGGTGATTTGACTCTGTGGAATTAACAGGTCATGTTCTAGTAGTAACGGTCTGAACTAGTGGAACTAAAGAATAAAGCACTCATCTGAATATTTGCTATGGAAACAGTGATAGAATAACAACAAGTTTGCAGTGTTGTATTTGTGGGAAAGAGGCATAACCAACAAAACTGCATAAACAATTTTGAACTCCATCAAGAGCAACACTGAAATCTGAAGGCATATTGGGATAGGCAAGGAAGCATTCCAAAAGCTAAGCAGGGTACTAAGAAATAGGAAAATTTCGCTAGAAACAAGGAAAAGAGTACTAAACTGCTATGTGATATCTCTCCACCTGTATGGCAGTGAATGCTGGATGATCTCAAAGATGAAGAGGAGACTTCAAGCAACAAAAATGTGGTTCTACAGAAGGATGTTGATAATACCGTGGACCAAACATATGAACATGCAAGCAATGATGAAATTTTGAAGAAGATGGAAACAAAAAGGAAATTAATACTTAATATCAGGAAGTGACAGTTGAGGTTTCTAGGGCATATAATAAGGAAGGAAGGCTTGGAAAATTTGATACACATGGGACAGATAAAAGGCATGAGGAACAGAAGAAGACAACGCATAACATAATGAGCTTGAGTAAATGGATGGCAAAATAAGGTTTAGGTGAAATAACAGAAAGACAAAGTTTATTAAGGGATACAAGGGACAGGAAGTTGTGGAGAGCCATGATCGTCTGTACAGTAAAGAAGCAAAAAACATAGCAACTGAAATTAGATAATAGAATTAAACAATTAATGAAAGTATAATCATGCATTAAATTAAATGATTTATTTTTATTTATAAATTTATGTTAATGTTATTTTTTTTTTGTTATTTTGTTTGACTTAAAATATCTGTTTTTTATCCATTTACATAGTGTTTGAATGCTTTTATCTTTAATCTTAATATTTTTTCTTTTTTGTTTTGTTGTGTAGCATCCAGGACAGACATGACTCTTGTCATAGTTGGTATTATTTGTGGGACACTGGCTGTGATTATATTCATCATTTTCATAAGTTGCTGTTTCTTTTGTTCCCAACAACAAAAACATCACAGCAGCATAATAGGTAAGTGTCATCTTGTTCTATGTCCTGTATCCTTCAAAGACATGAGTGATCATGGCTCTCCACAAGTTCCTGTCATTCGTAGTTCTTACTATAGTTTGACTTTTTGGTATTTCTCCTAATCCCTGTTCTGTCGACCATTTACATATAATAATAATAATAATAGATCAAAACCACTGAGAGATGGTATGAGCACCAACCAGACATGGTTACCTAAAATAATCATGTAACTATCCTCTGTGACAAACCAATTCAAACTGACAGGGAAATAAAAGCCAAAAGCTGATATTATTATAAAAAACAAAAAATTCAGGAATTCCTCGACAAAATCCAGAGATGAATATGCAAGATGGTAGGCCCTGATCTTGCATCTAGTCTACAATCACTACCCCACAGACATCCCTCTGTCTCTTATACAAGTATTTTCATGGCAACTATTCCAACAAGCTACTTTTGCTGGTTCCTGAACTGCATGAATTTAAGCGAGCTACCAGGCTGGCATCTCAGTCCCACTCTTTCACTGTCAAAACAGTTAAATGTAACTGTTTTTTCTAATCAAACAGCTTCTTCTCCCATACTTCCTGTCTAGGGAATGCTCTTCCCCTTACTTGCTTCCCTGATGACCATAATCGTCAAATATTCAAGTGTAATGTCAATCAACATTTGATTCCCTGAGCTTGTTCCCCATCTTTCTCTGTATCCTTTCCCCAAACATACCTCTTTACTCTTGTTCTCAATAACCCCTTGCATGCTAGTGGCACTCTCACCTTGCTTGGGGTGAATCGCTGTAAAAAAAAAAAAATGTATGCTTATTGACAAAGAAGTACCATCTGAGAGAAACACCTCCATGAAAATTATGGAGAAATTGTTCAAATACAAGGGGTTGGAGATTGAGATTAACAAGATATTGGGAATGAAGACTGAGTCTGTACTAATAGTAATTGGAGCTCTGGGCCTTGTGAGAAAAAGAATGAACAATTTTACTAACAGTGTCCCAGGTAACATCAACATATACATTGCCCAGAAGATTGCTCTATTAGGAACATCCCATATACTAAGAAAAGTGCTATGAATTAAATAACAATTCTCCTGTAAGGCCTAAGGACTATAATTTGGACCTGGCTCTACAGGATACAAAGCTGGAAACATAACATAATAATAATGATAATAATAATAATAGTAGTAGTAGTAGTATTAGTAGTGACGGTTGTGTTGGTGGTGGTTGTGTTGGTGGTGGTGGTGAGATTATAAGAAAACATAGATTGGCACATTTATCCAGTATCAGGATAGTATCTGTGCATCCTACTTAGCATGAAAATACAGTATCTGTGCATTCTGTTAAATGTGTTATATACACATTGCATTTCATATATGTAGATAACCAAATATTTTAAAACAAATATTTTTTAATTAAAAAACTAATTTTTCAGCATTTTAAATATATTTTCTAAATAAATATTTTCATTTTCTTTATTTTTTGCAATTGTAATTATAAAATCATTTTTACAAACTGGTATTGATTTAACCTGCATAATAATAATGATAATAATAATAATAATAGTAAGCCTCTTTTATTTTTATGAAAAAGGTGGGAATGTTACAGAATGTTATTTCTCTCAAAAGGCTTTGATTAAAATTAGTAGAAACTTCCATTTATTATCCATGAAGTAGACTGAATTATGTTAATATTTTGAAAGTAATATGTTGAGTGAAATCTCTTCTAATCTTCTGATAACATTTTATATAGGACACATGCAAGCTTCCTGCATATGTCCTTTATATTGTAATATTTCATGGTAATTATTCTGATGAACTTTCCTCTATGGTACCTGGACTTTATGAATTTAAGCACAGTACTAAATTGACATCAAAGTCTCATCATTTTACAGTTGGAATGGTGAGATGTAACCCTAAGTTATATACTAATTTCTGTTGTACTTCACACTTGTGGAACGCTCTTCCAGCTTCCTGCTTCCTAGTCAACTTTGATCTTTAAAAATTTAACTGCAATGTCAATCATTATCTTTTGTCTTCTTCTTGTTGCTCTTTTATTGTTCTCTCTCCTTAATAGTAGTTTTTCTCATATTCTCTAATATTCTGTAACCTTTTGTGTCCTATTGACTGTATTGCCTTGCTTGTAGTGAAATGATTCAAAACAAAATTGCAAAAATGCAAACCACGTAAAATACAATGTTTATTACTGACCAATTTGTGAAGAAATAAATATGGAAAAAATTTTTATTAATAAATTTATAAAAATTTATGAAGTCATAAAAACATGTGAACCAATTATAATGAAATCTTTATTTACCATTTTATAAAGTTTGAATCAATTGGCAATTAACCAATGATTTGTGTGTCATTCCAAAAAACAAAGATTTTGTAGGTTCCTATAAATATTTGAATGAAAAGTTTTCTTTTCAAAGTTATTTTTTATAAAATGGTAAATAATAAATCTTTATAAAATGGTAAATAATAAATCATTGCAAAATGATAAATAATAAATCATTATAAAATGATAAATAATAAATGTTTATAAAATGATAAATAATAAATCTTTATAAAATGATAAATAATAAATCATTATAAAATGATAAATAAGAAATCTTTATAAAATGATAAATAAGAAATCTTTATAAAATGATAAATAATAAATATTGCATTGTACTTGGTTCACATATTTTTTATGATCTTGTAATTAAACATTACGAAGGAAGTTTTAATAGTTTAAAGTAATAACAGTGTCAACAGAAAATCTATCCTTTTTACAAACTATTGTTTGTGGGCACAAAGATCCAAAACTGCCAAAAATTTAATAAACATTGTACTTAATCATTATTTTTGGTAACGTATGCAGTTGTATGTGAGAATGTGTGAATGAACAAGTGAGAACAAAATGAAACATGGAAAATTTTAATTATTAAGTAATTGATTGGCAACTAAGTCTCACCATTTTACTGTTGAACTAGCAAGATGCAACCATAAATTCTATTCTAATAGTTTTTTCTCTTGCATTTCTTGCCTGTGGAACTACATTCTAGTTTCTTGCTTCCCTGCCACCTACCATCTTCAAAAAAGTGTAAATGCAATGCGAAATGGCATCTGTCTTTCTGAAACCTGTTCTTTTATTGTTCTTTCTTCTCATCAAAGTTTTCTCATCATCTTTCACATCCAGTAACCCTTTGCATCTTAGTGGCATTAATGCTTTACTTGGGGTGAAATGATTAAAAATAATATTTTCTTCATAAAATTAAGCATGCCATTTAGAATGCCAACCAGGTTGCATGTGGTCCACAGGCCACAATTTTCCCATATCTGATCTAGACGCATGTCTGTGTTCAATTTCAATTTCTAGAAGTCATTGTTGATGCTATCTCTCCAAGCTTCTTTTGGTCATTCTTTATTTGTACATATCCAAACCTTTGTAATCTTTGGCTGGGTCAGCCATAAATCCAGAGGTAGTATGCACAGATGTTCATGCAATGACACCCATGCTAACTCTCTTTCTCATAGCAGGCTGTATATCTCCACCTGATCACAGAATAATCATTTCACACCAGACATTTTATCTTTAATCACTTTACCCAAAGCAAGGCAATAATGCTATTAAGATGCAAGAGGTTCCTGGGAACAAAAAAGAATGAGAAGACTTTAGAAGGAACAGGAAACTCAGTCCTAAACAGGAAACAAGGAATAAACCTCAACTCCTGTTCAAAAGACAGGGAAGGAGTGTGAACCTGGTAATAGAAGCATAGTATTCAACAGTCTAGACCAAGATACTATGAACACAAGAGTTGATTAGTGCAATTAAAAATAGATAAATATGAATTACAAGTTTTAATATAGTTAAACATAACACAGACTTTATAAGTCTACCATTGATCTATACTTTTAATATTATTGTCATATCTTGTTTGGTACTTCTGTTATATATCTTGAAGTACTTGAGAAAATCCAAAATAGAATCTGCAATATTATCAGTCCTGACTTTCTTCAATCAGTTCTATATACTTATGTATTTGATGTAGTCAATAGTAATATTCCACTACTAATTAGCAAACCCACAATGATAAATCTTGGGATGTTGTTAGTCACAAAAAAATACAAATTAAATTTCAACTCATCTAGATGTTATGTGATTCCAGTAATGTGTATGGACAGATGAAAACTGTAATGTTCTACAGCTAGAAAACTTGACATTGTTGAGTAAGGAAGAAAATTGATTGTAATCTGCTTCGTTGTGCTTGGAATAAAGTTCCCTAATCTGTTTTGTTCACCAGTGTAGCACAAGTCAAACAATCCAACCCACGTGTCTCCTTTTCTCTACCAAAATTGCACTGCTATGTCACCTTGAAAAGCACGTTTTGTAGCTTAAGTGACAGATCAAGAGACAGACCCGACTTTGAGATCTATTGTTTCTTAAATATACGACTCATAAAGCCACCATTTTCTTTTTGGGATACTTAACATGCAAGACACGTTCGAACATGCTTGGTCTATCCCCTCGTCCTTATTTCATAATATTGATATAATTTTATATATTTTTGTATACACAATTGTACATATTGAAATTTTCATGTCATGGGGAGTAATGTAGGTTCCCTGTGAACTTGTGGTATATTTTGGATTGAATGACAAGAGATGAGTTTTTGTGGTGAATGAGTAAATTGTAATGACTGAATGGGCCGTGAATCTGATTAGCTAGGTATAGGATAGTTAGTGTCACCCAGCCTTAACCCATCTCCCCCTTTTAGGCCTTGTGCCACAATTACTGTATTCAGTCAATAAATGCCAGATACATTCAAACCCACTTTCTACAAAGAGGTAAGCCATTTTCCCTCATGTTACAGCAATGTAACTCCACCATCAGTTTGCTCATGCTTCAAAAGAGAGACTGATTCCATTCTTAAAAAAATGGTGGATGTAAAGATGAAGAATTTTTGCCTGACATAGAGAAATGCTGTTAGTTTCGTATTAGGTACAGGCATTCTAAACAAAAACTGACAGTTATCACAGCCTTTCTCTACTTTATATTTACAACCATAACGTAGATTCACTGTGCCTTTTCTGTAAAGATTTTCATGGCAATTGTTCTGCTAATTTTCCTTCTTTGGTACTTTTACTTGCTAGATATAAATGCAATTTTTATTCATATAGTTTCTTTTCTTTCACTTCTCTCTTGTCAAACTCTCTTCCAGCTTCTCGCTTTCCTGTCAACTATGATCTGCAAAAATTTAAATGCAATGTCAATTGCCATCTTTTTTAATCTTGTTCTTTTTATTGTCCTTTCTCCTCAATAAAGTTTTTATCAGTTTCTTTCCTTCTCAGTAACCCCTTGTATCTTAGTGGCTTTATTACCTTGCTTGGGTTGAAATGATTAAAAAAAAGTAATTAAATAGATGAAAAAAATGTTTGATTTTATTTTTTTTAACAGGGGCAAATGTTGGCTTGTTACTTTTAATGCCTCCAAAACTAAACCTCTCCCCATTAGTCACCTGAGAGACCCCCACTCTGCTTTCCATCAACATGGCTGATGCTAACCTCCAGGAGAGTGACTCATTGCACTTTCTTGGGCTAACATTTTCCACTGACACAAAGTAGAAAGATTATATTGAATCCATTGCAAGTTCAGCTGCTAAGAAAGTCAGTTCACCATGTCATGCAAGATAATTTTTCTCTCCAGAATTTATCTTACATACCTATAAGTCTACCATTCATCCATGCTTAGAATATTGCTGCCACATATGATCCAGTGCCACTGGAATTTAGCTTGAGATCTTTGATAAAATCCAAAGAAGAATCAGCAATATTATTGCTTCTGATCTGGCAGCTTGGCTTCAGTCATTTTCCCACCACCATAAAGTTGCCTCCCTGTGCCTTTTCTATAAATATCTTCATGGTAAATGTTCAGATGAACTTTCCTCTATTGTACCTAGACTTTATGAATTTAAGTACAGTACTCAACTGGTGTCAAGATCTCATCAATTTATGCTTGAGCTGGCTAAATGTAGCCATAACTTCTATGCTAACAGTTTCTTTTCTTGTATTTCTTGCTTGTGGAACTCTCTTCCAGCTCCATGCTTTCCAGTCAACTTTATCTGCAAAAATTTAAATGCAATGTCAATCGCTATTACTGTCCTCCTGATTACTCTTTTCTCTTTCCGCTTATTATTAATGTTTCTGTTCCACACCCTGTAACTCCTTTTTTCTTTGTGGCTTTAATGCCTTGCATGGGGAGATACGGATTTTTAAAAAAATTGTAATGTTTATTATGATTTGTTATGCTTGACTTAGTTTTAATACAAGGTCACAAAAATGGAGCACCAGTCAAGACTTAACTCACTACGAACTGGATATACTATTATTTCAAAATTCAGATAGCATTCTATTTTTATCATATGTTTAGTTATCTTATATAATAAAATATTTTCATGAACTAACACTCCTTAAACATCTGAGCTGATGCCAAACAGCAAATATTAATTGATTATATTACAAGGACAGAAGCCTAAAACTAGAACAGGATGTGTGGTAAACTGACTACTTATAATCTGTAAGTCTAGTTATGGTGAAGTGCCTGAGTAATGTTCTTTTTTTTAAATGCGATGACCCTTCAGAATGTAAGCAGTTATGATTCTTCACAGATTCTTTTCCTTTATTATCTGTGAATTGCCATTCCTTCTCTGGAAAGATAGTAGAGTGGTGGTGTCCTGTTAACTTCTCCATGGCTTTCAATGCCATGTCCTTCCAGGATTTAGGTAATTATGGCTCTTCACAGTTATCTATCCTTTATTAACTGTGAACTGCCATTTCTTCCCTGAAAAGATAGTGGAGTAGTGTCCTGATACCACCTGCAAGGCTTTAAATGCCATGAACCTACAGGATGTAGGTGATCATGGCTCTCCACAGATTCCTTTATTATCTGTGAAAAGCCATTACATCTTGGAAAAGATAGCAAAGTGGTTTCTTGTTACCTTCTCCATGGTTTTGGATTTCATTGTTTTCCTTCTTTTAGACTGGATTCCAACCCAGGCTAGAGAGTACAATCTACTTTTCCTATAGCTAGGGAGAGAAGAAATGATTCATGCCTTTCTCAAGGTCATTCGTGTGAAAGTGAATGCAACACCTAGAATTTGAACCCAAATTGCTGATTATTAATATTAATTAAGAAGACCTTTATAGCTGGGATGTGTCATGCTACATCCACAGTCAAGCCACCTTCACTTCCCCCATATTCCATATATAAGGAAGAAGTTCTATTCAGCTTTTTCCCAAGAATTGCTACTTTATGGAACAAACTCCCAATATGGGTATTTCCATGAACACTACAATCTTAACTCCTTCAAGTCAAGGGTCACTGTCCTTCTTAGCCTCATAGTCTTAACTTCCTACCAACTCCTCATGGCTCCCCCAGGTCTAACCTTTACAGCTAGGACTCACTATACCTCTTACATTGCAGTAAAACACCCACATTCTCTTCATATTCCATCAATAAGAAGAAAGTTCCATTCAAACAGCTTCTTCCTTCTGTGAAACGAACTCCCAAGAGGATGTTTCCCCAAACATTACAATCTTAACCTGTTCAAATATTATCATCTCCTCCTATCCATATAAACTACCCCTTAACATAACCCTCTACTTGGAGTTGCCTCTGAGCCTTGTACAGGGTGAACCATACTGTAAAAAAAATAAAATTCATATCACACATGTCATTCAGTAACCCTCTGTCTTGAGTGGCTCTTGATCCTTGGTTGGGTGAATGTTAATCTTTTAAAAAATCTCATTTGTTATAGAAACAATATTCTTTCAAAAGCAGACATTTATTTTCTTTATATAAAATGAATGTTGTTTTATTAAACAAAACTTATTGACACTGGATAAATATCTACATTTGAAAATTTAAAATAAACATAATGAGAAAGATATATTATTAATTATATTATTATCTGATATAATAGGCACATGGCTGAGTGGTACAAACATTAGAATTCTGACCATAGGATACAGGTTCAAATCTCGCTGTGATAATATCAGCCTGAGGTGATGATATCAGCCTGAGGTGATGATATAACCATGTCTCTTTCCATACATATCTCCAAGGTGCTTTTGGTCTAATCTCACTTTCTGTCAACATCCAACCGCTTAGTTCAGACCCTGCTTGTTCCAATATCTCAATTCTCACACTGCTATTGGATAAGGAGAGTTCTACATCTTCCAAACTGGTTTAGGGATTGGTGTCAGTATAAAGTCATTGATCGTCTAATCTTGGTTCTTCAAGTGTTGTGAGTCTTCCTGATGAAGAAAGTTATCTTTATTCTTTTAGTCAATAAGCCATGGTAAACTTTTTGTTGATGACTGAGCTGACTGGAAATAAGGTCAAACTCTCACTGAAGAAATAATAATGCTGCTTTTGATTAAATATAGATTTGGCATCTATTAACACAAAAAGATTAGAAGGCAGTGACTTGGAATCCTAAACTGTGTGTTCAGCAAGGTTCAATCAGAAATCCAAGAGAATATTGGGCCCCTTCCTCATGCAGATATGAAACTGCATGTGTGTCTGATGACTTGTCTGTCTCCATCATCCCAGACCATCTTTCTTGTATCCTCAAAATCAAAATGAATTTATACCTAATTCACCACTCATATACCAAACTGTTCACATGCCAAAATAACTCAATTTTCCATTGTTTAAAGTCGGGGTTAAAAGACTAAATCCTATGTTTTGATTTTACCCCATTTCATTCAGAGACATAACTCCAAAAACCCAAAACATATTTGGTTGTCATATCTATCAGAAACAAAATCAAAAATATATGCTCTGACCTGTCCAATTCAAGGTCACACCTGGCTTCTTGACAAATATTCCTGCCTCATTAAGTCAGTTATTCACTGTTTCCTTCCACTTCTCTTGCCTTTACTATGTCCTATGAGTGTTAAATTCTTCAGGCCTACTTTCCTCATCTGTCCCAGAAAGTTCCAGCTACCTCTTTCTGATTGTAAATAAGTTTTTTTGTAGTTCCTATTTTCCTTAAAACTTTGTTGCTCTGATGCTCTCTCCATGGTTTGTTAACTGGACAATGTATGGCTTGTTAATTTTAACACCTCCAAAGCCAAACTGCTCTCTGTTAATCACCCATGAGACCCCTTTCTACCTTCCATCAACATGGCAGATGCTAACCTTCAAGAGAGTGACTCATTTCATCTTCTAGGGTTAATGTTCTTGGTTGATATAAAGAGAAAAGACTATATTGAATCCATTGCTAGGTCAGTTGCTAAGAAAGTTGGTTCACTGTGTTGTGCTAGACAATTTTTCCTTCAGAATCTATCTTGTATATATATATATATATATATATATATATATATATATATATATATATATATATATATATAAAACATTAGGCAGCATATTATTTACATACAAAGAATAATCACACATAGAATTAATCAGAAGTATCAATGCGATTATTGGCGACATCCATCGCTAGAAAACATAATATATGCATTAAAATCCTGTTCATCCATAGTGCGAGTTTTGATCCTTGAAGAAAAACTTGTTGTCTGTAGTTTTTCAGTTTATTTGATGCTAAAATGCTAGTACTTTACAGTTGAGTTAGCTAGATGTAACCTTAAGTTCTATGCTAACATTGTTTTTCTCACACTTCTCACTTGTGGAATTCTCTTCAGGCTCAATGCTTTCCAGTAAACTTTAATCTTCAAAAATTTAAATACAATTTCAATTGCTATCTATTGTCCCTCTTTTTGTTCTTGCTCATTAATAATGTTTTTGTTCCTAATTCTTCCACACCCTGTCACCCCCTTGAGTCTTAGTGACTTTACTTCCTTGCTTGGGGTAACTCAATTAACAAAAAAAAATTTACATTTCAAATTTTCTTTTGCAAACCATTCAACTTAGACATTAACAGTTTTCTATGAATTATGAAATGTTTTAGTAAATGTAATTAATAATTCTGATTTTATTTACTTTTCAGACACTCCCATGAGCACACCAAGGTAAGTTATTTTATTCCTCAAATAATATGTAGTGATAAATAAATTGGATCTTTTGCACACTCGACATTTTTGAGCTGAAATTCAGAAAAGATAAAAGCAGAATATTTTAATTGAACAAAGCAATCTCTCTCTCTCTCTCTTTATATATATATATATATATATATACAGGAATACCTCCATTAATGCACATTCAATTAATTCATTTTTGATTAGTATACTAAAATTTTTTATACCAAAAATCATTTAGTGCATACATAATACTCGATTAGTATGGTCAGACATTCTTCAGTTTAACCATAGTAAATGAAAATCGAGAATAATATATATATATATATATATATATATATATATACAAATACTTACATTTGAATTATTTTGATTTTTTTTTTTTAATTTTAAAAATCAAAAGTAATAATTCATGCCTGATGAATTGGTAGAACAACAAAACTTTAAGCTGCACTTCGAATGTAGGTATATATATATATATATATATATATATATATATATATATATGATGGACTCTCATTCGACATATGTGGGTCAAGCAGCACAGTTCCTAGGAACCAACAGCCAGACACCAGCCATATGATTTTATTATAGTGGTGATGTCTTTGTGCAGAACCAACCACACTTTTTGAAGAGCCAAATACAAAGACCTGGTGCACTACGTGCCACAATGTCCCCAAATGACCGTCTGCAGGTTTTGAATTCAGAGTTGTCCTTCTCCTGGACCAGCTGCTATCCAAGACTATAGAACCCAGTCTGTCCTGCTATTTACCCATAGCTTGTGGGAGAAGAAGAGGATTCATATCTTTCCCAAGGGTATTATTAGCACATAAGTGAATGTAATGGATTCAACTGGAATTTGAATTTGGCTCTCTGATTCCTCAATCCAAGCTGCTATCCACTACTCCCACGTGCCTCCTATATATATATGGGGGGAGGGGGAGAGAGGGGGGATTTAAATAAATTTGTAAGCTGAAGTTCATAAAATAAATAAAAGTTAAATACTTAAAATATTTTAATGACACAAATAATTTAAATGAAAACATTACAAATAAAAGTGATTTAAAAAATTGTAAACTGATCAAACATCTTTTTAAATTTTCTTTTGTATTTTTTATTACATATTTTGGTACATGTAATTTGTAGAATTTATTCTGTAGTTTTTTTCTTTTTCTCTTTTTAATTTTTAAGAAAATATTTTTTACATATTTTTTTAATTTTGAAATTTTGTGTGCATGTATTTTTAGCTGAGGAGAAATATCTGTTACTAAAGATTAATATGTTGATTATTATAGTATTGTTTAATATGTTGATTATTATAGTATTGTTTATTTATGTTATTTAATAACTATTAGTATTCATTAATGTCTAATAACATTAATATTAATTAGGACTAATTTATTGACAGAGGTTCTCTCGTTATCTTGACTGTCTTTTCAATGATTTACAAAATCATTTTTATAAAAGTCTTTAGATTTTAAAGCAAAGAATATACCAAGGGTTTCTATATTTCCATGGGTTTTAAGAATGAGTTCATTAAAATGATTTTATAAAATCTGGAAAAAGATGTTCATTGGATGGAAGAGAATCTGGGGAATAAGGAGAGTGCAGAACTTAGCAACTAGTCTAACAAGGGCTATGCAGGGCTGGCTGAAGGTTCTAGCAACTCAGGCAGTTGCCTGTGGTGCCATCAAAGCTGAAGGCATCATCATGCTGCTATGTTGTGTGTTTGGAATCTTCCAAACAAAAAAGAACAAAATATGAAATAATAAATAAAATTAAATAAAAAAAAGAAAAAATATTAAATTTCTTGAGTAAAATTTTTGAGAATCTGTTCATTAATTCTTTCTGTTATGGTGTAGTGATTAAACAAAAGAAAAAATTTCAGTTTTTCTCCTTGTGAAAATTTAAAAAAATTATACTTGTAAGGGCACTAAAGTTCAGTTTACTCAGATGGCCAGACCTAATGCCATGTTAAACTCACAGAGTATCATATGTTATGTAAATGAACAAAAAAAAAAGAAAGCAAGCTTAAAGTTTACATGTTTTTCTGTTGAACCATATAAGGTGGTGGGGTATAATTCTTTAAAAAAATCCCCCACCTTCTGTTAAGCACCTAAAAATACCAATTCACCAAAAATATTTATTAAATTGTTCTCATTTCAATTTGTAAATTAATAGTAATAAAACAGTGTTCATTCCCAGATTAAAGCTAGTTTTTCAAATGCTGATTTTCAAGGTATGCAGGTTCTTAGTTTTCTTCTTTTTTTGTATAGTATTAACATTTTCTTGGCAATAATAGTGATTTTCAGATACAAGTCTAAAAGTTTGGATAATTTTGCACATTTTTTTTAACAAATAAATTGATGATTTATATATTTCAGAGTCTTGTGCATTTAATTAAAAAAAATTATAGTCACACCTAAAATTTTTCAAGTTTTCATAAAATTAAGTAGCTGGTGGGTAACAGGTGTAAAAATAAATATTTTTATGATGACTTTCAGAAAAACAAATATTTCTAAAATAATTTCATTCATTTGTGAATAAGTTCTAAAGGTTTCATTAAAATCTGACAATTATTTGATTTTTGCAAGATTTTTCAAATCAATGTGTTTTTCAACTGAAAAACAACTAATGCTAAATATTACATAACTGCTGATCTAAAAAAAAAACAAGATTTTCAACCTAAATTTAAATCATGATGGAAAGGAATAAGAAATTTTTAAAAAATAATTAAAAAAATACCTTAGTCTTTTCTCTTATTAATAAAATAAACTTTTTCGCGATAAAACTTTGTTTTTAAGTTTTGGGCCTTTTTTCTTCATGCTATGCGGTTTTTTTGGGTGAAAAGTTGAACATGCCTAATTTTAACCCATAAGATGGTGGGAGAGAAGAGGTGGATTCTTTCTTGAGGGTATTTGTGCATCTGTGAATATAATGAACCTAACTGGAATTCAAACTCAGCCTTCCAACTTCTCATTTCAAGCTCTTATCAATTACACCACTTGCACATCCAAGCTGGTATTCCCAAGTGATCACACATCTAGGTACTAATCAGACATTTCTTAATTTTGCTGATCAGACAAGAACTGATGTTCCAACATGATCTGGTTGTAAGCTGCAGGTTTTTGGAATATTAGGGTAACACAGGCTTTCTCCCCCCAATTATTTTTTTGATATATAAATGGCATGACTATCAAGCTCAGGGCTGTAGCAGAGATAAATATGAAGCCAAAAAAGTTTAGAAATTATCTTTAAGTTATCAAAGGCTGCCAACATGGTTAGCAGCAAGAACATTTAAAATTTTCAGTCCCTCTAGATCAGCAGAAATCATATTTGGAATAATAGAGAAAAATCTGTGTTAGAAACGAAAGAACTTTTCATTTTTTTTTAATGTCTACAGGGAAAATATAGATTCAATAATGAAGGAAAAAAATTATTTTATTCTTCCTTGCTTTGATAGATTTTTTCTTTTTGTATTTCTTTATTGTACTTTGCTAAAATAAAACCCTGTAAAAAATACTACAATTGGTAAAAACTTTGGGAAAGGCAAGCCTCTCACCCTCCCAACTGCTACATCCCTGATGTTATATGAGATATTATTCTCAGTGTATTAGGTTGGTGCAAATGTTTCCAGCATGTTTTGTGATAAAATTTTTTTATTTATATAAATTCATAACATCATTGTTCAGACATCAAAGGATTTTCACAGATTCTCTATGACCATATTTCAGTTAAATAGTGTCTTTATATTCCTGTGAATCTATTTGGTTTCTTATTAACCATTTTTAAGCCAGAGAATTAACAACAATTGTTTATCACTGTAAACATTTCAGAGGTTCTGGGATTTTGATAAAATAACATTCTCAAAAAAATCATAACAGCCTGAGTTCCTGAAATGAGAACTTGGCTTTCACACTCCAAGCAGATTGTCCCCTTGCAACAATAGCCTAGAGTGGGGCTTGGTAACCCCCGATCACTGGGCCACATCTGGCCCATGAAGGATTTTTATCCAGTCTGCAAACTTAACAGTAGTAAGGAATTTGCATTTTTGTTACTTGTTACCCTGTTATTTCTGCAGTAAAATAAGGAACCTTGTTTAAATAATATAACATTAACTTTGTTGTTTTTTTTCTTTAAACTCCATGCCAAGGTAGCCCTCTGCATGGAGTGGTCTGAGGGTGAGACAATTTATTATAGTATATTTGATATCTTGCCCCCCCCCCCTCTGAAACACTGCATAGCTGTCTGGCCTGCTCTCTCCAAAAGTTTGCTGATCCCAGACCTAGAAGATTAAAGTGTTGGTTGTGAGTTCAATCCCTAAAGTTGTAGAGATTCAGACTAGCAATAACTAAGAAGTATTAAAATAGAACAGGACATGTCTAGACATGGAAAGTAGAACAAAAACAATCTACCCTCAGAGATTAAATAAACAGTTTATTTTAAAATTCCCTGAGGGTTACATAGATTGACAGACACCTGAAGAAGTCTTGAAGACACAATGGTTGAAACATTGTGATAATAATAACGAAGATTAGTTAGTATTATTTACATTAATTATAGTCAGACTAATGTCCTTGTATTGTGATTACAATGTTTCAATTATTTCATGACATAATAATTGTGAATTCAATCCCTAGGCAGGTAGTATGAATATATTTGGTGGAAACAAGTCTAGCAATAGATGATTGACCAAAATGAGATATCCCTAGACATGGACAGAAATTTCCTGAAGGTTAACCTGGATAGACATCTGAAGATGGTCAGAGAATACAACAGCCTGAATGTTGTTATGATAACATCAAAGATGGGGATATTGTAAATAATGTAAATAAAACCAAAATACAATGTAATAGGTCCTGACCTGACATCTCGACTTCAGTCACTTTCTCACAGACGTGATGTGGCTTCCCTCTGTCTTTTCTACAAATATTTTCATGGCAAATGCACTGACAAACTACTATCACTGGTAGCCCAACTGCATGAATTTAAGCATGCTACTAGGTTGGCATCTCGGTCCCACTCTTTTACTGTTGAAACAGTTAAATGTAATCATCTCTTCTACTCCAACAGCTTCTTCTCTTGCACCTCCCAACAGTGAAACTTCCTTCCTATTACTTGCTTCCCTGATAGTATAATATTCAAATGTAATGTCAATCGAAATCTTCTGATGACTTGATCTTGATCCCCATACTTCTCTTTATCCTTTTCTCAAACCCCCTCTTTACTCTTGCTCACACTCTCTGTAAATCTTTGCATGCTAGTAGCACTCTTGCCTTGAGGAAATTACATTTTTTGAAAGCAGTTTTTTCAATTGATTTTTGTTCTGTTTTTTTTTGCCACTCCTAGTTGTCCAGCTGCATTCTGACCACTTGAGGTGAAGTACTTTTATGGAAATAACATTTGACATTTTATAAAGGAGAAATAAAATTGTCAGAAAGAATCTATTTATATGAGAATCTTGGTTGTAGAAATTTTTTTATGCTAAATTTTACCACAACTTAGTCAGGAAATGACAAGAAGGATTTTTTTTTATTAATTTCTAAAGTTACCCAGTGCTATTTAAATAGATCCTCTTGAAAAAAAGTAAGGAAAAATGTCCAGGGAATAGCTTTTATGGATTAGAATTAATTAGAACTTCTTCAAGGCATGACATTAATCAGAATCAAAAAGCATTTGATTTCTTTTTTATCATTTAAAAGTGGGGTCTTCTTCATAATATCAATACTGTGTAAAATAAATACCTAACTTTTTAAAAAGTTATCTGGACTTGAACACAAGCCACACCTGTATGGCATGTCAAGAACTATACCCAATAAATCAGATACTAACAAATTGTAGCAACTTCTGCCAAATCCGTTTAAAATACTACTGAATTACTAACATGAAAGAACTTTTTCATGACATTAATCCATATAATATCCTACAATTTCTTGAAAAAAATCAAACTGTATTCCAAAATATAACTTCAACATAAAACACACATATCACTGTTTGTAGTAATTATGTCCACACAAACATGAATATGAACAAAAGCTGAGTAGCATCTGCCAGGTTATTCAATTATGAAAGCAAAATAATATATATTTTTATTACTTCAAAGCTCCCAAGAAAATTAAATTTCAACATTAAATGACTCATAATGAGTTGATATGTTGTTAAACAGACAAACAATTGTTTAAATGTAAAATAAAAATTGTTTCAACTGACAAACAATTGCTTGTTTAAAATAAGTATGTATTTGACTGTTCTTTATTTAAAAATATCTGTCCTTGAATGGCAAAAATATTTTTGTAAAAAAGTATTTCACGAGACAAACAACTGCTATTTCTTGTTTAAGATATTTCCTTAACAAACATAAAAATATTTGTATCCATTTGTTCTTTATTTAAAAGAAATGTTTTTGTAAAAAAAAAAAAAAGTCTAGATAACACTTTCCAAATTAAGTCAGGGATCGATGTTACATTGTATTTATATTATATACAAGACCCCCTCTTCTAAAATGACAAAAATCAATATTTTTTGATTCTGATAAATATCACACCTTCAGAAAGGTCGAATAAAAACTAGTCTACAAAAAATATTTCCCCAAAATTTTTACCTATTTTTTTTATAAATGGACCAGTCTAATAAAGTAGTGCCAATTATCCTTTAAGCACTATGAATATTTTATTGCAATAATTTTATTATATTTATAATGACAACTTGAACTATTAAAAATTCCATAGGTGTTGACATTGCTAATCATCCATTATCTTTTGTTTTTCCTATTCCTCCTACAGCTATATCATGCTGAGACTCTGGTTCTCATACAATCACAAAAGTTAAGCAATGTCAAACCTGGTTAATACTTAGATGGGTGACCACTTGGGAATACCAGGTGCTGTAAGCTTGGAATGTGGGTGATGTAATGTATTGGAATTGGAAATCCTAGAGCCATTTTCCAATTTTAGTTGGGTTCATTATATTCACTTATGCATAAATACCTTTGGAAAAGGTATATATCAACCTGTTCCCCCCAGCTATGGGTTAATTAGCAGTACTTGTACCAGTAAATCATTATTATCTCCTAAAAATTGTTACAGTCTAAAAATATTTTCTGGCTTTAAATAACCTTCAAAAGGTTGATAAGCTGTCAAAAAAAACAAATCTATCAATCAAAAAATCTTCTTCATTTACCCTATTTTTAATTTTCTCATACACTTCCTGTTCCTTTCCAATCTTTGTTGTCTATTTGTAAATTGAAATAAAATGTGCAAACTGTCAATAGAGAGATAAAAAAAATGATAAACTTTCAGTCTATGATCGTAAAATACGGACATAATTATTTTACTTGCGAGCAATTTGAATGCCAATGTAGATTTTTAAGTTACTGTCTGGATTTCTAGTAGTTATCATTATTTACATTGTTTTCAAGCAGACTATTGTCCTCATCTTTGTTGTCGTTATCACAACATTTTGGCCATTGTGCCATCTAGCCTACTTCAGGTGGTTGGCAATCTGGGTATTCAGAATTACTGTATATGTTACCCAGAGCAACATACACCTGATAAAGCCTAGGGAGCACAAGAGCTGAAATATTGCAATAAAAACAATAAAGATGAGGACAAGAGTCCACATCTAAATAGAGTAAATAAAGACAACTCTTCATCCCAGAAATTCAGACAGAAGGCAATCAAGTAATAAAAATAACAAAGATAAGGACAATAGTCCACATATAGAGTAAATAATGATAACTCCTCATCCCAGAAATTCAAAGAGACAGAAATTAAAAATATTTTATTAAAATTTGGACTCATCTTTTCAGCTTTGTTGCTCAAACCATAAAATATTTTAACGATTGTGGCTTCCACCCTTCTGCAGGTGTTTGTCTACCCTGGTAAATGTCAGTGAATTTTGAATGGAACCCTTAATTTAATCTACAAGAATGGCTGTACTCATTCAGCTGTACAGGTCTAGGGATCAGTTCAAACTTCCCTGAATATTACCCACATTGATAAACACTCACACTGATAGACACCTGGAAAAATGCCAGTTGGCCTGATGTCCAAAATGTTTGAGATGTTAACAACAAAGTCTAAATGTAAATAATGATAACTCCTCATCCCAGAAATTCAGAGAGAAATTAAAAATATCTTTTTTGTTTTAATTTCAGAACAAGAATATTTAGTATTCCTAAAAAAGTTTCCTTGGACTGTAAGTGCTTTTTTTTCCGTTTATTTTTCTTCTTTTCATTTTTAGTTAAAATGAATCTGAACCACTCTCATATGCCACAATTTTTTACCCATAATTCCTTGCCACAATTTACTTTGTGTATTTGTAGAACCAAGATCAAATACCACACTTTCTAGTCTAATGATCTAATGTTATATGATGTCTAATGCATGAATTTTAAGGGGATGCAGTTGATCACTGAAGATATAATGTACATATCTTTTCTGTTTGGAAGGGTTTTAGGGCAGTGTTAAAAATATTCCTATTAAAAATGTATTATTGATCATTAAATACCATGTATACGCAGGCTTTTATCACTGTTGCAATTCAACAGTATGTATATATAAAATAAAATAATGACAATAATAGCAATTAATATATGTAAAATTATATAATTTAATGTATATCAAATTTAACAGAATTTCTGCTCATAAAGTGTTCAATATTAAAGTAGAATGATAATTTCTTTTTGTTTTAATTGGTATCACCCCATTCAAGGCAGGAAAGCCACTAAGACACAAGGGGTTACAGGGTGTGGAAGAATTAGAAACAGGAACATTAATAATGAGCCGGAAGAGAAAGGAGTAATCAGGAGGAAAATAGATAGCGATTGACATTGCATTTAAATTTTTGCAGATTAAAGTTGGCTGGAAAGCATAAAGCCAGAAGAGAGTTCCACAAATAAGAAGTGCAAAAAAAGAAACTGTTAGTATGGAATTTATGGTTACATCTAGCCAGGTCAAGTGTAAATTGATGAGTTCTTGATGCCACTCTAGTATTGCACTTAGATTCAAAAA
Organism: Acanthosepion pharaonis; assembly: GCA_903632075.3. NCBI lineage: Eukaryota > Metazoa > Mollusca > Cephalopoda > Sepiida > Sepiidae > Acanthosepion > Acanthosepion pharaonis. The sequence continues at coordinate 686,376 of CAHIKZ030005338.1, forward strand.
GTTTAGGTACATTGTAGCAGAAAAACACAATTTATACATAGTTAAGGATAACAAATTAAAGTCAAATTTATGCAATTATTAGAAAACATCTCTCTCTAACTACCAACTAATTTTTATCTTGCCAAGTTGCACACACACACACTGTACTCTACTCAAGACAAATTTTAAAACAAACACAAATATGTCAGAGTGCTGGGTATTATCAACACGAATCTCGCTTGTCATAGATGTCTACAACTATGTCTGTGCATTTCCTTTATATAGACTATAAGAGGATCCAGACAGCAGAGCAGAGAGAGACTTCACACACATACACTAACCATAGACACTACCTGAAAGCATGGCTGAATGCTCGTCTGACTTTTAGGCTGTGAAAATGACTTCCTTTGAACACAGAAAAAGAATGGATTCCATTACCAATGCAACAAACCCAAACTGATAGCCAACAAGTAGTCAACCGATTTAAGCATACTCTTTTTTCATGCTCTCATTTTACACCTCGTACACCATACCATATGACATACCAGAGACATTTTCATATCTTGTAAATTAAAACAAATCATTGGCCATTCCTAGTAACCAGTGTTTTCCATCTTCAATCACTAGAGCTCATCCAAACAATTACTATGAAAGTATTTATAGAAAAAGCACAGAAAGGCAACCATACAGTGGGAAGTGACTTATTATTATTAATAAATGAAATATAATAACATTCAATACTTATCAAAAGCCAACTCAGAGTTTCATAATTTTTCAATCACTCATTGGGACAGTTTCATAAACAGACAAAAACGTGAGACTTAATAATGACTGTAGTGACAGTCAAAAGAATTTGAATTTAAAAAAAATGAATTTTGGTGAACTTACTAATTGTATAAAACAACTTTGTCAAAAATTGGACAAACAACAAAACTTGTTTAAAAGAATTCTTGCTATCTAAATGCACCTGATATATATATATATATATATATATACATTAAATAATATAGACAAGTGTTGTTTATTTATTTTCGGTAAATTCTTTTCATAACATCTGATAAGTTGCAATAAAAACAATATATATATATATATACATATATATATATATATGTGTGTGTGTGTATATGTATATATAAGGTCTGACCAATAAGTATCAAGACTGTTGCTATGGTAACAGATAAGTACACAAAGTGAAGCTGCTTCACATAGATTGATCTTGAACTCTGCTGCGCATACACACTAAGTTATAACATTCTTATTCACTTCCATTGTTTATAGCAGTGCTTAGAAGGAAGGTGTGTAGAGTGTGGTTGTTTCATCACACCACAGGGGTTCCATCAGTGACTATGGCTTGTGCAGTAGTTTTTGGTGAAGGGCAACATTCTCCAGATCTGACAACTAGTATATTTCCTAGACATTGTCCCTTACAACTTTTTCCTCTTCAATAATCAAAACCAACTTGAAAGGAGGAAGATGTGATAGTTGTACACTATCCACTAAAAAGGAGTTTCAGGAATGCTTTCATCAATATAAACAACAATGGATAAAGTGTATAGCTTCAGAAAGGGACTACTTTGAAGGAGATTAAATCCTGAATTGATATGCGTTGTAGTTTCCTTTTATAGCACCAGTCCCAATAGTTTTTGATCAGACCTCGTATATATATATATATATATATATATATATATATATATATATATATATATATATTTATTCATTTCTAAGGAGTTAATTACTTTTATTTTTAATCTGACATTATTTCTTATTACTTAAATGTTATCCTCTTAATGGATACATGTGTTTGAGTAGACTTTCTGTTTTGTTTTTAAGCTCTATGATTTATATCTTCTGGCCTGTGAATTCAAGAAACTTAATAAAGAAAATGTGCTCTCCAGAAAGGTTCAAATTAGAATCCTCCTGCTTTGCTGTGAAGCTCTCTGTGGCTGAATAATCTAAAGCACATTGGATCAGAGAGTGGTTTCTCTTTATATAGGGGGGTGCAGTCTCTTCTATGTTCAATTTCCTTATATCTGATACTAAATTTGTTAAAAGTGAGTTACATTTAAATACAACCTCCTAAGACAAAGAGAAATCAGTTTCATTTGTACTAATCAAATTAAATAAAAGAACTAAATAAAATAAAAGAACTAAATGTTTAATTCTTTCTTTTTGTTTTTCAGATCCAACTTCAGATTTGGAATTGTAAGTATTCCTCCCCATTTTTTGTGATGTCAACAAACACTTGCCACTTCTGTAATATAAACAAATATTTGTTGTCACTTTCATAATGCTCCTTGTAGTAGAGACTTTGTAATCACAGATACCACTATGGTAACGCCGTTGAACAATACTGGTGTCAGACGCCTTCGAATACCACTCACACTAATAGTACTTGCTCGATAATACTCACTCGAACAGTAAACAACGTATAGTGATATGAATAGAGGAATAGTATAGTGAATAGAGTAGAGAATAGCGGTCCATATAGTAATAGAGGATAGAGTAGAAATAGCGATCTTTAGAAGTCATGATACTTTCTACTTATGCGTTTCTCCCATGGTCATGTGATCTACTTAATTCAATAATGGGATTGCCTGTGTTTGCTTACTGGTGATCTATGTTCAAACTCAAGTGTCGGCAGTGACACTTTATTCCTATATAACACCATTGCATCTATCATTTATATAACTTAATTCTTTACCATTTCTCATTTGACATTTACCACTTTTAGATGTCAAAACAGACTTCTTGTTTTACTTTATCTCCCAAACAAAAATAATTCCATCATTTTAAGAATCTATCGGACAAATCAGTTATTCGTTATAGTATAACATTATCATCATACAGAGTAATGAAAACATGATACCCTGTCTCTCATATGTAACATAACATTTTAATCAACTCCAGACTTTATAAATCACTGTCGACCAATGGGTGCACAGCCCTAGGACTTTCTCCAAATGTAGATCCTACACTCTCGTGTGGATATGAGAGATTCTCATTTCTCTGGGATGGATGTTTATACATCTACCTATCATATGTTTCTTTCAGTGCATGCACATTGTAGGCACAGCTGGGTTGACCCCATTGTCAGGAGGCAACCACTGATAGCAGGTGAAATGCAGATCTGAACCTGGTGGCTAGGAGTTCATCTTTCAGGTCAGTCTGTTGATGCACCTTATTTCTCTGAAGGACACTTAGTTCTATTTTAGCATTATTTGAGGTGTCACATCCTACAACGAAACTGAAAGCAACAAAATTTTCTGTGCTAAAACGAACGAGGAATAATTGTTTTCCAGTAAAGAAAAGTATAATTTCAAGATATAATTATAAAGGTTTGTGTTACCTGCTGGTAAAATCTCTCTGGCTTTCTTAAACTCCCCTGTAGAGATAAGGATATATATTCTCACTAGATTTATTCAACCTCTACAGCAAAGCTATCCTAAGGAAGCTGGAGACCCTACCAGGATTTATCAGTAAGTGTAATCTTAATAAAAGATACACAGATGACAGTGTGTTGATGTCAGGCACAGAAAGAAAACTACAGGATATTCTAGACAAAGAAAGCAAGAAGAAAGGACTATCAATTGCAAGAAAATAGAATATATGTTTGTCAGCAAAAGAAAAAGCCCAAGATGTGAACTATATAATGGAGATGTCTAAATCAAACAAGTACACAAGTTTAAATATCTAGAAATTGTTTCAATAGAGGACAGAAAATGTGACATGAAAATCTGAAAGTACATTAGAATAGCAAAAAGCTGTATTCAAAAAGCTAAGCAAAGTATTAAGAATCAGGAAAATCTCATTAGAAACAAAGAAAGGAGTTCTGAACTGCTATTTAATGTCAATCTTCCTATACGGCAGCAAATGCTGGACAATCTCATCACAGAAAAAGAAGAGACTTGAGGCAATAGAAATGGAGTTACAGTTGGATGCTGAGAATACTATGGACCAAAGATGTGATCAATTGTGAAATTTTAGATAAAATGGAAACAAAAAGAGCCTACCAATACTTAGAATCAGAAAAAGAGAGATAAAATTTCTAGAACAAATAATGAAGAAAGAAGGCTAAGAAAATTTGACACCCACAGGACATATACAGGGTGCGATGGGTAAATTGTCGCCAGTGTTTATTTTTGATTTTGTTGATTGCACAGTATAGTCGGGACAGTTGGCTACCATCTGTGAGAAAAAGAGCACCATGACACAATTCTCTCCACCAGAAATTTGGAAGAGGCATGCAGTACTGCTTGGTATTCATGCCAAAAACTCCAATCCAAGCATTTCAGAGTGTTTGGGTGTCAATCTGAGGACAGTGCAGAGGATTCCAAAAGAGTTGAATGAGTCTAATGGTGATTACGAAGGTACAGCAGCTTGGAAAACTCACTCTAATCATTCTGATGAGAAAAGAACTCCTGAATTTGTTGATGAGGACCTCAGACAATTTCTGTAACCACATCATCCCTTACATCTGGCCACCTAACTCTCCAGAATGCACCCCCTTTGATTATTATGTGTGGGGCGCAGTTAGATGATAGACCAACAAAATTCCTTGTAACACCAAAGATGAACTGAAGGCAAGGATTATGGCAGCATTCACCAACTTAAATAAGGAAACCATCCAGAAGAGTTGCAAAAGATTCTGAAGTCATCTTGGAGGCCATGATTGAAGCTAGTGGTGATTTTATTGAATAAAATTACTATTTCGTATTTCAAGATATTTTTCTGTAATTTTGGTAAGCATATCTGTTAAAATGAGATGTCAGGGTTATTTTCATTTTTGCATAATTTAGACAAAAATTTATACATCACACCCTGTTAAAGGAAAAACAAAGAGGTAAGAGGGCTTAGAAAATTTCACACTCACAGGACATATAGAAGACAAGAGGAATAGAGAAAAGCAGTATGGAACATATCTATCATCAACATTATCATCCCCTTGAATTTTGTAATTGTAGGGCAAATCTAAATGCAGAAACCACTCTCTTTTGCACAATGGTCTATCATAGCAGCCATCAGCAATTCTGGTACAGTCATATCTGTCAAGTTTGTGTAAATGATTGGCAGAGCGTTGATAGGAGGGATGGTAAAACGACAAATGTTACTAAGAATTGCAAGGAATAAGAAGTTGTGGAGAGCCATGATAATGACAGGGCACATAGAAGAAAAGAAGTAGAGCATAATCTTACCATGCATAGTTGTTGCTGCTGCAATTTCTATAGCAAGCATATTTTATGGTGTGGAGTTGCCAACTTCATGCTCAACCATTCAGAGTTGTACTTCTCGTCGACTGATTACCAACAAGAGAACCCAGCCTGCTCTACTATTTGACCATAACTGGAAGAAGAAGAACTAGAAGAAGAAGAAGAAGTGGAAGAACTAGGAGAAGAAGAACTAAAAGAAGAAGCAGAAGAAGAACGAAAAGAAGAAGCAGAAGAAGCAGCAGCAGCAGCAGCTTCATATCTGTCCTAAAGTTATTTGTGTAAAAGTGAATGCAATGAACTTGGCTCACCAATTTTCATTCCCAGCCACTGTCACACCAATTAAATCTAATCTTTATTTAAAAGTGGATATTTTTGGTTGATGTATTGTCAGAGTGGCATGGTGGAGTAATGGTTAGTGGCTCAGATGGAGGAAACAGAGAGCTGAGTTCAAATTCCAATCGAGTGAATTACATTCACTTACAGGCTAATAACCTTGGGAAAGGTATGAATTCATTCCTTTCTCCTCCCAGCTATGAGTACATAGTCTGGGTCTTATAGCCTTAGGTGGCAACCAGCCTAGAAGAAGGAAACTCAAACCACCTGTTGCCTTGTAGGTCCTGCCTATTTAGACAAAGGTAGAAGGGTAACTTCAAAAACAAATCCACCTTTGAGAGGAGGAACAATGTAACCTCAATATCCCCAGTGCAAAAGGAATCGGGAAGCCATTGTACTATTTTACTTTGAATGTCACCATGAACCACAGTTGTATGATGGAAGGGAGTGATGACCAATATGTACTAACTGAATAAAATGATGATGATTGTCAGAGCAACTGAATTGTATATAACTGACTACTGACATAAAATATCAATGATCGTCTGCATAGAATTATAAGTAAGAGCAAAAAATAAATTTAAAAGTTCACTTCAAAATAGACAATGTGGAAGAAGACAGAATCTTCCTTTAGGGTGAGTGTGTCTCTGAACTGCAGTCTGTGGGAACAAAACAAACAGTAATACTCAGCTGATATTTGTTTTTCTTGTCTGAATCATGTGATCTTCACTCATGTTATTTGTGTGGTTACATACTCATGTGACGTTAGCAATTATGAAAGTAATGAAAACTGCATTTATAATAGAATATTTAACTTGCAAGTTTAATTCCCAAGATGAATTTTATTCTTCAGTACTGTTGATTTTGTAATAATATTTGATTGAAAATCTATGACCATTAACAATTTTTATTTTATTTTTTTTAGGGACATTTATGAGGAAATTGATGACTGGAACAGCCATGGTAATTTTCTTTCTTTTTCCTTTAACATTTTTCTTTCTTTTCTTTTTATTTAAAGGGCCCTAAAAAAATGAGTGTTTGATAAAGTATGTCACAAAGAACTGTTGGAATTGTTAGGTAATGCTCAACATATTTGGGAAGAATATTAGAATAATCCAGAACCTATACTGGCAGCAAACTGTCAGCATACAGATAAAAAATGGATTTAGTAAATATACAAAACAGAAAGGGGTGTAAGACAAGGATGGGTTGTCTCACCAGACTTATTCAACCTATACAGTGAGGTGATTCTGAGAGAATTAGAAGTTTAACCAGGATTCATTATTGGCAGCTACAACCATAACAACATAAGATATGCAGATGACACAATGTTGATAGCAGACATAGAAAGGAAACTACAAGAATTCCTAGAGGAAGTAATGAAAGAAAGCAAGAAGAAAAGACTAAACCTCAATTGCAAGAAAATAAAATGCATGATTGTTAGCAAAAATGAACAGAATGACATGTAAATTACAAGATGGACATACCAAAAGCAAATATATACTACTGTTTAAATATGTGGGAAGTGTTTTATCAGAAGACAGAAAATGCAACATTGAAATCCAAAGAGACGAAGAAGGGACTTGAGACAAGACAAATGCGATTCTACAGAAGGATGCTGAGAATACTATGGACTGAACATGTGAGCAACAACAAAGTTTTAGTGAAAATTGAAATAAAAAGGAAAATTATACTTAACATCAGAAAGAAATAGTTGAAACTTCTAATGCACATAATGAGGAAAGAGGACTTGGAAAATTTAATACACACAGAATATATTGAAGGCAAGAGGGATAGAGGAAAACAACATATAACCTACCTAGTGAGCTTGAGTAAATAGATGGCAGAACAAAGATAATAAAAAGACTAAATTTATTAAGAGCTACAAAGGACAGGAAAGTATAGAAAGCTATGGTCGCCAACGTCCTGAAGGGACATGGTTTATAAAAGAAAAAGAAAAGGGAGAGAATGAATATCTTTGTAAAGGTTGATGACCAAATAACAAAACATTGTTACAAATTTTAATTTCATTTTTTATGCATTATCTTAATAGTTGTGAATTTATTTTATTTGATGAAGGATTGTCTACCCTTAATTTTTTACAAGCATTTCTTCTTGATTTCAGTTGTTTTAATATCTAATATTTGCAATAGTATTTTATTTCTTGACAATGTCGACCATTGTTTATTTTTTACTAATAATTCTTTCATCTTAATTTCACTTGCATTTTATTATATTAGCAGTGGTAATATATTGAATTTTATTAGTTAAAGCCTTGTGAAACATTAATTTTTGACTGGTGTTTTGTTCATTTTAATTTCATTTGTTTCTTCTTTTTTACTATATTAGTAGGATTAGTAGTGACAATATTATCTTGGATTTATTTATTAGCTGAAGTATTGCAACCATTAATAAGTTTTAATGTGGGTCATTCATAAAAAATAGTCTTGATGTACAACTCAACTTTCTGTCCCATTTTCCTTAGGAAGTCATTTATTTTGTAATATCTAATGTACCAATGTAAGCTTCTCAATCTTTTATGATTGGCAGATGATCAAATCTAAACCATAAACTTACACTATATTTCTCCCCTTGATTTTTCATCACAATATTTCTTATTATTTTTACATACACAATAAAATATTAGTAGTTTAATGTTATCTTTATTTTATTTTTATTTATGATACCTAAACTTTATGAATTTAAGGGCCATACTAGATTGGCAATAATGTCTTATCATTTTACAGTTGAAATGACTCAATATAACTAAGTTCTATGCTAACAGTTTCTTCTCTTGCACGTCTTCCTTGTGGAACTCTCTTCTGGTCTCTTGCTTTCCAGTCTACTTTGATTTTCAAAAATTTAAATGCAATGTCAATCGTTATTTTTATCATCTTAATTCCTGTTTTTTTACTGTCCTCTTTCCCTAATAATATTTTCTTTTTCTCATAGTATCTCACACTCAATAACCCCTTGTGGCTTTATTTCCTTGCTTGGGGTGCAATGATTAAAAACATAAAGATGAAGCATTGTTAATGCTATTATTAATTTTTAACTTGTATTGCTGATTGCCATATACTGATGGTCTGAATAACTGCTGCAAAAATCAACTAAAATTAAAATGAAAGGAATACGAATCAAAAATTCATAATGTCAGTGTTCACTTTTCTATTTTTGAAAAAAGCCTATTGAACATTTATATAATTTCTGTCTGAATTTTTGGAATGAGGTGTACATTATTATTCATATTATTTACATATAGACTAATATTCTCATCTTTTGTTTTAGCCATTTTGCCTAACAGTCTTCTCACTTGTAACAGAACAATAGCCTAGAGGGTCAAAATGTTGTTAGTTCATGAATTTAGTGACATAGTAATTGTAAGTTCAATCTCTGGGCTGGGTAGTACCGACTCAATGGAGACATCTGCTTTACCTTTTATATGCGTTATCTTATCTGACCCTGATGCATGTTAAGATCACAAAACATTTAACCATTTGTAGATAAGTATTGGGAACTATTTTTATTTATTGATATTAATTATTGCTCTAGCTTTCTACTGAGCACTTTTTATTGACAAAATTCTGCTAAAACATGTCATACATTAAATTACATAATTTTACATATAGCCATAGGTGTTATTTGATATGTGGTGAATTCTCCTGTCATCTTCAATGTATGAGGATCCAGCAGTTCAATTCTTAGAACTGAACAGCCAGACTATGTGCACATATGATTTAATTATAGTGGTGAAGGTTTTGTGCAGAACCAACCACACTTTTCAGAATAACTGAATATAAAGAAATTGTGCACATAGTATGCCACTAGGTTTCCAAACAACCCTCCTCAGGTTTTGAATTAAGAGCTATCTTTCTCTTAGACTAGTTGCCAACCACGGCTAAAGAGCAGTGTCTGTCCTACTATTTAATCCATAGCTCTGGGGGACAAAGAGATAGATTCACAGCTTTCCCAAGGGTATTTGTGCATACATGAATACAACTAACTCTCTCCTTAGTAATGTTTTCTTTTTCGCATATTCTTTCACACTCAATAACATTGCATTTTAGTGGCTTTATTGCCTTGGAATGATCAAAAAAAATAATTGCCTGGGTGGAATGATCAAAAAAAATAAAACTCATTTGGAATTTAAACTTGAATCTTCAACTTCTCATTTTGAGTCAGCATTTATTATACCCCATACACATCTAACATATATATATATATATATATATATATATATATATATATTTGAGGAATCTAAATGAAATAATAATAAAAATGAAGGAATATTAATATACAACCCAGTGTGTCTGAAGATTTTAATTTTTTAATATTCTTTATTGTTCAAAATATATACACGTGTGTGTGTGTGTGTGCGTGTGTGTGTGTGGAGCACTTGATGGTTCTCAACCTCACCAAAAAGCTCTAAAAGATTTTGAGGCTTAGTCAGTTGGGAAACGGGTCAGGCTGATAACTTTTCAGCACTCCCTTATATACTTATATATCAAAAATTAGGTTGAGTTGATTAACATTGAATATTTGTTTTCTTCCAGACTTGAAGAAAAAAGAAGATGGGTAAGTATTTATAACTTTTACCCACAACAATATATTTCCCACACATCTCTGATTAATAACCTTAAAGTAACAACAAATAGAAAATTTTAACCTCAAACCTGGGTATATGCATCCATCTTGCATGGAAAAACAAAAAGGTACAAGCATTCCCTCAGGTTTCTTAACCTGGGATTCATGGACCCCTGGGTGGGGGCCATAGATGGGTTTCAGGGGATCCATGAAGATCAGATAAAAATTAACATTTATTTTTGCTATACAGCCCTTATCCTAATCAACAGTATCCTATTGAAAGAAATAAAAGAAAACACCCCCAGCCACTACTTACAGTTCTGACTATGAGATGTCTGTTGACTTACTGTTGGGTCCATGTTTACTATTTAAAAGTGTGTCATCATTCTCTGCATGACAGCCATCTTTTGCCACTCCATAAGAGCAAGGGATAGTTCTCATTTTCCACAGTTTATCACAGCTTGATTATCTTCTCATATACTGGTGAGGATTAATTGACCACAATTTCCTCCAAGTGTGGCTGGTTGAAAAGTGACATGTGTTTGGTATGCATGAGGGTGCAGTAGGAAGAAATGCATGTACAAGTGTTGGGAAGAAACAATCAGAATGTGAGTATCTGCTGGTCTGTCTGTCTATGAAGGGGTTGTTCTTATAGGGGTTTGTAACTCAAGAGGTCTGTGACTAAAGGGGTCAGTGACTAAAGGGAACTGTGACTAAAGGGGTCAGTGACTAAAGGGGTCAGTGACTAAAGGGGTCAGTGACTAAAGGGAACTGTCACTCAAAAAAAAAAGCTTAAGAACCAATGCCCTAATATCTACAACTTGACAATTGCCCAGGTATTTTTTTAAAAATCCCACAGTAAATGCTGAGCCATTAAAATACTCATCTTCATTGTTTCCATATTAAATTCTGCTTTGCAAAAATGGTCAACTGAATTTTTTGTTATAGTATTTTGTTTTGTCTTTTTTACTAATTAATCTGTAAAATAATTATGACTTCATACAAAATAACTGAAATGACTGTACAGTATCTTATACAGTACTGTATCTTGAGAAAGATACATATTTAATGTCTTAATAATTCTAATACCACTGACCTTGATGATACTCCCATGATGCTGCAGTCATACTAATTTCTAACCAGTCACTTTCTTGTGACATTTCTACAAATACATTCATAGTAATTGTTCTAATGAACTTTCCTCTATGATACATTGAGATGATGAATTTAAGTGCAGGACTAGATTGGTAGAAAAGTCTTATTGTTTTACAGTTGAAATGGTGAGATATAACCATAAATTCAATGCTAATAGTTTTTTCTCTCCCACTTCTCATTTGTAGAACTCTCTTCAGGCTTCTTGCTTCCTTGTCAACTTTGATCTTCAAAAATTTAAATGCAATATCTATTGTTATCGTCTGTCTTCTTGTTCTTTTATTGTCTTCTCTCCTTAATAATATATTTTTCTTATATTTTTTAACATTTAGTAACTCCTTGCATCTTAGTGGCCTTATTGCCTTGCTCAGGGTTAAATAATTAAAAATAAAAGAAGCTCATGTTACTTTTGACGATTGGCAGCTACTAATATTCTTGGCCATTTCCACCTTTAAATCTATACCATAACAAAAAGCAATAAACCAAATAAAACTAAACCAGCTGTAATGAAAACTTGGAGTCTAGTTCGGCTTAATGTGCCTTTATTGACGTAACTGAAGAGTTTTGCCATTTTTGCTAAGATGGTATGACTTATTTATACAAATCATAAGACAGGGGAGGTAATTGGGTTGTCTTACCACATTCTCCCCAGCTTTGTTTTCTCCTAGTCTGATACAAAATCATCCAGGTGACTTGGTCTCTTGACAATTCAGCTGCTCATTCCTCTGGTTTAATAACTCACCAGCAGGAGTCAAATCTCTGAAGGAAACATTCAATTTTCTCCCGTCAGAGTACTGGATACATACATAAAGTGGGTTCACCTCAAGCAGTTCCACCTTACTCAAAGGAGAATCATACTTGCTTTGTCGAATATGGTTTCTAAGTAAAACAGTACTTGACTGTGAAAACCATGAAGGGAGGGAGATCCCTGCTGAACTTCGTCTTGGAAATTTTAAAAACATTTTGTGAGCTATTGCATTAGTTCTTGTACACAATAGTGTTCTTATAGCATACAGAGTCTTGGTTATTACGTTTTCCCAATGTCTAATTGGAAGGTTAGGGTTTTCAAGTGCTAACAGGAGGGAGTACCTATTTATTATGTGGAAGTAGCCTATGACCATCCTTTTTTTTATTATTATCAGGGGAAATTACTAATACTTGTGCCCTCCATAGTGATCCATTTTATTTGATTATTCCTTCTCTTAACATTCTTGTTATTTCTGCTTGAATAAACATTTTGTCTTCAAGAGAATATTTTCAAAATTTGGTGGCCATTAGTTTACAGTTTTTGGTTAAGTTTTCAAAAAGAGAGGGGTATTGTACATTTATAACAGCCAAGTCACAGATATTCAACCCTGGTTTAGGGTCCCCAAAAGGGAGATTGATATTAGGATGCTGTTTGAGGAAATCATAGCCCAGTATGACATCACAGCACAGATTTGGCATCACGAAAAATTCGGTGTTAGTGTAGTTTGTTTGATTCAAAGGCTGGCCAAAATATATACTCTAACCTGTGAAGATAGTGAAACATTCACCATAAACACCTGACTATTACAATGTACAATTTTAAATCAGTTTCTTTTTGCTATATCAGCACTAATAAAACTCTCTGAGCTTCATGTGTCGACTAGAGTATTCATTTCAACCCCCTTTTATTTTTACCGTTATTATAGCCCTTGAAAGACATTGAGGGTTTGCAGTTGATACAATACTAGTTACAATAGGAACTGGGCAACATGACCTGGGGTGCAGTTTGAGACCACAAAAATAACATTTTCGCTTGGCTGCAGCACTAGCAGTGTATGCAGTGTCTTCTGGAGAGAGAAGATTTTAAATTGGCAGAGGAGGGGGACAGAAATGAGGAAGTCTGTTGTAAAGGACTGTTTTTTCTTCCCCTGTTTGGGTCGTTTGAACTGGTGGACTAGTAGGGGTGTGAGTACTTAGTGCTGCCTCTGCAACACTTGTTTGTAGATATGAACAAGATTGCTTTTCTGTCATCTCCAAGGTAAGTGCCTGCTCATGAACATTAGCTAAATCTTGTTTATTTTCCAGCAATCTTTGATGGATATAGTTTGATTCTAAACCATTTATAAAGGAGTCTCTGATAAATTCATCCTTTGCCCGATCTGCTGTCATCACTTGAAAGTTGCAGTCTCAACTTAAGATTTTTAAGCACTGAAGATACTGTTCTAATCCCTCTTCAGGGGGATTAATAGGTACTTGCTAATATAGGTCGGGCAAAGATTATGTTTTGTCTCTTTACAAAAATTCCATCCAAAATGCCCATGGTACTCTGGTAAGTATTACTGTGAGAAATATTGGTATATACAGATATGAAAATATGGTACATTAGTAGTTTAAGTCCGTCCGTATCAGTAATAAGAGTGGATGAACTGTTTTCCAGTTTAATCGTTCCCAATATTGCCAGGCATCAGTAGAAGACAAGTTTGCAGAGTCCAAGTTGAGACATTCTGGTTTAAGGCATTTGCCCATAATTACATTCAATAAATTCAACAGCAAGACATTTATACAAATCATAAGACAAGGGAGGTAATCAGGTTGTCTTACCACCCCAGCTCATCAAAAAACACCAAAATCCTTCACCTTACTTTTTCCAACATTCCTATTAATAGAACATCTTTCTATTATCAATGCACTGATTGGAACTCGTTTTGTGATTTTCTTTGCGATACACCTTGGAATTGTATTTTTAGTCATCCTGTTGAGAATTGTGCCACTGAGGTCTCTTCCTGTGTGAAAGCCAGTGTCACAGATTTTGTACCAGCATGGAAATACAAAGTGAAACCACAATCTTCTCCTTGGTTCTCTCCTGCCTGTTCAGCTTCTATAGCCCACAGGAATTACTTCTTCTAGCTTACTAGAGTGGAAGATTCAAATGTAACAGACATAAATTTGTCATTGATCATAACAAGTACAAGCATGGTCTCAAAGAAGCAAAGTCACTATTCACTGATAGAATGAGGCACCATATAGTGTTATGACTGCATGAATTTAAGCATAACACTAGATTGGCAACTAGGTCCCACCATTTTACTGTTAAACTAGCAAGATGTAACTGTCAATTCTGTTCTGAAAGTTTCTTTTCTTGCACTTCTCACCTATGGAATTCACTTCTAACTTCTTGCTTCCCTGCCACCTACAATCTTCAAAAATTAAAATGCAACATCAATCGGCATCTTATGCTTTCCTGAATCTTACTCTTTATTGTCCTTTTCTTCATTTCTCCTTGCTAAAGTCTATTCATTCACTTTCACACCCTATAGCCACTTGCATCCTAGTGACATTATTGCCTTGTTTGGAGTGAAATGATTAAAAAAAATTAAAGATGGCAGTCTTCTCATTATTCCACATATTCTTTCAATTATTGACTTCCTTTTCATTGGTTTTTAAAGTTCCTCAGGTGAAGAATTTCCGTTGGTTTCTGAAGTTCCTCAGATGAAAGATTTCCTTTGGTTTTTTGAAGTTTTCAAGCTATTTTTACTATATGTAGGCATTATCATTATTTTTGCTATATGTAGGCATTATCATTATTCCTGATTGAGGATGAAACTTTTGAAATAATTCAAACTTGGCAACTTTTACTTTGAAATAATTTTAAAATGCTCTAACTCTTGAAAACTGATATCAGCTGTAATCATAAGTGTTATGTCCAGGAAAGGGATATATTTGAACAAAGTAGCTAAGTGGTTTTGGCTACTCTAACCAAGTAGAATACGGTAGCAGTAATCAACTAGTATGCATCGTAGTCACAGGTAAGAAGTGTAGATCAATGGTGTAGTCCAATGGGCATCATTATAGACTTAGCTCTCAGACTGAGGCTCTTGACTCTGTCGCACCTACACGTCCATCAGTATTTATGATGGACACCAGCCAATCATATTCCAATGAGGGGGAACACAGGTGTATGCATATTCCATTATATCAATAAGATGATAAAAACTCAAAGTAGGCTACCCTGAGGCAATGCCAACAAACACCAACCCAAAGTTTTTTTTATATTAAAATCCATTTTGAGTTATGGCATTATCCAATTGTGCTTTTATAGTTAGCATCTGTCAAATAATTAGGAATCTATTTCCCAGATTTAGACATGTTTTCAAATTGTTCACAAGTGGATGCTGAACAGTTGAGTTACTTGACTTCACTTGTTCACTTAATTCTTCAACCATAACAACATTATTTCTATTGAGTTCAGATAAAAGTAAATGTTTTTTTTTTTTAAATTCAACAGGGCAACCTGCTGTTCAATGCATGGCTTTTAATCCAAAGTTTCATTTCTAAGATTTTCAAATCAGCTTCAAAAATTTCTTTTATTTAAACAATCTATCCTATAAACATCATTAATATTTCAGTTTGCTACTGTGGCATTATTGCATTTTCATAATTCAAAACATTACATGTTTTATATGTTCCATAGACACATCCATTTTAGAGTGTCAAGTTAATATGATCCAGTTTAATTACAATGAAGAGTTGTTTAAAACCTTACAAATATATACACACATACCTATATATATATAAGTTCTATAGAGAAATCCATTTTCTATTGTGCTTTAGACTGTGTATTTCTTTATATTCTTGTAAAATATCCATTTTTTCCCCCTCAATCTGTCCAAAAATGGCAAAATGTTTTCACAGGACTGCAGATATCCAGTTGTGCTTTTATAGTTAACATCTGGCAAATCATTAGGAATCTATTTCACAAGATTAAGTATGTTTCTAAGTTGTTTTCACATGGATGGTAAAGAATTGAATTATTGAATTCACTTGTTGGGCTTAATTCTTTAACCATAACAACACTATTTCTGTTGAGTTCATACAAAAGTAAATTATTGTTTATCATCAAATCAACTGTAATTCAACATCCATGACTTGTCTTCTCCATGCAGCATGGTCCTCCATTGTAGTTTGCAGTAGCTCTTTTAATAAGTTAGTATTCACAATCAATTGAGCAATGAAGGTACATGTTGGTCTCCTACAAGATCATTTCCTTTTTGTAGAATCCCAGAGTAAGACTTTTTGTATGATTTCATTCATTTTCTCCAACAATGTCTGGCAAATCTTATTCTCCTCACAGAAATTGTAACCATCATCTTTGGTAAGTTATCTCAGAGCATTTGGCTAGTCATATTTGTTGTCAACTGATATTTTTCATCACTCTTAGCATCTTGGTATATGCCTGATCATGTTTCTTGTTCAATGGCTTCATTAGACTCCCAGGGTGTACATTATTGTAGAAGAAAAAAGATTTGTAAAGCAACATTTAATTATACCTATTCTTTGTCTAATCTTCTTTAAAATTTATGACTAATACATTAAATGTGTTGTTTCATAAAAGTTGCTTTTTGTTTTCATATATTCTTTTATTCAAATTCCTACAAGTTTCACTAGTGACATTTATTATTGTCTATAGTGTAAATTCCTGTTTCAGGTTTTAAGTTGATATTTTGTTTTGTATTAAGTAAATATCTTGTTCTTTTGTAAACAGTTATAACAAATTTTATATCAAGTTTAGATAAATTCTTTTCAGGTGTAATTGCAATCGAGTTGGTATGTAGTATTATGTGTAGCTTATATTATTTATTTTCCCCATTTTATGAATATGATGAGCTTTATGACGAGCATTATATATGAACTAATTGGAATATAATGGATAGGTAAACTTGAATCTTCATACCTGCAAAAAACGTGGAGTGTCAAAAGGATGGTTTTCCCATTGACGCTCTTATTATTTTAACTACCTTCACTCCTTGGCCATGTTTTATGTGATGATTCACTTATGTGCCATGCGTGATATACATTTAGGGGATCATGTATCTTTCAATACATGACTGACAAGACAGATTTTTTCCCATAGTAAGTTGCTATTTCTTGCTGCGGTATACCAGTTGCCATCCAAGGTTATAGAACCCGATCTGTCCTGCTACTTACCCATAGCTGGGGAGAGAAGAAGAGGATTCATACCTTTCCCAAGGGTATTAGCAGGTAAGTGAATGAATTGGATTCAACTGGAATTCGAACTCGGCTCTCCGATTCCTCAATCCAAGCTGCTATCCATTACTCCACCATGCCTTCTTTATGTGATGATTAGATTTGTAATTAAACCTAAACATATAATGAAAGTGAATTTATACATGTTTTTGTTCTTGAGAATTTACAACAAAAATATTAAACATTATTTATTTATTAGATTGTTTATTTACAAGAATAATTTTGTATTTACAACATTGTAAAAACTAATGCAATGCAAAATTTATCATTTATATCAATTTATAAAGAAAAAATATGAAAACAATTTTTTATTCATAAATTTATAAACATTTACTAAATTATTAAAATATGTGAACCAAATAGTTACTTTCTGAATTTCCGAGATCAACGTTTCCCATTTTTCAAATGAGGTCTTAAGCTATAAAAATATGAGAACGTTTTTTCCTTCTGGCCAGGATTCTTAGAACATAAATGATACTTTAAGTGTATTACAGTTTGGTTGTACATAAGACACAGGTAACTGACTTTTCTGCGGAGAAGCTCTAAACCCATAAGATAAATAGTCAACATTGTATTGACAACAAACTTTCTTGATTGGAAGCATTAGCATGTTTAAAAATTGTACAACACAAAGAGAAAATAGTAGGAACAATAGATAACTAAATTTTCATTCACAAAGTTACATTGTTACTAAAAGTCCATTTACAATAATCAAGAAATACAACACAAGAGCATTGTAATCACTTGGTAACCAATGCAGCTGTCTGTTTATATGAATATGTGTGTTGAGCTGTGAACAAGTCTCATCTTTCAATTCTCACATTTTGTCTGGCATTACAACTGACATCTTATTGTATATGGCTGGTCATCAGAGTTCTTTGAGGTCATTGCTTGTGTTAATTTTATGTGTGATTTCTCAATGCTGGCAAGTTTATCCTGAGGTCACTCTTTCATTTTATTGGCAAATTTGTACTTGGTCTTCAATTATCTGATTAATATCCAAAAAAAAATGTTATTTTGTCTTAAGAACTATTTGAATGTTAATGACCCTTCCCAGAACTATAGAAAATGCTAAACTATTCGTTGTTTACAGGGATATTTATGTCTTATCGAGGAATGTGACCCAGTTATTCATATTTAGTCTTATGTTTTTGTCTATATTTCTGAGGTATTATATACATTATTTACATTATTCAGACTATTGTCCTCATCTTTGTTGCCATATTTATTACAACGTTTCAGCCATAAATACAAAAATTGAAATATGAGCACTGGTAAAAATGGTTGCTGAAGACATTAGGTTTATAATACCCAGAAATTCATACACAAGGCACAGTGGATAAAGGCGTTAGTTAGATCCAGTGACAGGACAAAGAGTGTGAGTTCAATACCCGGTTAAGGCAGTGGAGAACTTTCAGAGGGAAATTAACAGGAGATAACTGACATCCATTAAACATGGCATGTGGAACTAGAACAGTCTACCTCAGTGAGTGAAATAAAGGGTTAAGTCCAACATTCCGGAGTGTACAACGGCTGAAACGTTGTAATAAATATGGCGATAAGATGAGGACAATAGTCCGAATAATGTAAATAATGTCTTATGTTTTTATTTGTTTTTTCATACAGGTGCTTTTTCATATGTCTTTTGAATATTTTTTTGGTAGTCTATGTTGAAATAACTTTTTTGATACTCAAAATCCTATATCACCCACAATTTCCAATTGCCCACCATTTTCTGTTCAGTTGCTTATTCCCCACTCAACAGTTGAAATCGTCCACTGGTGGGTGATATGAACCTGATGGAGAAATCCTGCTATACATGCTTAAAAGCTGAAACTTTATAGATTAATAATATGTTTTAAATGTTGTGTAATTTTTATTTTTCTCCATGAATTATAAGTTAATTAAATTTTATGTGAAGTTGGTATCCACTCAGTAGGGATATCATATTTTATTAATAATTTTCAATAGAAAGAGATTTTAATTTTGCCTGAAATTGATTACCAGAATATATTCTAATAATATACTATATATTTCCACATATAAGGTGACCTGTAAGTAAGCAAGGACCCAAAATCTATGTAAATTTTTGTGATTTTATCTGATATACCAGGGCTGTAGCAGAGGCAAATCTTTTTAAAAAAAAATTTAGAATTTAGCCATAAGTTATCAAAGGCCACCTACATGGTTAATGGCAAGAACATTTAAAATTTCCAGTACGACCTTTGGTTTGATAGTTTTTTTCTTTCTTGTATTTCTTTCTTTATTGTGTTTTTGTTAAAATAAAACCCTATAAAAAAATACTACAATTGGTAAAAATTTAGGGGGAACCAAGGCCCCCTGTCCCCCCCCCCTCGGCTGCTACAGCCCCATATACATATTATAAGATGACCGAAAACATAAGCTAGCTTATGCCGCCAATAGCAATAAGGCCTGTCATAATATTCTTACATGTATAAAATAAAACTTTTTTATTACAAATGTTGTTTTACTTACGTTTATCATTATCAAATCTAGAGGAATAAAATAATATAAAGTATTAACATGAATCTTTATGAAAATAACAACTTCATTCTTACAACTTGTATGAATGAAGACAAAAGTTGTGTCCATACAATTATGCTATTTGTGTGTATTGCTCAGTGGAACTTTTGAAAAATTGTTATGTAATCATCTCTTGCATATTGCATTTTAATGTGAAATCAATAAGTAAAAATAGTTTTATTAGATTTATAACTGTACTACAGCATTAGAGTGTGAATTCTTTTAACTAGAAATATTTCTTGTTCAAACCCTTTGACCTTTTGAACAGAAGTTGACGTTTATCCTTTGGTAGGATTGGGTTTCCGGTTCCTTCTAAAGTCTACCTCAGCTCTATACTCCTAACGCTTGTCCTTTCCTACACTAATATAACTTCACACAGTAACCATCTACCTTGAAGGGCTCTTAGGCCTTGTATTGGGTGAACATTAGTTAAAAAAAATTTACATCGGTAGTTACCATACCGAAGCAGTTGTTAGCCTACCATGACCCACAGTGCAAGCATATCAACCTACTTACCAGTGCCGATACACCACAGGATTTAAAAGCGTCCTGAGTAAGATAATAAACTACATCCAGCAGCAAGGCCTCTGATCAGGAGGTTTTGAGGAGCATGGAACCACCTCTTAATTGCTGGTGTTCCCAGGTCCACCCTGACCTGGGGTGGTAGCAGCTGTTAGGGTCCCAGCTATGGGCAAATAGTTAACTATTACCAGCAATACTTTTTTGAAAAAATTATTACCAGCAATACAATTTTGAAAGAAAAATATTACCAAAAATAGATTTTTGACAAAACAAAATATTACCAGCAATAAAAAATTTTGCTGGCATTAAATAACCCATTGAAGTTGATATGCCATAAAACAAAATAAACCAAACCAAACAGGATTTAAGGTTAGCTATTTATAACTGTTGTATTAGACAATCCCCAATTTTCAGGGTAATTTTTAAGATTTAAAAGTTGCTTTATACACGTTAATACACAATACAATAATTTGGATCTGCTTTGTTCATTTTACCAAATCTTAATTTGACAGATTTTCAAAGTTTTTCTTCATAAGCACAAAAACTTTTTTTAATAAGGATTATTTGTTTGATAATGAATTTCTCAATTTTCCAGACTA
Source organism: Acanthosepion pharaonis (assembly GCA_903632075.3). Taxonomy (NCBI): domain Eukaryota; kingdom Metazoa; phylum Mollusca; class Cephalopoda; order Sepiida; family Sepiidae; genus Acanthosepion; species Acanthosepion pharaonis. Next base: position 707,308 of record CAHIKZ030005338.1, read on the forward strand.
AATGGCTTTGTAATTTTTTTTTGCAGTTATCTAAATCCAGCAATGATTCGCTATGCCGGTGATCCTGTCAAAAGCACAAGGATGATGGAATCCCAGCCAAAGAATGAAATTTCAAATTTTAAATATGCCAATCATTTAACCTGAACTAACAGACAGATCAACAAGGAAAGGTGGGAAAGTTATCTGACTAATG